>LPNX010510404.1:132170-263078 GCA_001517045.1 Pseudotsuga menziesii
CAACATTTTGCTGTGGTGTGTAGGGGATAGAATGCTACATCTAAATACCTACATCTGCACAATAGTTAATAAACTCATTCTTGACATACTCACCACCATTTTCAGATCTGAGTGCTTTGAGTTTTCTTCCACACCGGTTTTCAACCAAATCCTTGAAGACTTTGAATAGGCCAAAAACTTCTGACTTGTGTTTCATGAAGTGAACCCAACAATACCTGGAGAAATCATCAATAAAGGTCAATGAATATTTGGCTTGACTCATGGAAATATGAGGGAATGGGCCAGCAACATCACTGTGAATCAGCTCGAGGGGTGCAGAGGTTCTCTCATGGCTGGCTTTCTCAAATTTGTGCTCTGGGTGTTTTCCTAGGATACAACCTTGGCAGACTCCTTTGGAAAATTTTATCTTCGGCAGCCCTATGACCATATATTTCTCACTAAGATCAGATAAATACTTGTAATTTAAATGGCCAAATATTTCATGCCATAGCTTACTAGCTTCATTAGCATGGATAAGAAGAGGAGAGGGGTTTGAGTAAGGTAGGAAGTGTGAAAACATGTATACCTTTTGAGCATGATTCGCTACTCCTTTTGCAATGATTCTTCCACTTGAGATTTCTGTGATCTCAACTTCATCTCGTGAGAATATGACTTTCTTAGGAGACCCAGTGTGGGTCATCTGGTACACTGACAGAAGGTTGGAGGAGAGAACAGGGACATACATCACATTGTTGAAGTTACCATGATCAAGTTCTATCCTTCCTTTGCCTTTGATTTCAGTGAGAGAGTCATCTCCCAGTACAATAGATGGTCCTTTCGACTTGTCCAGTGAGGAGAAGGCCTCCTTAGTCGAAACCATGTGTCTTGAAGCTCCAAAATCTATGATAAAACTGGGTGAGCTTGATGTGCCAGCAACTAGAGCATGAACTCTCTCTCTGTCATTAGAACTTGATCCTCCTTCTCTCTTCTTTGAGCCTTCTGGAAGGGAGATGCCATTCTTCTCCAACAGTTGAGTTAACATATCTATCTACTTTTTCATACAAGAGCTTTCAGTATGATTGCCCTTATTGCAGTATGAGCACTTGTTCATATCACCTTTGTTTTTCTTCTTCTGGGTATTTTTCTTGGGACCTTGTTGATCCTCTGGAGACTGCTTCTTGTCTCTTCCTTTCTCAGGTGGATTTTTAGCTTTCTTTTTTCTTTTTGAATCCACCCTCGAATCTCCAGCAACCAAAGCTTGGTCTTTGGAAGGTTTGATGGTGCCCATCATCACCAGCTTGTCTTGTTCCTGTGTGAGAGATTCCATGAAATCTGCGAGGCTAGGTATCTTCCAGGTTCGAGCTGTGATTTTTGTGGCATAGAAGGTCGAAACAAAGACTGAGTAGTCAGGTCCTAGCTTCGAGAGGATGGCCAATACGAGCTGATTATCTTTCTTTTCGATACCACACTGCTTTAGCTGCAAAACTAGTGCTTTGAACTTGGAGAAATATAGCTGCAGGGATTCAAAGCTGTTGGGACTCAGAGAAATCAGCTCATTTTCGATCTGATGTCCCCTCATCTCATCTGTATTTCCAAAAATCTCAGACAGCTTCTCCCATACTTGATCCGGTGAAGTCAATCCATCGAGATGGAAAAGGAGGTCTCGGGAAATACTGAGACATAGGAGGCCATAAGCCTCATCTCTCTGATTGTGCCATTTGATCTTCTCTGCAGAAGCATTGGGCTCTGCTTCTGTAGCCATAGTCACCCTGTAGAGACCTTTCACTCTCAATAATATCTCCATCTCTTCTTTCCATTCAAAAAAGTTGAAGGGAGTGAGGATAGTTTTCTGTGAATCCATAGCTTTAGAAAATCTGTCCCGGCTGTCAGTAGAAGGCTCCCAGTCTTGATGTCGAACCTGCAAAACAATTTTTGAAGGAGAGTAACAACCTACAATGGCTCTGATACCATGTAGAAATTCAGGCCTGCAGTAGATTAATTTCACCCACAACAATTAACAATTGATCATGCAAAATTATCAACAATGGAGACTGAATATGGAGTTGTAACACAAAATTATATTAACTGAGTGTACAATATCCAACCCTGTAATAACATAGGCTAATAAATATATAGAATACATGAGCAAATTGAATGCATAAGGAAGCATCCAAATCTAGCATAAAGCAGGCTTACCCAAAATAGGCAAATCCCCCATAGGTGTAAAAAGTTGATCCCAAATCTATCAAGGACCCCACGAATTAGAAAGGGCGCATAGGCAAGATAAAGAGTGGTCAAATGGCAGCTCATACATGCTTTTGCATGGAGGAAAGAGTGGAGGAGGAAGAGGCAACAAAGCTGATTCACCTCACCTAGTCTTGCTTTCCTATGTGCCTTAAAACACTGAAAAAGCAGGGAATAAAGCAGAAAAAGCAGATAGGCACCTAGGAGGCCAGGAATAAAGCATATGTGATTCCTAAGGCTTTCCCAAGTGCTACATGAGTCAAATATGGCAAGTTTGACCTCTATGGATAGGCAATTAGCAACTTGCACATGGTGGGACTCATGGACTAGGCAAATAAGACAAAAATAAATGAATTAATGTCTAAGTGGGTAAATACTATGGGTTGATTATTGTAACAGCAATGGTCGAATGTAAATTACTTGGGGTTTACTATAATTGTGATGAAAAATATTTTCAAGGGCATAATACTAACATAAATTATTCCAAATACATGCATCACCACATAATCCCCTAGATGAAAGCACTATGGAGGGTAATCAAGAACCAAAAACAGAAGATACTATCCCACCCTTAGAAGATGCTCCCAATATGTCAGTTCTTGAGGAGCAACCCCAACCCTCTCTCCATTCCTTCTCATATTTCTCCACACCCCAAATATCACGTCCCCTCCCATCATTCCAACCATGGAGGGAACATGAACGATACAGGGGGGTGTTATAATATTTCCCCTGAAATCATATTATGAAAATATTAATATCTAAATGTGTGTGCAAATTCATATTAGCATACACAATGGAATTAAACCTTATCAATGTGCACAGACACCATTTTTAAACTATCATCATTCCTCATAGGCATGATAATAAAATCATGCACAACAATAAAATCAAATTCATGATATTTACATGCATCTAATTGAACAATTCATGTTGGGTCTATTCATTCAATTTAGCACAATTAACAATCATTCATAACACATAAATTTAAGCACAATCAGAGATAGCAATGCACACTTATCTTTCAATTGAAGTTGTCCAATCAACGTGCTATGGAAGAGAAACATTTGACCCAACCATAGGTCTCTGCCCAGCCTATATTCTTTTGGCTAAGAAAACACCACTGAGCTAAGATGTGTATCTACTAAGGAGGAACTACTCATGCTCACTGATAGCCATAGGCACAAGCACTCATGCTAATCCAACACACAACTTTGTTTCCCAAGCAAGTGGGGAGGCCGGGAAGGAGATAGTTAAGCCATTGAGCTCAACCATAGAGCTAAAGGAATATAAGTTGGACTTCAAATGGTCTTGGCACCCACATTACCTTTCACAACCAACACAAGGAAGGTCCCCTTCGATGCTATGTAGTCCCTCAGGAAACCCTTCCATCTAGTGCTCCTCAGGGTGGGAATAGAACAATCTAAGATGCTAAATACTTAGAGATAATTTCCTTCACTAGGTTTATCAAGCAACTCCAACCTCATATCTCACTCTCGCTTCAATTCACTCTTGTATTTTTCCAATTCTTGGGGATGTGGCTGTAAATCATGGAAGTACAATTTTGAGCTTCCAAATCTAGGTTTTCACACATATTTTTGGGATTCTTACACTCTCAATTTTTCACTGGTGTTTGTATCTAAGGATCCCCATTAGATTCCACTCATCAGGTGAATTTCTAGATGATTTTGGCACTTCAAAACTTGGGTTCTTTCAATGTTTCAATTTCTGCACTTTACACTACCAAGAATGCATAGCTTTCTTGGTGAAATTATATGTCAATTAATTCCCGATATTAAATTGTCAACCAGTGAATCATAGATTTAAAGGTGCAAGCACAATATGTGAAGGGATAGAGCCTCACCTATCCTAATCTAATTGACTAATCTAAATGATGACAAGAAAAACTCAACATGAATTCACTTAAATGGAAATAATCTAACACCTTAGGTTGAAAACCAATTATGGTAAAGCCATATCTCACGAGTTAGGCATTGATCATCCTTTGGTGAGTGACTATTGATTTGTAAATAAAAATGAAAAAATAAAATGAAATTACGATGCAAAAATAAAACACTCATTAAATCAAATGAAAACCACTACTCTATTTCTCTGAAAAGATCTTAATGTAAATAAGGCAACATGTAATTCTAATCATAAACCATTACGGATTTAAATTTCTTCCTTTTTGTAATAAATATTAAATGAGGTTCTTTGTTGTATTAAATAATTCAAGGTAGGTTCAATAGTTAAAATATTATAATATAGATTTTCAATACATTCTTACATTGTCATTCCAAAGGTTCTAATTTCTATTCTATGAAAATTAAGATACCATAAATGAAATGAAACCAAAGTGCCAAAAAACATAAAAATAACAATGGAAGAGGTCAATACTATAATGAATTAAATAAAATAAGCCAATTAAATCCATTTAGAACCAAAATCATTAACTAAGTTTACGTGCTAAAGAGAAAATTTACTGTACAATAATTAAATAACATCCAAACCATGAAATTAATTGAAAATGTATATGAGAACCAAATAACTGTTTTATATACAAATTTGAAAATGCTCATTAAATCGTGGTGTCTCAACAGAAGTTGCAGTGACCAATAGAGTATATTTACACAAGAACATGTATATTGACATTTGGAATTTTGATTCCCTAAAAATCTGGATTCGGGTGCAGGAATTCAAAAATCTAGTGCAGGAACCATCGGTGCAGGAATACAAAAATATGAGTTTGATTGCCATCTTGGTACATAAAGTTCAAATATTCCAACACAAGAATATGTTTCTTGATCACAAAAACATGTTATTAAACCTTCATTGACAAAAACATGATAAAACATATTTAATCATTAAAAATACAAGAAAAATCATAATAATTAACCACAAGGTAGGATAGATGTATTCAATGGTAAGTAACAAAATAATGGTATTGGAATGTATGAAAAATGAAGGAATATGAATTATGAATGGATACTTTTAATGGCGGAAAATATGACATATTTGGAGTGGAAATTACAATTTCGGGCTTCAAATCTAGGTTTTACCACATATTTTTGTGCTTCTTACACTCTCAATTTTTTCCTGGGGTTTGTATATATGGATCCCCATTGGATTCCACTCCTCACGTGAATTTATGGATGATTTTGGCACTTCAAAATGTGGGTTCTTTCAGTGTTGCGACTTTTTCACTTTACACTATTGGGAATGCATAGCTTGCTCATAATTGCTCTCTGGTTGTGAAACAATTGATTGGGGAGGATGGAAAATGAATTCCCATGAGAAAGAGTGACTTATGGGTCAAGTAAACCATGCACATACCCATCCTTATGAATTTATGGGTTTCCCATGCTCCATTAATTTCATGAGATGATTTTTCAGTTGCTTCCTTACAACAAAAATAATTTCTAGCAAGGAAAGTGAGGGTTCTCAAGATGAAATTTGGAAACAAAAGGTTCGATCCCACAACCCCCTCACCTGTCCATAGTGGATACACATGCCCCCCTCATTTTAATTGCTTCCATATCCAGTTCTTGGTATTTTTACTGCATTATAAATATTTACACGATTTTATAGTTTCCATGGCTTAATAGCACATGGCTAGAAAAAAATAAAATGCTTTCCTTTAGACCCAAGCATTCACTAGCAAGGCCTTGGCCTTGAGCTCCACCCTAGGATTTCGTACATCACATATACACAATATTTACATAAAAACCAAATAAATTATAGGGCTCAAAATGGGGGTATTACACCAAACATTGAAGTTTATCAACTACATCAAGTACTGTAAATTCATTGTATTAATTGATAGTGGAAGAACCCAAGTCTTCATTCATTGGTTAGTGGATGATGAAACCCATTGCTATATCTGACCTATATCCAATTTCTAAATTATGATATCATATGGGGGTGTGATCAAATGTGGTGTTCATTGTGAAAATGTGAAATTCCAAATGGGTTACCACCATCTTAAAACACACATGTTCGCTATCAACTACATTTTAAGATGATCCTTCGACCTCACTTCCATTAATCAAGGAATTTTTTCCTCACTTTAGTCAACTTATATTTTCAATTTTTTAAAACCTTGGAGTATTTTTTGGATGCATATATACAAGGTCCTAATCTACTCTAAATTTTGGTGTTGTTTACAATATAAGGTAGCCCTGTGTTCATCACAACCTCTCTTTAGATGTTGATGTGGAAGTCATAAGCTACCAAACTTGAAACTATTGTTTTAATAAATTAATTAAGATGTTTATTTTGGTGAATCAATGGGTTAAGGATTGACTGGGTCTCCAATAACATATGCTTCTCTTGGATTTGATACCTTTGGATATGGATCCAAGTGAAGGGATACTGAATTGAATTCCCCTTGGTCAAAGAAATCAATGGGTGACGAACCAATGGATTGAATAACAAGATCAACTCCAACTAATTATTCCTTTGAACCCACTTTCATATATTTAATTGTTTCCCCTGCCTATGTTGTGTGTGTTTGAACTCTCAACTTAAGGTTCTAGATCATATAGAATCTAGTTGTAGGTGGTTCCATATGTAGACTCTTGTATAACCCTTATGTAGTGCACATGTAGCATGAGTCTTCTGTAGACTCATGTAGGAACCTGTAGGCCTACACTTCTGTAGAAGTTGGTTTCTTGTAAAAAAGTATAGGTAAACTTTTTTGTAGTGTCTTGAAGAAATACTTGTATGATCAAATAATGGTATGAATTAGTTGTGCAAGTATGGAAATACTGGATGAATGGGATATCATAAAGTGTCGATAGGTATGTTATTAAGAAAATAAGCTATATTGAATGGAATAATGGACACTTTGTTAAGTACATGGATTGTAGGGAATGATTGTATGTGGATGGATGTATGGAAACATGATTTGAATGTAATGTATGGGTGTTGGGTGTGTGTAATGAATTCTAGTGTAAAAATAAGAATGTTGCATGCAGTGATATTGGATGATGGCATAAGGTAAAGTTAATTAAAAATATGATGGCATATATCTTAAGTTATTTATTTTTAATAGGACACATGATTTTACTTTGAAATGGTTAAATAAAGATTTAAACATCCCAAAAGTAATGTATTCTATGAGCTTGGTTCTGCTATCCAATGTATTTCATTTTCGTAGGCTAATCGTATATGCACATTAGTTTGAATATTTTAATGAAATGAGCATATGCAACTTTCTTTGAATTTATTTTTTACTATAGCTCATATTTTATAATGTTGAGTAGCTTCATGGAGTGAACCATTTGCATATTCCATATCAATGTAGTTTATCCTCATAAAAAAATGTGTAATGTATTGTTCTTTTTCATGCTTCCTTTAAATTCTCCTTGACCGTTGTTAGATTTTTTCCTTCATTCTTCCCTGTAGACCTATAACTTGTAGAATCTTTGTTTTGTTGTGTTTTTCTATGTTCGTGCTAATTCGTGCATACATGAATTTTATTCATGCGACCTTTAGGACTTGGATTTTATGTGTATCCATATGGGGTTGAACTAAACATTTGGGATGTTGGTCCTTTGGTAAGTAGAGATAAGGTATTACCACAAGATGTGGAACCACCATTGTGATTATCATAGAATACTTAATGTCGAAGACCCTTCCATTTGGTTGGGTCTCTACCTCAAACTTAAATGTAAGTAAGGGAGGCCATATGTACAAGGAATTATATAGGCATTCCTAGTTGATATCATCTTCAAATTTGGGCTAATAAGCAGTATATATTGTCATGATAGACCTTTTATGTTGGGGGGTGGGATTAGGTATCAACTCTTTGAGTTATCCCACTGAAGAAAGGGTTTGAAGATTATATGGGGCCCAATCCTCAACATCCTAAATATTGAAATCAACACCTATGTGAGGATATATTCCAACGTAGGGACTCCATATTTCTATGGCACTAGTTCAAGATATACCTCAGCCTCTAGATATTATACCTACCTAACTAAAGTAGTGTGGGTATGAGACCAAGTCTCATCCTATGAAAGGTATATTTGTATTAGTTTTGCATGATATGTATTATGTGTATGCAACAAATTTTTTTGTATGCATCAAATTGGTTGAGTATATCCCTTATTATACTTATACAAATGTGGTTATTGTTGTAGAAGAAAGTTTCCTATGGCTAGGGTTTAAGAGGCCATTAATGCACTGGGGTTGAAAGAGAGATGCATATAGTTCTGCAAGTATATATAAGAAAGTTTCATAGATTAGAATGGTTCATACCTTGGCCAAACGAAGGTTGATCCAAGCAGCCCTTCAATCCTCTTCTTGCTCCTTTTGCTTCAAGAGACTTGCAAAACAAATTATATCTTCCTCAAACCAATATGACCACATATAAAGCAATGATAATCAAATAATAATATGATTAACATAAACATCTGATGATAAACAGAGATTCAAACACACATTGAAAAATGATTTGGGAAGAAGAATAAAATCACATCTCTATTAATCATGAAATGAAGTACAAATATACCTTCTCTTCAAGTTGGGAACCTCATGAAACCTTGATTGGGTTATGTTGCTTCTCTTATCCAAGGAACTCAGCCTCCAAGATATGCAACACAAGGATAAATCTTATAGGGAAAAGGTGTGGGAAAAGAGAGTCCCAATTTCTCTAGCATAACAATGCAAAGGTTCAAGTCCCCTCTTATGGACCTTCTCCCTCTCTTATATAGTGTTATGAAGAGTTAGGGGCAAGGATAGGATCAATTAAAACTGAAAGATCAGTTACATAACCATCCAAACTACCCAAATTTTGAGAAACTTCTTTTTTTGACATCTACAAGATGAACACGCAGGTTGCAGAAACAACAGTTGCATGTGCAGGAGGTACACGTGAGTTGCGATGTAAATAGTCACATATTTAGGGCACACACAATTATTATATATATCAATTCACATGAAACAAACGGGTTTCCTTAAGGAAACTCGCGTGTAAATCAAAATTCTCATTTTTGGGGTACTTCTGGGCATTTTTAGACTTTAAAGTCGTCTGAAAAGTTTTATCTTACTCAAATAAATTTCCATCGGTGTAGAGAAGAGGTCAAATGGATTTACATAACTCCAGATATGGGTCCTTCAATATAGGTGTTTTTCAGTGACTACCATGAAGTGTCGTCATGGAAGTGTGGACATGCGACGAAATCATGGGAAAGTGGTCACAGGAAGAGATGTGTCATTTTGAGTTATAACAAATGCCCCCTAATGTATGAGGTTATAGGGGAAGACAATAGCTGAAATACATTATAAAGGAAATAGCTGAGTATGGAGAGAGAAGAGAATCCAAGATCACAAGGCTCGAACAAAGGTACCTAAAAGAGAGATAAATGTTAGACAAAACTGATCTTTGGGACATACAAGTCCATATACAAATCATCGCCATAAAGATACAGGAAAATCCAACATATGTATAACTGATGAAACTATCATGGTCTCTCAATATGAAAAAAGGCGCCATATAAAATTTAAAGGAGTCATGGATGCAAATGAACAAGGTGGATCCATGCTAAAAAATCGATCATAACCACAAGAATATAAGGTGGATCTATGTCTCAGCAAAATGTCATATAAAATGTAACAAGGTCTTGTGAAGCTTAGGAAATAGCAAAATGACGATGCTACTATCGGTCCAAGGTCTTCAATCCAAACCTCCCAAAAGGGGCAAATCCTAACCATCTGAATAAAGGAGTTGAAGTTGGACATGGAGGAAACTGTTTGATTACCACGGTTAATGATGAGAACCATTAACAAATGCGAGGGAAACCACCATTAATGAAAATGGTCCCTAAGGTACCTAGTACATTCTAACAAGTGTGAATACAAGGACTTGAAGTTGAACACTTGAAGAATCCATTGAGTAGGAGACATTAAGGTATTCCCACTACCCAATAGCGAGGGAAATTTCCACTGATGATTGCAATCCCCAAGGTATTGTCATAAAATTCTAAATATCATTCCCAGAGAAATATGTGTTGCAGTCGATAGGAAGAGATCCATTGGAAGGAAGGCATTAAGGCATCCTTCATCATCCAACACGAGGTAAGTCAAAGACTAATAGGATCTAGAAATGGTATTTAATTTCACAACATGGACCACCAAAGACATGATGTAATGAACTGAAACCAGGAAATGGTTGACACAAAAGGTCATGGAAACTATAGAATGACCGACAAAGGTTTAATCCTTGAACAATGAGCATGACACAAAAGTGACTTAGGAATATTTTGACACAAAAGGACTAATGACACAAATATGCAATGTAGGAGACATTAACAGATTCCCCATATAATTGGAAAAGAAACCAACCGGAGGAGTAAGAAACTATGAATCAGGATAAGGTCAAATTACTAGGACCCAACTGTTGATAGACTCAAAACTGGTGCTTTGTTCAAGGAAACAAGACTTGATTCCATGACATAAAATACATGTGAATGAACTTCCCTTCCCCTCTTTCTTGTAAAGGTTTAATGAGTCCAAGAAAGCAAACTCATGACCTTCTTGATTTTTTGGCAAGCTCTAAGAAGAGACATAAGAATGCTTGATAAAGCACTAATTCGTGGATTTTACGATCCTGAATTAGTGAATGATCGATGGTGTTTTCATAGTTTAGAGAGTCTAAAAACTCTCAATAAGACTCCAGGGGGGGACTTTTTCATCCAATTTAGTCTCCTGAGGCCGAAAAAGTATAAAACAAACCACAGAAGAACTCTCTTAGCTTCCAAAGAAGTAAGGCACACCTTTTTCATACTTAGTCAGAGAGGTCCAAAAAAGGTTAAATTACCACTTACCCAATGCTCCTTCAAAAGTAGCATATGGCCTGAGTTTAACGAGTGTGAAGGAAGGCAATATCACTCAGAAAGATCCATTTGATTATGAGAAATGGGGCTTACAATAGTAAACTTGATGCTTTTTTATTTAGGGTTTAACAAGCACGACAAAGACATAAAGTACACTCGGAATATTTTCATGTTTAGGTCCAGAGCATGAAAAAGAGAAAACTAAGCTCATACCAGGAATTCCTTTTCTGTAAGTTTAGTCCCTTAGGTCTAGAAAAGCGATAAACCTATGCCTGAGAATACTCTTCTCAATTTTGAAGAAAATAGTGTGTTCCTTTTTCGTATTATTCCACATGGTCCAAAAAAGTGATAACCTACCACCAATGTGGATTCCCATTCACATATTCTTAACGAGCCTAAATGGACAAGTTTACTCAATAGTCAAATATATTTTGAGGAGTCAACCCTGGGCCTAAATAAACTCCATATATTTCCCGTGAAGTTTTAACCACAACAGAATTTGAGCCCAAAATCTGACGGTTGCAATGTCTAAAATTCGACAATCACCTGTCGGTTATTCGACCACCTTAATTTTTGTTGTTGTCAATGGCAGAATGTCGGATATTCAATGACAGCTCAATACCCATCGATTTTTCCACGTACTAAGATGATTTATTCTCGTCGAAACTTCGACTGCTCCTTTTGCTGAAATTCAAGATTATGTCGTCGAATTAGAGGAATGATTTGTCAAATGTTTAACGTATACTCGTCGAGACTCCCACTTCTACTAGTCGAAACTCCAACCTATCCTCGATGAAAATCTGACCTTCCCTTATCAAATTTCCGGCATATACTTGTCAAAAATCTGACATTCCCTTGTCAAATGTTAGAGAGTTCTCTTGTAAAAATTTGAAATTATGTCGTCGAATTAGAGGAACGGTTTCTCGAATGTTTGACACTGCTCGTCAGTTGTCTAATGGTCTCCCTCGTCGGTGCTACGAAAACCTCGTCGGACGAGGCCACAGGGGTCGAATTTGCGAAGAGTTCTTGTCGGTGGTCCGACGATTGCTCTTGTTGGATCTTTGGCAACCTCGTCAAAAGTCTGATCTTGCCTTATGGAATGTCAGAGAGTTCTTTTGTAAAAATTCAGGATTATGTCGTCGAATTACATGAATGGTTTGTCAAATGTTCACCGCCTCTTGTCGGTTGTCTGATCACTAGTACAAAATGAGGAATTAGCTACTACGTGACTAAAAATTCTAGTCACCAGAGGATTTTCAAGTGATTTACTAATAAATATGAGCAATTTTGATTGAACTAACTATAAATGACTAATTTAGTCACCAGTTAAAAAATATGACTAGATAATAAGAGACAGAGTTAAAAATGACTAACATAAACGACTAATTTAGTCATGGCATAAAAAATGACTAGCTAGAAGAATATGAATTAGTCATTTATGTTAGCCATTTTTAATTGTGTCATGGAAAATTGTAACTGTGACAATGAATTGTCACAATTTAATAAATTTTGTAAATTGTCTACCTTCTATTAGTATTATTGGTTGGCATGCACCTCGATCTTCAAAGATCCAAAAAAGAAATTGGACAAATTTTCTCTTGACCATATTTATCCCTGATGCACCATTGAAGCAAACCGTTAAGTACGTTCTAAAGAAAAATTAGGTTCCTACAATTATGAATTTGGTACTAGAACCAGTACCATATTGATACCTATAATCATCATAACTAGTTGTTGATCCTTCAATGTAAGAGTCCCAAGTCCCATACTGAGGTGATTTTCTAACTTCAATATAACAATCACGATCTGTGACCGTCGAAGTAGTTGTACCAGTCAATGTAGCTTCACCAGGCTTAGTTCCTTTAAATGTTATAATAGTTGATCCAATAATAATTGAACCAGTGGAAGCACCAAGAACAATATTTTAATCAATGAAAGACTCAATTATAATTAAACTAGGGTGCTAAGGTACATATTTTAATCAATAATAGTCCATTTGAGGTATGTATTCCTAACAATGAAGTAATTTACTTGCATGATGTACAAAAAAGTATGTTGTATTCAAGTAATATTTTAACAAACCTACTAGTACATCTCAGATGGAAATAACTATTTAGTCAACAGAAGAGCACCGTATGAGTGGGTTGGAATGCACCTGGGTTTATTGGAGGAGCTTGCCAATTCACATAATTCTCTGTTGCAATTTGAATAGTTCTCCCTATCTCTAGGACGGAGGACATTGTTAATGCATTTATACATTTGGAAATGGGTTTTAAGATAAAAAATCTGAGATGAATCATTTATTTCTCAACTTATTTTTGTTAGTTATTAACTTATTGTTTTGTCTAAATATCTAGTAGTATATCTAACTTCGTGTATGCATTTTCCTTATCAAAAAGTATGCATCATTTCAAAAAATTTAAATACCCTTGGAAATGGAGAAACAAGTATATAGTTTATCATTTAAATGTAAAAAAACGCAGTTGAAAATTAATACATAAAATGCATGACTACATAAAGAGAAATTGTATAAGAAAGAAAAAAATAAAAACTACATTTCAAGAATCCACCACTCTACACATGCATAAGTCCTTTTGCATGAACCACAATTTCACCATTAATATATAGAGATTAAATGATAAGCTTTGGCAATCTAATTATTTCACATGGATTTGAAAAACTATGAAATGATCGATTCAATTTCTATTCAATTATAGAAATTTAACCTTTATGGTGTGTTCAACAATAATGCTAGAGTTCAATCTTGAGGAATTTTAATAGAAAAGCTCCCAACCTCTATGAAAACAAATTTAGTCCAACAATAATTACTAGTAATCATAGTGAGATAGCATTTATGTATCCATAACAATAAAATAATTCTTTTGATTAAAATGCGTTTACCACTCACAACCGAATGACAAGTTTTTAAGATAACTGAGATCGTTAAACATACATGGTCACAGGGTATGGAAGAAGAGAAGGTATTATGCATCTACCTTGAAGGAAGAATGTGACTTCCTCTTCTTATGTGAATCCAAACAAAGATACACTCCAACAAACCGTTGCTACCTCTTCCAATTATGACATTGGAGAGTGTGTTTCTTGAGCAATGGAAGCTAAACTCTTTAGGAGAAGCAGAGCACAGAGGATGAGGAAGGTGTAGCTTGAAAATTGCTTGAATGAACTTAGGAGGGATGGGGTTGTTGGTGAGGGCGTTAAGATTTGATATGGACATCGAGATGTCAGTCCAAACGGTGGGGCCATGACAACAACAATAACTAATAAAAATGAAGTGATTTATGAAAATGCAAATGGAATAAAACATGACGTTATGGTTATCCCATATCCCACTTCCTAAAAACCCAAGTTAAAAATCAGCCTACATGAAACCCTAAATTATAAGTTAACGACAAAATTCATATTAAACATTAATTCAAGAAATTAAAACCCATGAACTTTCTTTAGAGGGGAAAGTGTCCTCATGGCAAGCATTATTATTATTTTAAAATTAATAAATAATACTTATAATTCTAATAAATATTAGCGATTTGACATTTTATGAACGCTTCCTCCATTCTTTTGAAAGTTGGGCTCAAATTCTTAAAAACAATTATTTCCCACTCGAAACACAAAGAATCTAGTCCCTTAGATAAGAAATCCAATGGCGAAGATGTCCCTAGCGGATGATGCAGCAAATTCAAATGCAAAGGAAGGCAATCTCTTTGGTTTCTCTTCTCATATTTCTACTCTATTTCTCATCATTGTGATCAAGGTGAAAGTTGTATTATAGGTAAAGGTTACACAGGTAATTTAGATATAATCTTAGAAAATGATTTTTAGGAAATCATAGAAACTTTTACAATAATTTTATTTATGAAATTTTATATAAATAACTATATACATGTAAAAATCTAGTTATTACAAAAGTGGTGTATTACTTTTGCTGCCTTATATAATATAAATGTGTTTATATTAAGACAACACTTTTAATATATAGAAATGATTACATTTTTGAATAAAATAGTGTGTAGAGAAATAAAAATTTACATTGAAAATAAAAGACACCTGTAATTTATAATGATGAATCATCAAACCTCCATATATCACCATGTGAAATCCACTCACACCAAGCTCTTTTCAGTCAATTTCAATTAAAAACACTCTGATCGTCATTAGAACACAGTGATTTTCCATTATTCTTGCTGAAACTCTCGAGGTTTGTGGATTGGGCACAGTTTGTCCCATCCGGGCATGATCAAAATTCGGGTTATATGAAGTGTTGAGAGGGGGTTCCTAAAATATGCAGGACGGATATGGATCTTTCAGGAGTTCATTGGTGTTTAGGAGCCCTAAGGTGAACAATGGAGTTTTTGGGCGTGGGATGAATTCGAGTTTCAGGTCACCTCAGGCGAGTTCTATTTATTAAATGACTCAGGAAAGAGGTTTCCCTGCTATTAGGTGGAAGAAAGGAGATCTTATTGGCTCTGGGGCTTACGCGAGGGTTTATATGGCCATGAATTTGGACTCTGGGGAGATTTTGGCTATCAAGAAGGTGAGTTTTTGATAATTTTGTAAAGCGATTCTAATGGTTGGACATTGTTTTGAGCTGGGATTTTGGGTTTTTGTTGGAAAACCTCAGTTTTGAATTCAATTGCTGATTGGTTTTGCCAAAAACCTAGATTTTCATAGGGTTTGTAAAGGTTCAAGGTTTTGGAAGATTCCAGCTCTCTTTTGGGTTATTTATTTTTTGTGGTAAAACCCTATCATGCAGGTTTTGATTGCTGCTAACAATGGACCAAAGGAGAAGGCTCAAGTAAGTAGGAAAAATTCTCCTTTTTTTTGGTACCGTGTATACATTTAGAAAATGGTGGTTAAAAGGATGCCACTACATGGTTATGAAACTATTGAATCCTTATTGGAAGCAAGTTGGGGCCTATTGAATTTGTATGTAGAATTGACACTCCTCAAATTAGACTTGGTGTTTGAGCAAGTGTCCAACTTTACAAATCATGTTATTGTTTGTTGATTGTGAAATTAATCTCCTAAAAAATAGGAAAAAGTTTCTTTACAAACTGCTTACAGACTGTTTCTTTGAATTGTTGTATTCGTTGGCTTGACTGTAAATTACTAATTTGACACTGGCATCTAGCATTGAGCATGAAAGTGTTGCTTTGGACTAGCATTCACTAAAGGGAAAAGTGTTGAGGCATTGCATGACTTTGTCTTTGCAACTTCAACAAGATATCACTAATCTTAGAACAATGTTCTCCCAAAAGAGATGGACCATATCCAATTTGGTAATGGATTTCAATATGTACCATTCTAATTGTTTTGTGTTTGTGAGGTCAGGTAACATTGTTAGTTTGTGTGCCTGGTGGATTAGATCTATCTTTTTTTTAAAGATCCAGATTGTTAGTTTGTGTTCCTGGTGGATTGGATTAGATTGAGGACTTGGTCCCATTAGCGGGCTTGGATGCAAACCTATTGGGATTCAGCATCCCAAGCAAGTAAAATACCTTGGGGAAGGGGGATGAATCCTATTTTAAAAAGTATGTATCATTAATATTTAGGACACTTTTTCTTTGTAGCTTGAATAGGCTATAGTGCACTCAATACCCCCAATGTAATTGAACTGGACCTGGGGATTCTTGGAAATACATGTGGCATACCGAGAAAACCTGGATGACTAATAAAAAACACTTCTTTATTCGAGAGGATGAAAAACAAATGCCGTAGTCCTTTATCATGTTCCTATGGGTTGGTTTCTCCTTAAACGGATGTCCTGAAATGGCTTAAACCGACACTGACCAATAAGCACATCCCAATTTTATTTGTATACAAGGCTTTCTCATCCCAGGGATATGGTGCATTTCCATCATATTCAAATCGATCCCAAAATCTTTCCTTTTTTCCAATCCCTGGAAACGAGTAGGGGATCATTTTTGCCCCATTCATTGGTGGTGGCTGGCAAGTATTTATTCGGTAGCTTAAGAAGATAAGCTTTAATCACTCATGCATGTTAAAAGGTCTTATATTTTTCTGTCTGGTCCAGGTCTTACCTTAATGGTAGGGGTCTTATAAGTTAGGTGGTCCTTTTAGGTCTTACCAACCAATCTCCCCACCCAATTGTTATCTTTAAGTTATATCTTACAGTAGTATAACCTGACTGGTGAGGAAAATCAATTATGTATATACAATCAAGAACCACCTGAAGTAAACACCAATAAAAAAGGGGATTTTGAGGTGTGGAAATCACATTATATAGATATATCTAGAGTCTCATAATGTAAATATAAATTCCCAATCACAGTTAAGGGCGCGGACCAATGGCCTACAAGCCTCTATTTATGTATATGTATATATATGTGGCTACAAAAAATAAAGTATGATGTTATCAACGTGAGGATAAATGGGAAAGGGTGTTGAGGAGCTTGTAGACCTTTCCCACAACATGATCTAGAACTTCATCGCTTCAACGGGTAGGAAAGGAACCATGATTGCAATCTGCATTCAGACCCATACAATCCACACAGACACGAATCCCCTTCTAGTCTTTTTTTATTACTATTGGGATGACCCAATCTGATTCTTCCACGGGAAGGATCAACTTGGATTTAAGCATATTATCAATCTCTTATTTAACCTTTTATTCTATCCTGGAATTTTTCCAATAACATATCCTCTTTATAGGATTTGCGTTTGGATTTAATTCAATTCACATTTATCCCAACTCACCTTGGATTCCCTTCATCTATGTGAATTTTTTTGGGAACAATTCGACATATTCTCTAAACAGGACTACAACCTCTGACATTGTTTTATTATCCCATTAGTCTCCAATAGAAGCTAGTCATGTCTGGTCTTTAGTTCCAATGTTTAACTCGTTTTTTACAGTATCCTTCAATGCTAGATTCATTCGTCACTGAGGTTGACAAATTGGATAAGAGTACTCTTGGATTTTAATATTATGAGTGAAAATCATTGGATCAATACCATTCATGTCCCTATAATCCCATGCAAAATCTGAAGCATGATTCAGTAGCATATTCATTAGCAACTACTGTTGAGTGGGTTGTAGGTAGCTGTTAATGTTGAGGAATTTTCTAGGGGATATTTTGACAGCCACAGCTTTTGAATAAACAACTTCTGCTACAAAGTAGTCATCCATGTAGCTTAAGGAAACATCATTGTTAAAGTGATTTGATGTTACTAAGTAAGTAAAAATATATGTTTCATATTTTTTAGCCGAACTGATTCCCTCATCGGACAAGAAATCACAAAAAAAAAAATCATTCACTCATTGACATGCCAACAATCTAGGAAATATAATTTAAAGGACCATTTTATTTTCAACAAATGGATCTGCATAAAAGTAATGACCGATCTCATAAACCTAGGAGATTTTTGACACATCCATAACAACCAAAAGCCATATTATGGGTTTCTTATGCCTAGGTCAAGGAGAGACTTCTCAATAATGTCAACTGGCTTTGATGTGGAGACTATGAAACATAATAATCTCATATAGAACATTAGACACACTGAACGGGTTTTAAACCCTCCTCTCGCATAGATACACACCATAACATGGGGTGAAACCCTAAAAAATAAATAGGACACCCTTAACGGCTCTGACAAACCTCCTACCTCCCTACAAATGGAAGTAAGGAAGGATGGGTTCACATAGAAGACCATAACAACATTTTGAGCTCCTGAGTCATTCCCCTAATTGGCCTCCTCCTCTTCATCCTCAAAAGGGGGAGGAACATAGAGATGCCAACTTTTAGGTTTAAAAGAAGCCCCCTTTTTATTCCTTGGATGAAACCCTACTTGAGGACATGATTCCTCTAGATGCCCTGTTTGGTGACAATACTAGCACATAAATGTCATATTTTGATAGTCCAAACATTGTGTCCACTTAGCGACAATGACTACTATATTTATTCCAGTGCCTACAATACGACAACCCTTTTTTAGTGCAACCTAAAAAGTGTCAATGCTGGATATTATGGTTGTTTCCCTAGCCCAACAAGAATAGTGTCCTAATAAACTAAGGAATATTAGGGTAGAGTAAACTGAGGAATAGGGGCCATTAGTATTACCATTAAGCTTAAATAGTATAAGCAATACTTACTTAAAGCACTATACCTTAAGTAGAGTTCAGTTTATTTGAATACAGATATTATGTAATATTGATTACTTCACCTTGTATGCACTGTTCACTATTCTAACGATGTTAATATTAGGGAAATAAGCTTCTGCATAAAATACAGATCACCATAATGGTATAGCTCTTTCTATAATCAATGATATTAGCATAAATGCCATATATGGCTCACTAGTGTCCAACTTAGAGTCCGTACTTATTACTGATACTACATTTGTAACCACAATGAGCAAGATTTTACATAATGAACGTCATCATAACAAGGAGTAAGCTTTATGGGTAAGCTCGGCATGCTATGGCATCAGTATTACTAGCTAGTTAGTATAGATAGAGATAACCACCATGTAGTTTCTATAATTAATGGCAATCCATATCCTTTATGATTAAAAGCGTAAATACTGTGAAAGTTAAACAACCAATACGTGTAGATCAATCAAGTCAGATCATCTCTATTGGGTTAATTTAATATGCTAGATCATTGAAACTATGTTGAAAGCCGCTTATACCATTATCTCCAGATATAAAAGGTCTGTCGTTACCATGTTGAACTGCTTACACTATTATTACTAATAACATAAGAAGCACTATATCTTGAAATTTATTAATTAATGCTTGAACAATATTAAATTAATTGGAGCAACCCACCCTACCTGTTAAAGAGGAGCTGGAGTTTTTAAAGTTAACACTTTCTCTTTATGCTTTATAGTAGATGCTAAAATATAGTTTACAATCTATAACTCATCCATATCACTTAAATATTACGTTTATTAATATCTTAGAATAAAGACTGAAACAACCTTTACTACATATAGGGAACTTGAGGACCTTACTGCATACTGGCTCATTGGCTCAGATTACCATGGCTCTGAATACCACACCATAAGACAATCTCGTTGGCTATTTTCTATTTGTTGGCAATTAGCTATAACATCTATCCTTACTACTAATGCACATTATTTTAGAATGAGGAGAATACCTTTAATACTACATGAAGGAAACTAAGAATATATCCATTACTACCACTTACGGGCTTAAGACGACGACCACTACATATTTGTCCTTAAAGATAATACAAGATTGGGAAAGAGATTTTTCATGAGGCAGGTAACTTAAGAGGGAATGATACTTAGGTATTAAATATGTTTTTTTAAGTTTCAACCTTCTTTTTCCAAAATTACCGTATTCACTAAAAAATTAGGTTTCAACTTTTTCCTTTTATTTTCCAATTAGTCCTGCTTGCAAAAAAGCATTATCACTAGTGTTTTAACTCGTATCCTATTAATTTATCCAATCAAAATATCCAGGAAAGGATAGATATATACCTAACTGTATGGAGGAAACTAACTGTACCTAAATATATATCAATACTTTCCCCAAATGTATGGAAAGAGATATTACCGCATGATCGAATGTACAATCAATAAATATAGCCTGGCATGAGGGAGTTGGCAGTACGATCAATCTATTAACTGCATAGGAGGAGAAACCCCAAATTTCTACACCCCACATTAGGCTTAGAGGAGGAACTATACCCCACTGTTCTTCTTGCGAGTGAAAGGAAAGGAAAATTGTTGCACCCCTTTTGATTAGCCCTACATATTTTGGAGAGCCCTGTTGTGGACTTGCACAATGCACACATCAGCTAAGTTCATCTACAAAATTTTTAAATGAGAAATTGAACTAAGGGGCGATACTTCTTCTATCATTTCAAAGATGAATTCTTCTTTGTGGGTCCTATTGGTGAAAATAGAAACACGAGCCACTCATCATTATGCTTAAATTCTTCTTGGGGTAAGTGGATTAAAGTGTGACAGTAAGGTTGACCAAATTTGATGGAAAATATTTTATTTATTTGAATTATTCTTTGGGAGTCTATTATTTATTTGAATTATTCTTTGTATTGGGAGTGTACCAATTGGGGTGCTCATAAGCCCAAAAACAATAGTAACTTCTCATTGTGGTGAATGAGAGATTGTTCCTTGTCCTCATTCTCCAAATCATGAAGCACAAAGTTTGTGTTGGGAATGTACCCTGCATCCTTCATCTTCATAGACATGGCCTCCAATAATGAATGGATTTCCCTAATTTCTAGGTGTGAACTATCATTTACCGTGAATGAATGCACTATATTCCTGACTTCCATCCAACTACATCCTAGATTCTTTTTTATTATCCTATCTTTCATCATTTTTCTCACCTTTCCAAAGTGGCATAGATATTTGAAAGAAACACATACAATGGCATAGATATTTGGAAGCAATACACACAATCCTGCAGCACGTATTGCTAACTCCATATTACCATGGATCCTGCAAGCGCTAAGCAATGCTCCCCAGATACCTGCATTAGGTTCATATCGAATAGTATTGATATAGTCCTATGCTTCATTCAGGAGGCCTGCTTGGCCAAGAAGGTCAATTATACATGCATAGTGCTCAATTCCTGGTACAATATTGTAATCCTTAATCATGGAATTGAAGTACTTTCATCCCTCATTGACTAAACCTGTATGGCTGTATGCAGACAGAACACTAATTATTGTAATGTGGTCTAGATCAATGCCTGTCTGTAGCATTTGTTTGAACAACTTAAGGACCTCTTTTCCATACCTATGTTCAACATATCTAGTGATAATATAATTCCATGAAGCCGAATCTCTCTTAGGTATGCCGTGGAATAGATGGTATGCATCTTCTATGTTTTCACATTTTTCATACATGGTGATAAGGGAATTACCCACAAAAAATAGGACTAAAATCTAGCTTTGATGATGTGGATTTGAATCTGATTACCCTGTTTCAGAGCTTTCAAGCTGGTGCTTGCACCCAGAGCACAAGAAAAGGTGATACAATCTGGATTGATTCCATCCCGATGCATTTGACCAAACAGTTTTAAATCCTCTTCACCATACCCATTTTAGTGCTTCTTGTAAAAAATATATTGCATATTTTATCTTTCCAAGGTGTATTAGGCATATTTTGTAAAGGATGGTTGATTTCACGTAATTCTGATGAAGTGATATTTTGAGGATATGTGGAAGATTTTTGTTAATTTTAGGGAGATTTAGTCCATGGAGAATCAATCCACATAATGCTTTATAGTTGCCCTTGCACTGCAGGATGGACTTAAGTATTTGGCCTTCATATTAAAACTTAATTATTATTCCAAAGCTAATTGGACTTTGCTTGTCGGGAAGGTGGAAAGGAAGTTGAATCTATGGTGTAACAAATGTATTTCTAGGGATAGAAGATTGGTATTGGTGAAAGCTATGCTCGAAGCTATACCAATTTTATGGATTTCTCTTACATATGTTCATAAGGAAACTTTACAGCAAATAAGAAACAGAAGCTTCATATTCTTATGGGTTGGTGGTAAGGATTTCCCTTAGGTTGTATGGCAGAAAATTTCTTTACCCAAAGATATGGGAAGATGGGGATTAAAGAATCCACATTGCTTTGCCAAAGCACTAGCAGCTAAAGGTATTTGGAGACTTATAAAATGGGTGGGTCTATGGGAAAAAGTGATTACTCATAAACTCATAAAGCCTCTCACTGTAGAACAAAGGATTAAGAAAAGGGACAAAATCATCAAAATGGGTCTTGTATGTGGAAAGATGCAGTTCAAGCCTTTAGTCTTGTTGGGGATTGGCTAGCCCATGTTAGCGTTCTACTATGATCAATGATTATTTGTTGGGGATTGGCTAGCCCATGTTAGCATTATAATATGATAAATGATTACTTGTTATATAGTAATCAAATTCTATCCTCCTTGAAAATTACATCAACATATTGCATCTAATTTTAGGGAACAAAAATCAATTAAAAATCACCAAATAAACTAAATTTAGCACAACTCCCAATTGTCTCGAATTGTTTGAATTGTTGCACAAATCTTGTCACTAAATCTGGGATATCTCTTTAACTGTCCATGAATTTATGATAATCTCCCTTTAACTGTTGACTGTATACTATATGCTCTGTTTTCAACTTTGAAAAAATATCTTCAAATCTGGGAATGATTCTCTATTTTATGAAAAAGCTTTTAGACTCAAATTTTAATGCATTTCAGAACGATCCCCTAAGATTTATTGTGAGGTGCTCCCTCTGAAGTAATCTTCCCTAAATCCCTCTTTTGGACCCTCTGTTTTAATATTTTTTAATGAAAGGAAGTTTTCTACTATGGGTTTGATCTAAAACATGTCCAAATCAGTGCCGATTATGCAAAATTTCAGCTTCTCAGGTGCTTCACACATAGCTTCTGAAAAACTTTGGTTTCTATTTGGAACTTCTCTGCTATCACATACACCATTTGTTTGAATATGTTATTAGGAAGCAATGGACCTTCTGAGATACGTTTTGTACCATTTTCATCCCCATTCCATGATTTTGATCTATTTTTTCATTTTCCTCTAATTCATGGTAAATTTAGCTTCATTTCATGGTATGAATCTGCTATGTTTTCTTGCTATTTTATTTAAATATTCTCAGTGAAAAACTTGGGGTTTGGACCTTGGCTTACCTAAAAAAATCTATTGCTGCAATTACGGAAATGGTGGTTTATATCTCAAAACTGGGTACAAAAGCCATTGGATTGCAAGGTCTTATTCTGGATGGAAACCATATCACTCTGCTTGGGCTTGATGTGGAATATTCTCTATATTAGCTTCATAGAGAATTCCAAGTTGGTTTGTTCATTTATGGGTTTATTTAATAACCCATATAGAATGCTCATAGTATTCTATGCTCGAGTTATTAATTTGCCGGAATTTCAAGTAGCTAAAATAGAGCCTTGCAAGATTTTGGTGTAGTATTCTCCTGGGTGATGCAGGCACCAAATGTAATTTCCTCACCATTCAATACTAACACTCATATCAACTTCCACCTAAAAACTAGATTCTTTAATATTTCTATGGCCTATTCAAATCTGTAGATATACTTCTTAAATATATGTCCCACGCATTTTGATCGAATCTTTGAGTTAATAAAAAAAATCAACAACTCAAACCTATAGGAATCCTTGAGTGGTGTAAAGATCCTGATGTTTTTTAAGAATTAGAAATTTGGAATGGAATGGAATGCTCACCAATACAAGTTTACATTTGCATAGGTCCTTTTGATTCATTTCTTTGGAAATACCAGCACACTATGTATTCTCCATTGCAGATTTGCACTTTTTTCACTGGATCGCTCTATCCAATTCATAAATTTCATTTAACACATCCATAATAGGTATTTACATTTAATGAGACATCTAATAACCATAGAGATTCTTCAGAAACAGAGGATTCTCATTTAATTAGCCCAGGTATATTTTGGATCGTTGTTTCTACAGATTGATCAACGATTTCAATTTGTAACTTCACTTTAGATATGCAGTACCTTTCTCACAAGGTGTAGACTCTACACAACCCAGATCTATATTACTAAATCTGTAATCAATGTTTCAAAGATTTCATTTGATGGAGAAATAAAACAAAATCCTTCTTTTTCTTATAAGCAATTATAACATGAGTATTTTATAAGCGGATTGCAAAGAGGCCATTTGGAATTCATAGTATAAAATTGTTTTGTCACATGAATCTCCACCATCACTTGAGAATCTTCACAGTATTAAAAAACTTACATAGAATTGGAACTCTTTAAAAGTTATATCCAACTCAACTTCATCAACTCAAATTTCTCACACTGAAATTTTACCCAGCTTTATTGAAATTGAATCTCTCTAATAGAGATTCTACCTAGTTGAATCTATCCTAAATCAAATCAAATCATTTCATTTACTTCTCAATAATCTATAAACTAAAACACTGACTTCTTTGAATGCCTCTTCGGACATGCAGTTGCATTCTGTCAGGAAAATTAAAGTGTACAAAGGCATAATGAAGTGTTCACATATCTCTTTGTAGTGGCTATAGTATTTGTGTGCCCACAATACTTTTTATGTCGTGTAACAGGGGTCCTATCCCTGTCCCAATTACACCTCATAGTTGGAAAGGACTGGGTGCATAATATACAGTCCAATAAGATAGAGCTCATGTAGAACTCTGACTTATTCTGTGACACCCCTCCTAAAGCTGAAGATATGCATGTTGAGAGGCTATTGGACACTATGTTTTCCCAGTTGAATATGGTCCCTTGAGTGGCCACATACAAAATGATTAGTATCCATCCCAATTTGAAACTTTTTCCATGAGCTCTCCCAAACACTCTATTCAGCATCAGTGCTATAAATCTATAAGGGATCCTGAGAGTGGCTATTTCATATTCCCTTGATGGCCTGGTTCGAAAGTTCTTCCCTGGTATCATCATTCTCTTAATTATTTCTGCCAGGTCCAAATTTGTCTCTTTCAACCAACTTTCAGTTAAGTAGATTTGAGCAAGAGGCAGGTGATATGGCATTGAGACATAACCAGGACTGTATGTAGCATAGCCCTATTTGGCAGTATTTGCTAAAATCATCGTGGTCACATCTGCCCTAGGAAGGATCCAACCAATCACTTCTGAGCATGGGAACAACTCAGGTCTCATGGCCACTTTCATAAGGGCATATTTCTCGATGTTTGCATAAATCATTAGTTCTTCAAATCCTGCATCAGGCACATTTTGATTTGCAATCATCCGGTATATTTCACCCCACTTGTAATCTGGCTCTACTCCAGTGGTGGTTCTGGTATCTTCATAAATGTATTTCACCTTGGTGATGATTTCCACATCTGGCTCTCCCTCTACAATAGGAGCCTTCTTATTTTGTCTTTTAGACATATCTCCTTTGAAGAAGTTACCCTGTCATAAACCAAACATGTTCTTATACCATTGGAGCTTTCAGTTAGTGTTCTAAGAATGAAGAATAACTTTATCAAAACATTTACCTCTTCCATATGCATTCTCAACAAATAAACTATCAGAATATTAATGTATAATAGAAAATAACAGGAAAAAGGAACTTCTGAAAATTTCTAAGTCCGTCTGCAACTAAAACATGACCCTGATAGAAAATGCATCATTTAACCCGAAATGCATTCTAACTCCTCGCTAAAACAAACCACCCTAACAGTGAGGCTAGTATTTGAAATTGAGGCCCTATCCAGTGACCTAAAACATAGAAATCCTATCCTAACCAAAAATCAAGCCCTCTGGTGTCCCTCGAAACTAGGGTGAGTGCCTAAGAAAAATGAAAAATCCCCCGGATAGCCATAAACTACCCCACAAAATTTGGTACAGACAGCGTAACGCTTGTCTGCACCAACTACCTAAACCATCGGACCGGGCTTGAGCTTCCATAATAGCTCAAAAATAGGCTCAAGAAAAACCCCCACCGCAAAAACCATCAATCTGACTAATACCTCACGATGCAAGAATAAAATTTATTTTGGACGGCTAACTACACAATGGCAAGAAAACCTAGCCAGGGGAAGAGCCTAGTTCCCAAAATGACCAATAAAATCAAAAGGAAGGAGAAACCATGGTTGGCCTACCTAGAAAGCAAGTTGTGCAATCGACAGGAAGGTCTAAAACTTCCACGGATCGCTCCAAACGAACGAAATCCCGATAGCTAAGCACGTTGGTACAGTTCGACTCAATAGGGATAGAGAAAATGTGAGTTTTTAACCAGGATAATAATAAACAAATACCCCACCCCAATATATAGACCTTCCGATGAAAAAGATGGCGGGAAAAACCTCAATCGACAGTCGAAACCACTATAGCGTTGGACGATTAGTTCCCTAAGGAGCCGTAACGGCGGACGACGGACAAACTATGGGCTCCACGACCAACTGAAAACATCAGCGATCGGAGGCTCGAAGGACTAACTAGTAATGCATCGGCAGAGAAACCAACTAAACATCGAAGAGATAGTGTACTACATAGCCGCAACGGCAGAAGACTGACTGACTATGGCTTCTGGGACAATAGAAAATCATCGGCGATCGGAAGAACTAAGGACTATGGATCGATGAGTTTAAAACTAAGCATCTCTGCAGTGTTAGTGAGACAAACAACAAGGCCTCTGAAACAGCAGCGTCGCTTGACACTAGAACTCCGACTAATTGTCAAAAACATTCTGAAAAAAGAAAGAAAAAAAATCATCACAAAGCAAAAGGTTTGAGCTAATAAAACCACGGAATCGGTGAAAGTAAAACTATCCAATGACCTGATCTCTATTTTTCCTCCGAAACGATGATGATAGAGAAGGCTAATGCTCCGAGCGTGATAAAATAAAATCGCCAACAGTCCAAAAAACAATTTAGATAAAAGCGCATCGACGAAAATAAGAACTGTCCATCGGGACGTTCATTAATTACCCTCCTCAACGACGGCTACGTAGAGAACTACCGCCTCGATTCACACATAAATATATTTCTGATAGCAATAAAGGAAATAATTTTTAAATCAAAAGGCCCTCATTTTCAAATCCAAACTTTAAACTCCACAGTCAAAAGCATCAGCTGGACAAAAGAAGTCTACCTCAATTCAACTTCAAACAATCCAAATTTATAGTAGAGGAAAAAACAAAGTTCAGGAAACCAAATAAATCCAGGAAAGATAAAATTAATAGGGTCCAATTTTTTTTTTTTAATTTGGGAAAACGTTGCAGCTGCAACAATTGGCGACTACTTGGTGAACCCAGATCTCTAGACAATTTCTTCCTTAAGTAACAGACTGTTTGAGAATAAAACCCACATGTTGAATTCTTCTATATGTTTGGATTTCTCAAATGGAAAATGTATGTACTTTAATCATTGATAATAGTTCAATTTAGGGATAATGGGAACCAATATTTAAAAGTCTAGATAACTCTTTTGAGGCCAGGAATATGAATTTCATTTTTTACCTCTGTCTTTGGGTAGCTCCCAGCTTGGACACCACAGGATTGTAACATATGGTAAACAGAAATATTCATTTGTTCCTCATTTCCATGCTATTTTGCACTTTTGTTATTTTGGAATTTTTTGTCCTTTCCAAGTCCTCTTGCATGTCTTCTTTCTGAATTTTTATTTAGGCTCCTCTATCCATAGTATCCTTTTGTGTGAGAGATGTATTTAATATTCAGCTCACACATGGAGAAGAACTTTGGCAATATTATACTAATATGGTTCAGTACTTTGTTTTGATACATATTGCTTTCTTAGGAGTTTTTTTACTCTTATTTTCCTTTTGGCTTTCAATTTTGGCATGGGATCTTTTAAATATAATATACTGTTGACCCTGCTTCCTTTCCATGGGTCCTTGCTATCACCCCCTTAGACATTTCAAATGTGAGATGGATGGAGCCTCGAAATAGTATTCCAAACTTCTTGATCTTGAGTTATTTCACAAGGATTAAGTAGGACTTCAATGTGTTCATATCCATTTAGGAAAACTGCTAAACTAGAAGAAGTTGTTTCAAATAAATCAATAGTACACAGTCTTATAATCAAGGATTTTAGTTATTCCAAAATTCTGATAGACTCCATGCAACCAAAAGTTGTGCCTTTTATTGAACTCAATCAAAATCTAACTAAAAACAAACAAAATAAAATAAATAAAAAATAAACAACCAAATGAGTTTATTTATGTACAAAATAAAAACCAAAATCAGGAAAAATAAGGTTTGAGAACTAAACCATTAACTGGAAAGTTGTCTTCCCACCCCTATAAATCTTGCAACTTGTAAGTTGAGGGGCCCAACTTAGCTACAATCAGAAAAGGGCCAACCCATAACTGTTGAAACTTAGTGTGCTTCCCCTTTTCATCATGCGGATGATCCCACTTAAGAACTAGATCTCCCACTTCAAATTCCTTTTTTCCAGCTTTATGCTTATCAAACCATCGTTTCACTACTTCTTGTTGATGCTTGAAACGTTCTCTAGCCTTGGACCTAGACTCTTTCACCTTCACAAGATTATAGATTCTATTTTGTATAATTTCATTATCGGTACCTCTAGACTCCTGAGCTAATCTGGAAGAAGGCAACATAATGTTGGGAGGAAGGATAGCTTATTTTCCGTAGACAAGGGTGTATGGTGACACACCTAAAGAATTCTTGGGTGTGACTCTATCAGCCCAAAGAGAATTAGGTAATGCTAAGTGCCAACTTCTCTGGTTTTCTATCACAGTTTTCTTTAGGATCCTGATCAATTTCTTATTTGTATATTCTGCTAAACCATTTCCTTGTGGGTAGTAGTTTGTAGAATAATGCAACTTAATTCCTCTTTCATTTGCAGATGCAGTTAATCTAATAGAAGAAAAATAAGTAGAATTATCAAAAACTAAGGAAATTGGAACCCCAAACCTGGTCATAATGTGATCTTGTAAGAAATCCATGACTGCATCTTCATTCACTATGCATAACAAAATGGCCTCAACCCATCTGGTGAAGTAGTCAGTTGCCGTCAAAATGTATTTGTGCTGCAAGGAAGAATTTGGTTTTATTTCTCCAATGATATCAATCCCCCATTGTTCGAATGGTTATGTTATCATCACTAGATTTAAAGGCCCCGCGGCTTTGGCTTTTCTTTCGACACACCTCTGGAAAATATCACACTTTCTGACTTGAGTATGAGCATATTTAAACAGTGTGGGCCAGTAATACACGGCTCTAAGAATCTTATGGGCTATCGTATCTCCAGAAAAATGACCTCCTGCGGGCCCATCATGTAATTTTGTTATGACTTTCTTTGCATCCTCTTGTTCTAAGCACCTGAGAAGAACTCCATCATAATTCTTTCTGAATAATATTCCATCAATGATATGAGATGAAGTTTATTTAAGGTGTAATGCTCTTCGTTGTTTGGAATTCCAATGTTCTGGAAAATATCCTTCCTGAAGGTAATGAACAAGGTCGCGGTACCATGAATCTGGAGCCATGAATAGAGGACATACATCCACCATATGTAACTCAGCTTCATTGTCCCAACTATTTTCTTCATTGTCTTTACCTTCAACCATTATTTTGCACAGTCCTTGCCCTCTAAATATGGATGCTGGTTTGAATTCAAGGTCATATTCTTGTAAAGTTGTTACCCAGTTGCCTCTTCTTTCTCCTAATTCTTTTTGTACAAAAAGAGATCTTATAGCTGGGTGTGGAACTATTACCTTAGTACGGTTCTTAAGTATGTATGGCCTAAATTGTTTTACCTCTTTGAAAACTACATAAGCTTGTTTATAGACAGCTGGGTAATTCAATTTGGATCCCTGTAGACCAGTGCTCATAAATGATATGGGGTACTCATCTCCCCCATATTCCTTCTGTTTAAGCACCGCTTCCAATGAATCGTTAGATGCGAAAGTGTATAAAATAAAATATTTTTTGAATTTTGGACTTTTGAGAGATGGTGCATGAGCAATAGATTTCTTTATTTTACTGAATGCATTCTTCTCCACGTCAATCCACTTGAATTGTACACTTTGTTTCACCATTTGATGCAAAGGTTTAACAATTTGAGTAAAATATGGTACAAACCTTCACACAAAATAAATTGTCCCCTTGAATGATTGCATACCTTTTTTTTATGGGGTAAAGGGATCTGTTCTATGGCCTTAATCCTTTCAGGGTCCATGGAGATCCCTTTTTTTGAAACATCGTGACCTAGTAGCTTTCCTTCTATAATTGCTAACACACATTTCCTAGGATTCAGTGAGATCCCATATTTTTGGCAACGCTCAAAAATTTGTTTCAGATGGATGCATGTTCTTCTCTCTTCTTTGAAAATAGCATGACATCATCGAGATACAGCACAACACTATGGCCAATCAGACCACGGAAATCTATGTCCATGACCCTCTGGAAAGTATCTCCAACATTGATGAGTCCAAAGGGCATTCTTGTGTAAGCAAAAGTTCCCCACTTTGTTCTAAATATAGTTTTAAGTCTGTCCTCTTCAGCTACTAATACTTGATTATAGCCAGAGAATCCATCTAATAATGAAAATAACTCAAAACAGGAAACCGTCTGCAATATTTGTTCCATGGGTGGAACTGGATAGTTATCTTTATCCGAAGCATGATTGAGGTTTATGAAATCTACGCAGAGCCTAATTTCTTTGTATTTTTTTCTTACTAGCACCAAATTCAAAACCCATTATGAATGTCTGACTTTGAATATAATATTAGCATCCAACAACATTTTCACTTCACTCTGAATTAACAGTTCCATTTTTGGATGCATCTTCCTCAAGTGTTGTTGATAAGGCTTGACTCCAGCTCTAATAGGGATGACATGTTGTATAATATTTGTATCATATGTTTTAATCTATTCATATGTCCAAGAAAACACATCTTTGTACTATTTGAACAAACTAATGAACTTATTTCTTTCACCCAGATAACAACACTTTCCCAAATTACATATTTGGGTTCATCTTCAGTTCCCAAATTTATCAGCTCGAATTCTAAGGCCGAGATATGAGTATTGACATTTGTTGGTCTTCTGAACTTGTTGTCTAGATCAAACATTCGCTCTAAGGTCCTGACTCCTTTAGGAATAAAGTTATCAAATTTTAATTCATCCTGGTGTTCCTCATCATCGATTATTGCTCCTTTAAAAGTCTCATCAATCATCAAACATTCAAGAATTTGTTGATCATCATCAAAAACCCATAGATTGGTGATCATGTATGGAACCGAAGGCCTAAAAAGTAATTCAATAGAACATCTATTATTTGAAGGTACAATCCTTGCAACTGAGGTAGCTAATAAGTCAGCTGATGCATTCTTTAGTCGAGGAATGGACACAATATTAAATGCATAAAAATTTGTCAGCAAATCCCATACTTCATTCTGGTAAGCTTTTAAATGAGGTGAAATGCAATGTATCTGATTTTGAATTTGCTTTACAACTATTTCAGAATCCCCATACACTTTCAGATTTTTAACTTTTAGTTCAATTGCTTTTTTCAGTCCCTGAACCAGTGCTTCATACTCAGCTGTATTATTCGTACATTCAAACTCTAATCTACAAGAAAGAAAATGTTTATTTTTCTTTGGATTAATCAGGACACAGCCAGCTCCTGATCCTTCCAATGTTTTAGATCCATCAAAATAAAGGGCCCAAAAACTATCTACTTCTACTATACTTGAATAAAAAACTACATCTGAAACTAAATCTACTATTTTATAGTAAAATTCATCAGCCCGTGAAAATTGAAGGAGATCGGGCTGGGTATTTGGTGTATCACTGGATTCTTTGGCTTGGTAATTTCCCGGTTCTAGTTCAAGGAAGTAATTTCCCAACACAGAATTCACTGGTTCATTTTTTCCCTCCAACTGAGTAACATTATGCTTCATTTAAGGTTCTCTTAATATGTTTATTTGATTGGGACTTCCCTTATGAGGAAACCACAGATGTGACCAATCTGATGCAAAATATCCATTTAGCCTTGTTGACTAGTCTCAACTCAAAACAAGTCCATAAGCATCTGGAATTCCTACAACTATAATATCAATGTACTGACATACTTTCTCATTTGCAAATAAGTGAATTAGTACATCTTCCATTTCCCCGGCTACTTTCACAGTTGTCCTGTCTAATTGAATAACCTGCCAAGTGGATGGTTTAGGATGTCCATTAATTCTTTTGCAGACTGAAAGTGGCATAACATTGATTGATGCCCCTGAGTCACCTAAATAGTTGTGTACATTATAGTTGAATATCTCAAAGGTTAGGAGAAAAGGTGGGGTTTTAAACTTAGACTTACCTCCCACACTTGCTTCACCAATTTCTTCTACAGGTTGGTTGTTAGTGGGAAGCTCCTCCTCTAGTACTTCAAGTGCTTTTAACATTTTTTCTTTCTGCTGAGGTAAATTGCACATTTCGAATAATGAGATATTTGCCTTATCCTTTTTGATGTCTTCCACAATATCATACCCCATTTCAGGTGTTTTGAGATTCTTCTTGACATTATCAAACTTGTCTTCAATAGGCTTATTAGGCATGTTAATTCTCTTAGGATCTTGACTTGTAATGGTAAAATCAAGTATCTTATCAGTTGTATTGTTCTTCTTTTTTATATTTTCTTGAAGTTTCTTGATCTTCAAAAGTATTGACTTGTCTTCTTTTACCCAAGACTGACTTCTTGTTGTCACATTAGTTTTTTTTATCTTTCCTCATGTTTCAGAGAACCTTCTTCTAATCTATCAAACGTTGAGACACAATCCCATAACACTAAAGCATATTCCTCTTGATTTTATGTGGATTGATCATCCTTTTCTTCCTCATTATCAGTTTCTGTTAGTTTGGAGTCCAATAACTGATTCATTAGCAATGTCATAGAATTCATCCATTGGGGGAAATTTTCCTCAGAATGAGGCTGCTGATGAAAAGTGCAAAAATTATCCATACCTACCTCAGTTAAATTCATTGATGCAGGACTGTGTGGAGGAGTTTTATGTTGATTGTTGTCCTCCCTCCTCTTATAGTAAGGCTTATATGCTTTATGAGCTTCCTTTTCTTTTTCCAAATCTATTACTCTGTTGGATAGCTTCTGCATCATCTTCACCATTCCTTCAAAATCCTGCAACCGTTCATCCTTCTGCTTTGTCAGTAATAAAGGTTTCTTACCAAAAGCCTTTTCTTCCGACTGCGTAGGATAATATTATATGCTCTCCTTCTCAGCCTCTATCCTCTCATCTTCTTCATAAGTTTCTGATAATGTAGGTTTGACTGACATTTTGGAAAACATGGCCAAATCAGGCCCTAGAGCTAAAGTATAGTATTCAATTAGCACTTTATCAAATGATTTATCAGTTGTAGAAAAATTCTTTAGATAAGTAGCAAATCTTTGAGTGAAATTATGCACTTTTTCATTTCTTTCTTTCTTCAAAGCACATAACCCTTTCATTAACGCTGCATGAGATTTTTGGACTGCATATTTACTTCTAAATATTCTTTCAAATGTGTCCCAGTTTGTGATTGAGTTTGCAGGCAGAGAGAAATACCATGAGGTTGCTACTCCTTTTAGGGTATGTGGAAACAATCTGCAAACTACATCTTCATGTTCTCCAGCCCGTAGTCCCTCTATATCCAAGTAAAAACTTTGCAAATGATAATCTACTAGAATTTTTTCACTTGGGTCAAACTTAGGTAACATTTTCTCAAAAGCTTAAGGCAAGTCATGCAAAGGAGGTGCCAGGTTTAAAGGTGACCTATCCTTCCAAGCAGGTGGTGGATTTGGTTGGTTTGCATTTGCATGAGCTATGATTCTGGGTGGAGAATGAGGTTGTGAGGGAACAAGGGTATGAACAGGTGAACAGTAAGGTGTATCTGGGCCCAACTGATTCAAAGGTTGATCAACTTCCTGTAGGGATGCTTATACCAGTTCTTCAAGGTCTTCTACCAACACTGAATCCTCTAACAGAGGGCAATATCTCTTTCAATATTCTCTTCTGGGTAAGATAGGAATAATTGGTAACCCTCCGATATTCTTTGCATATTCCCTAGTGAATCTTCTCAGGTCATCAACTACTTAGTTATCTACAGAATACAGATGCTCTTTACCCTTCTCCTCAGGCGTTGGATTTGGAAACAAACTAGTTTTAGAACTGTCACCAGTGGAATAATTTCAAAAAAATGGGTTTCCTCGGCCATCCATGCACTCACGGCCCTCCTTCTAGCACCAAAAACTGTTGAGGCCTAGAAAATCACAAGTAACAACAGTTGGGGATTCTCCCTAATAACGTTCCCAACTAGCCCGTTACTATTTGGTATGAGGAATCCGTCTGGTTTACGGTCCGGCTACTGTAGGTCAAGTAACAAAATAAAAGGTTTTACCGGTTACAACCTAGTCCACCGTGTATATTTTTTAGTTTTTTCTATTTAAGTATGATATGCAAGTGCCTATCTAAAAATGCAGATTGATACAAATAACAAGGAGCATCACAATATGATGCGCAGGTTCTTACCTCTCATCTTAACTCTCTCGCATCTAAATCACACACAGCAAGAAAATAAATTTATCTAACTAACCTATCCCTAGGGAGTAGAATTAACAGTTGAAAATGAGTAATGTATTTCTGCACATGTATTATGAACAATTACAGATAGTTGTTATTAATTTTAGAACACATGAACATTAAGAAAAATATTGACAACAAGATAGATTATTGTGTATGACTACCTCCATTACTCACAGTGGAAATTTCATAGAATAAACTATAAGACATTCATAACATAAGCAGAAATGCAATGAGTTAGAACAATCTCACAATTAATGGACATGAGCTGAAAATGAAATAGTTCACGGTCAACTAATCCACCGCCAATCATTTGAAATAGTCCACCAACTTTCTCCAGCATAAAAAAATTGTAACGCTTTATCACAAAAGGAAGTAGTTCTTCTTACAATAACTCTAAAAAAATGCATGGGAAAGCAAAGTCCCTCTCTACATCTAACTCTCCTATACTTATACAAAAAGGTAAAACTTTTGGACTTCCCCAAAATGACTTTTGGGCTTCTCCAATGTTTTAATCCAAAATTTTGTCCTATAGTGAGTGCTCATACATTATACAATATATTACATTTAAAACAAAATTTAATAGAGCACTTTTATGCAGAGGGCCCCGCTTGATCATTAATGAACTTTTTCCACACCTGGGCCTTCACTGCTATGCTTTCAAAGTCTGAGGGTTCAAGGAAACGGATGTTGATCTCATACTTTGCATCCTGATTCTTAACCACCTCTATTCTTGCTAGACTCAAGCATAGCTGATATTCAAGTAAATGGATGTTGACCACTGGATGAGTTACTGCATTCTTCGGGATCTACTCATCTAGATCCTTGATTTGTTGGATCATCTACTCATCTTCCTGGTAACTGCTCTGTAGTTGTTCTATGAACAACTCATGTTCTGGTATTGCGTCTAGTCTTTGTTCTGCAGAAACTTGGCATCTGTTGTAGGTGACCAGAACCCTTCTGCAGTATTCAGCACAGGCTCCTCTCATTTTCTTCACCATTTTCTTGAATTCTTCTATAGTATTGATTGCAAACCCCAACAAGTCATAGTCTTTCTTTAGACTTTGCCGATCTTTGACTGGTAGCTTAGCAGGGGTTTCCTCATTTGTCTCTATCCATACTATCCTTCCAATCAGGATCTCTAAAATATCTTGAGATTTGTCTAAAAAATATGAAGTGGTGTCCAAGATTTCTTCTAATCTGCTATCTATTTGCAGAATCTTACACCTATCTTCCTCAATGCATACTTGTAGTTGGTGGATTTTCTTCCTCTGGGATAGAACATGTTCTTTCAAAGGTTGGACATCCATCTTCTGTTCCATAGCATCTTTCAGTTCTGTTGTTAATGAAGCATTATGTCCCTCCAAAGGTGCTATCTGCATTTGACATTGTTTCCCTCTCTCTTCAGTGGCAACCTTTTCTAATTCGATCTCAATTACCTTGTTTTGCAGCTAGACCTTCCCTGAACTTAGAGTCTCGTATGATACTTGAATGTCAGTCTTCTCAGTTTTTAGCACTTGAAGCTCTAACTGCAGTTTCTATAATTTTGTCAAGCTGTTCTAAGCATTTTTCTCTATAGCAATTTCTAAAGTCATCTTATTTGCCTGCAGAGTCTGGAGCTCTACCTTTGAAGTCTTCACTTCATTTTGCATGTCCTCAAATTTTCTCTTCAGCTTGTGGCCTTCATCTCTTTCTTTCTTCAGTGTTTCTTTTAACTGAGTTGTGTTCTTTCTTGATTTCTCTAGATCTGTCATCAGTCTATCTACATTATCTTTCGTAGCTTGGGTTGATGCCACCCCACTTCTTGCTGTCAATCTCGGATCTACATCTATGCCATACCCCAAAGTTTTATCAGTTATCATCTTACTTGATTGTCTTCCTGTTTCAACTTTTTTTTTATTCTTCTGACAATCCTTTTCTTCTCCTTGTCATAGAAGATAGTGCTGAAATCAGGGACCTATTCTCCTTCTTTCTGCTTGAAAGGTATCAAATTCATTCCCGAAAACACCACTTGTTCTTGAGTGCTTCCAGAATTTACAATAGGCTCCTAAGGATCAGGATTATTTTGTCCCTGCTCTAGGTCTGTACCATCATGTGCCCCCTGAGTGTCTATTGGGTCATTAGTCTGTTGATCTGTTTTAGATCCTGGAAATCTTAAACCTTCAGTTTCTTCTTGTTTTTTCTTTATCTCTGCATCTTCCTTCTTCTTTCTTTCCTCCTCCTCCTTCTTTGTTGCTTCCTCAGCAGCTCTCTTTCTTCCTTCTTCTTCATTCTTTATCCAATTTTATACCTCTTGTGCTAGCCTCCTAGCATCCTCTTCCCTCTTTTTGGCCTCTTCTTCTTCAGCTTTTTTCTGTGTGGTTTTTCCCTTTCTGCACACAATGGTGATTTTCTGTTTAAATATCTTCTTTAATGCAGTCGTATTCTTTGCATTTCTAAATATTTCTCCATCCTTGTTCTAGAAATTTGCGTATTCAAAATGAACACTTGCCTCCTTGCAATGCTCTGCAACCTTATTTTGGGAGTCATTCCTGTGGAAGTTCATCTCACCAAAATGAAAGTGCTCCAGCTCCTTCACAAATTCTACAGTTTGTTTGACCTTTGTAAACTTATAAATCCCTAACCAGAAAGGTATGGCAGGATACGCTGCCTTCTTATGTTCGAACAAAAAACTTCCAACACCATCAATGTATACCTGCCTGACTGCTTCTTTATGTAACACATAATCAGTGGCATATTTGGGGAGTAGAGAAGGTGCCCTAGAGCCACCATACATTCTGATGTACATTCCCTCTACAATCAAATAGTAACTCCCATGTTCTTCTATGACTTTGAATGCCTCTTCAGACATGCAATTGCATTATTTTAGGAAAATTAAAGTGTACAAAGGCATAATGAAGTGTTCACATATCTCTCTGTAGTCACTGTAGTATTTGTGTGCCCACAATAATTTGTATGCCGTGTATACAGGGGTCTTGTCCCTATCCCAGTTACACCTCAAAGCTGGAAAGGACTGGGTACATAATATACAGTCCACTAAGATAGAGCTCATGTAGAACTCTGACTTCTTCTATGACACCCCTCCCAAAGCTGAAGATATGCATGCTGAGAGGCTATTGGACATTATGTTTGCTCAGTTGAATATGGTCCCCTGAGTGGCCACATAGAAAATAATTGGTACCCATCCCAATTTGAAACTTTTTCCATGAGATATCCCAAACACTATATTCAGCATCAGTGCTATAAATCTATAAGGGGTCTTGAGAGTGGCTATTTCATATTCCCCTGATGGCCTGGTTTGAAATTTCTTCCCTGGTATCATCATTCTCTTAACTATTTCCACTAGGTCTAAATTTGTCTCTTTCAACCAACTTTCAGTTAAGTAGATTTGAGCAAGAGGCAGGTAATATGCCATTGAGACATAACCAAAACTGTATGTAGCATAGACCTGTTTGGAAGTATTCGCTAAAATCATCATGGTCACATCTTCCCTAAGCAGGATCCAACCAATTGCTTCTGAGCACAGGAACAACTCAGGTCTCGTGGCCACTTTCATAAGGGCAGATTTCTGTTCTTCAAATCCTTCATCAGGCACATTCTAATTTGCAATCATCCGGTATATTTCATCCCACTTGTAATCTAGCTCTACTCCAATGGTGTCTCTGGTATCTTCATAAATGTATTCCACCTTGGCGATGATTTCCACATTTTGGCTCTCCCTCTATAACGGAAGCCTTCTTCTTTTGTCTTTTAGACATATCTCCTTTGAAGAAGTTACCCTATCATAAACCAAACATGTTCTTAGACCATTGGAGATTTTAGTTAGTGTTATAAGAATGAAGAAAAATTGTATCAAAACATTTACCTCTTCCATATCCATTCTCAACAAATAAACTACCAGAATATTAATGCATAATAGAAAATAACAAGCAAAAGGAACTTCTGAAAATTTCTAAGTTCGTCTACAACTAAAACATGACCCTGATAGAAAATGCATCATTTAACCCAAAATGCATTCTAACCCCTCGCTAAAATGAACCACCTATTGGTGAGGCTAGTCTTCAAAAGTGAGGCCCTATCCAGTGACCGAAAATGCGGAAATCCCGACCTGACTGAAAATTAAACCCTCCGGCATCCCTCGAAACTAGGGTGACTGCCTAAGAAAAATGAAAAATTCCCCGAACGACCATAAACAACCCCACAAAAGTTTCTATAGATAGCGTAACACTTGTTTGCACCAACTACCTAAACCATCGGACTGGGCTCGAGTTCCCATAACAACTCAAAAACAGGCTCAAGAAAAACCCCCACCGCAAAAATCATCCATCTAACTGATACCTCATGACACAAGAATAAAATTCATTTTGGACGGCTAACTACACAATGGTGGGAAAACCTAGCCATGGGAAGACCCTAGTTCCCAAAATGACCAATAAAATCAAAAGGAAGGAGAAACCATGGTTGGCCTACCTGGAAAGCAAGCTGTGCAGTCGACGGGAAGGTTGACGGGAAGGTCTGAAACTTCCATGGCAGTGCTCCAAACAAAAGAAATCCCGATAGCTAAGAACGTTGGTACAGTTTGACTCGACGGGGACAGAGAAAATGCAAGTTTTCAACTAGGATAATAATAAACAAATACCCCACCCCAATATATACAACTTCTGGTGAAAAAGACGACGGGAAAAACCTCAATCGAGGGTTGAAACCACTATAGCATTGGACGATTAGTTCCCTAAGGAGCTACAACGGCGGGCGACAGACAAACTATGGGCTTCACGACCAATTGAAAACATCGACGATCGAAGGCTCAGAGGACTAACTAGTAATGCATCAGCAAATAAACCAACTAAACATCGAAGAGATACTGTACTACATAGCTGCAACGATGGGAGATAGAATAACTATGGCTTCGGCAACAATAGAAAATCATCGGCGATCGGAAGAACTAAGGACTACGGATCGACGAGTTTAAAACTAAGCATCTCCATAGTGTTGGTGAGACAAACAACAAGGCCTCCGAAACAACGGCATCACTCAAGACTAGAACTCCAACTATTTTTCAAAAACATTCCGAAAACAGAAAAAAAAAAATCATCGCAAAGCAAAAGGTTTGAACCAATAAAACCACAAAATCAACGAAAGTAATACTATCCATCGGCCCGTTCTCTATTTGTCCTCCGAAATGGTGGTGATATAGAAGGCTAATGCTTCGACCGTGATAAAATAAAATCGCCGACAGTCCAGAAAACAATTTAGATAAAAGTGCATCGGTGAAAATAAGAACTGTCCATCGGGATGTTCATTACTTACCCTTCGCAACGGTGGCTGCATAGAGAAATACCACCCCAATTCACACATAAATAGATTTCCAATAGCGATAAAGGAAATCATTTTTAAATCAAAAGGCCCTCATTTTCAAATCCAAACTTTAAACTCCACAGTCAAAAGCATCAGCTGGACAAAAAGTAATCATTCAACTTCCGAAATGAAGGAAAGTAGTCTACCTCAATTCAACTTCAAACAATCCAAATTTATAGTAGAGGGAAAAACAGAGTTCAGGAAACCAAATAAATCTAGGCAAGATAAAATTAAAAGGAGGGTCCAATTTTTTTTTTTAAATTTGGGAAAAAGTTGCAACTGCAATAGTTTCTAACGCGATATGCTCCTTCCTTTGAGTATCATCTCTTTGAGCATATGTTCTCTCCTAGTTATCTTCTTTGGTTCAACCTAATGTGATCACCCTTTGTTTTTTTACGATGGGAGGGCTATCTATTAAATAGAAAAAAACATGGTGGAGTAATTTGGCATGGTCACTTAGCATGCACACACCCAAAATCATGATGTAATGGGTGTCATACTCGCAAATACCTGTATACTTCACTAGAAAAGACTACTCTTCAAGGTCTCATCATTTAAATGGGTTTGTAGTATGATCCCTCAACCTACTTAAATATATGTTTTGGTGGAATGATATTTTCCAAGAAAAAACTAAAGAAGTGGAAGACATATGGAAGAGCTACTCCTTGGTCACTATTATCACTTACAATTGTCCCTAATGAAATCATCCTTAGGGGGGTTTGAATGGACAGTTTACGACCCAAGGACGTTTTTCATGTTACCAATAGTACCTCTCTCTTCAGAAATAGTGCTTGCTGATTCTAAAAGGGTATCCTTATGAGATCTTGCTAGTCAAATCTCTCTAAATCTGCAATTTATACTTCAAACCCATGAGATGAATTTTGTATCTGCAATGTAGATCTGCAACTTGTACTCTCAAAAAATGGATATAAATATGAAAATCAATGAACATAACTCAAAAAAATTGCGATGATTGAATCTAGTATTTGTGGGATTGGTGTCTTACTCTATTGGGTGTGAAAGAAGAAGAAATAAAGAAGTCGAAAGAATATCATCAAGTCAGTCACAACTATAATTCTTATTGATAAAATAATTTCAAACGTGAATATGTAAACTGGTGAGAGCAATCAAATGAAAGAATTCTTGCTAGGTCTCTAGACACTGGACCCATCCAACATCGAGCCACCTAAAGTATACAACCAGGTGACTTAGTCATCACCTAGAAGCCAAATATACAACCCTTTAAAGGTTTCTCTAAAGACGCAATGTTGTAGGAGTAGGGTATTTCTCTTTATATTTGCAACATGAATCTTTAATTATTGAATCCACTATTAGGTGCCCTTATAGCCAAGGAATAATGATTCACAAAGCATAACTCCTCCAAAAAAAATGGTACGTTTGAAACAGTAAATGATTCAATTCTAAATACTTGCAATACTTGCAATTCCCCAAGTCAAAATACTTGCAATTCTTTGAATTCTGGGTCTAGAGATCATTTTTGCAAGACATTACGGTGCATAGGGAGTCAAGTCTCTAATTTTGCAAATGATAATCGTCGAGTCTCCATTAGCAATAAATTGTTCATTAATTTATTACTACTACTATTATTGATTGTCCTTGGATGCTTCAACTTTAACACAGGGACCTTTGGGAGTGTCAAGTTGAAATAAATGAAAATCATGTTATATATATTACCACATTGCTTTTTCCTTTACGTATGTTATTTTAACTTGTTCGTTAATTTATTACTACTACTGTTATTGATTGTCCTTGGATGCTTCAACTTTAACACAGGGACCTATGGGAGTGTTAAGTTGAAAGAAATGACCTTCCTTATATGATGATGATAAAACTTAAAATTATTGTACAGAACACATGTGGACTATACCTTGACAGAGAAGACAAAATTTGTACCCTTCATCTTTTGGGTAAAATGGTTGTTTCCCCACCTTGATTGTGCACATCGGCCTTGTGGGTATTGTGTGTCAGTCTTGTGGGTCTTGTCTATCAAAGAGGCTTTCTTATCCCTTGTCTTTAGGCATGTCTACAGGGAGCACAATATGAGTGTAGACCACTTATCCAAGGAAGCACTTGATATGAAGGCTGGTCTTCTCTCCTTCTCAGAACTCTGGGAAGGATAAATTATTGAGGAAGGCTTGATATAGCTCTTTTAAGAGTTTTTTTCAGTATTTGTGGCATACTCATGTTTTTCCCTTTTCGAGTATGGGACTCTTTATCCTGTCCTCTTGTATTAGCTAGGGATATATTCTTGTTTTGATTCCCTTGGGGTGTGTTTGTTCCACCCAAGATGCCTCCTGGATAAGCTATTTGGGCTCATTCTGTTCTCCCTATGGTAATGTTTTTTTTGTCTTTCTTTGAGATTTTGAGTTTTGTGGGTGGAGAGCTGTTGGGTCAAGAGTTGGGTTGACATCTACTGCAAATGAAAATAGATTTTTTTGTTTTTTTATATATTTTTTGAGGTTGATAGTATTGATTCGTGACCTTATGGATTGTATTTGTCTCACTCTGCCCTAAATGGGTCATAGCATCAACTAAATGGATATTTAGTTTTGACATTGAGGAATCATGCACATTGTTTCCCATAAGGTGTTCACTTAATTCTTTATGAGGGTTTATGGGTTGGTTTCTGAGTTTTCTGGGCAAGTCTAAAGTATGATGTTGTCTTTTTCTTAGTTGTAAAACGAATTCTGGGAAATCCATGACACCTATGGACAATGAAAGGAAATTAATATCCCATGTACCTCATATATAGGTAGTTTTGGGCACTATAACAGCAAGTTACAACAATAATTAAGCCAATATGGGTATTGTTTTGAAAATTATTGGGTGTGTTTCACCTTCTAGCAGCCTCAGCATTCAATTTGGGCCATTTTTGTGGATGTGAGGCAGTTATAGGCACAAGTTAGGACTAGCCATGATGTCCTCCTAGAGAAGACAATGACAATATCTGAGGTATGGAAAAGCTAAGAGAAGAAATCCTGGTTGCGCTAAGTGGAGTTTGGACCTCAAGACCTAAGCCATGAGGCAATAAGTGTAGCTGTTAAAAATTTAGTCCAATTAGGTGCAGTTGTTTGTGGCCAGAAAGGCCTAAAACAATTAATTGAATATGGTTTGAATCTCATCAAGTTGGGTGTAGAACCTCGATTAGGGATTTTGAGTTTTGTGGGTGGAGAGCTGTTGGGTCGACAGCTGCTACAAATGCAAATAGATTTTTTTTTTTTTATATGTTTTGAGGTTGACAATATTGATTCGTGACCTTGTGGTCTGTATTGGTCTCACTCTGCCCTACAACTACCTATCTATCTCTCTCTCGGGTATGTCCATTGTTTCGTTAGTGACTTGTCTCCTAAGAGACAAAGTGTGATCGGATTATATATCTGAGTATAGAAATTAAGGAAGGTATAAACCATATTGTTTTTTTCTATTTATCGATTTATAATATTTTTGCATGTACTTGACTAATTATGTTCATACATATCCTAGGTAACTGTAATTGATGGATGTACATAGTGCTGATATGTAGTAATCCTGGCTTGGTTTCGAGCAAAAATGGGTCATAGAATCAACTGAATGGATATTTAGTTTTGACATTGAGGAATCATGCAAAACAGAGTAAACAGAGCTCTGTCAAGAGAAAGAGTTTAAATGATGTAGGTCAACAGTATCTAGAAAAAATTCAAGCAGGCACAAGCATATTACATCAAGCAATGAAGGGGAATGATGTTGTAGCAAGAATACACAAGTCCAAACAGCAAGAAAAATGGAAGCCAAAACTGAATACTTCTAATAAAGGTATGTCTCTGCAAATCCTTTTGATTTTCTATTTGTCTATAATATGCTGCACTTGTTATATTTTCATTCAAACTTTTGTTCTTTTATGTGTCCTACATTTCCATCAAGAGCATAAATCATTATGCTTAATTCTTAAATCACTGGAGCTATTTCTTCATTTTCCATAACACTGTTAGACTGGTTTAATTTTGAACCTGTCCATGTTTATCCTTCTTTCAAAACTTCCTAGTTGTGTTTTAAACTATTCTTTTACTGGACCTAATAGATGGGAGTGTTAGAAATTGCAGTATTATTTTAGAATGTTGTGCTACAAGAAATTGAATTGTGTTTATTGTATGTTGTTGTAGTGATTTCCAGCCATATGTGTAGTAGCATTATTTGTATTTAAGTTCTAGCAGTATGTGTATCAGTATTTGTATTTAAGTTCCAACACTATGCGTAGCAGTATTTGTATCTAAGTTAGGTTAAATGTTTAATGTTCCCCCACCCCAAAGAGCAGTTTAGAAGAGTAAATAATGGAAAATTAAAATAGAGGACATCGGCATGTAGAGGTAACTGATGGTTTCATTTAAAATATGTCAAATTCTATGTTTAATTTCCTCATTTTCCTTAATATTTTCCCAAACTACGTTGATCCTAGTGTTCCCTTCTTTTCTATATTGTTGCAGTAGCCAAACATCTAGATGAATGGCTACATTCCTGATACTCATATTAAATGGTGGGAACATGATCAGAATTAGGATAGGAACTTCAAGAAAGATTCAGCAAATGTTAATTTTGATCAATCTTAACAGAAAACAATTGTGGTGGGGACTATTCCAGTAAAGGCATTCCTAATACTTGATCATAATAGAAATAGTTGTGCTGTGTTTTCTTTCCTCATCTTATAGTGACAGTGGGTTTGTTTTTTTATTGGGTAACTCCCCACGGATCAATAAAAAACAAATAAGATAATAAAAATGCTTATAATTTGATAAAAATAGGATTGGAACAAGTGCTCCCTTTGCTCCTCTATGGTTTCTCCAAAATCCTAGATTCCATTGTCTTCTTAGGGAAAACACCAACCCTAATTCCGTGCTTGCATCAACACAAGATCCCTAGCTAAGATACCATTTGACTAGGAACAATAGCATAGGTTTCCACAACATTTTTATTTTGACAAACAAGTTATGTGGGAGTTAACTGCATGCTATGAGAGATATTGAATCTAACCTCTTGAGTGAATGGATGACCACCAATTCCGTCCATGTATTCTTTAGCATCCATCAATTCACTCCCAACTGTTCACTCAACACCTAACTTAGAATTCTGAAGACCATCTTCAATATGTGAAACCTTAACTGTTTTATTCAAAGCCTGTTTCCCAATCTCTTGAAATTGCATGTGTGCTTTTCCCAAGAAAAAATATTTACTTTCTACTAACGTGGCCTGCAAATTTCTAATATCAGCCTTTTGTTCAAAACCTTGAACTAAACTACATTTTTTATGCACCTGAGATGCATCTCCAAAAAAATACTAACCCCTTGCTGGACTAACATCCTCCAACTTACGTTTCTTACTTCCTTCCCTTTTTAAGGAATTATGGTTATTTGTATGATCAAAATCCTTAGAAATTACATGCTTTGAAGGGTTGTATGGTATTAATATTTCTGCAGACATACTCATGTTGAATTCAGTAGGGCTCCTATTATTTTCCACCCTTGTACAATGTTTTTGAATCGAATCAAGAAGTGCAGGAGTATCTCTTATGTGTTCTTCATTGATACTCAACAGATTTTAGATGTTTCTACCCTGAAGGGTTAACTTTTGCAACTGATCCTTTGGAACATGCAGCATGTGATTGCCTTGTAAAATCCCCATTTCTAGAACCATCCTTTGTACAACTATGATCAATATCAACATTTGGAATCTGCCACCTTTACTGTTGAAGACTACTCATACTAACCTTAAAACTGGGTTCAAGTTCTTGCAATATAAATTTTGGTATTTTTTGTTTTTCTTCATTAATTTCTTTAACAAGTGCACATTCTGTTAACTTAGAAAATGTTGGACTGACAGAATTTTTCCCCCTGCTAATCATAGTTGTTGAATTTGCAATACCAGTTGTATGGAATGTTCCAATTGGAATTGATCTTGTATCTTGTCCCTTTCCTGATTGAATGTGCCTCTGGAGCTTCAATTTATTCTCTTTTGTTTCAATTTGCTTTCTCAAGTTCTCCAAGTTAGTGCCACTGGGTTTAGTTATAGATGAGCCAGGCTTGAAATCATGTTTCTGGCCAATTGAACTATTGTGGCCAACAATAGGCTTTTTATTACAGGATAACTGTCGAGGTGGACCCTCTCCAGACCCCATAGAAGTCACCCCACAAACTTGCACTGCACTTGACATGGTTTTACAAAATGCAGCTAACTGCTTCTGGACCATAGCCATTTGCTTCCACATCCATAGGGTTTGTTGGATTGTTGTTGTAGCCATCTGTGAAGAAGCTGCAAGTGATTGGCTTGCAGAAGTCCCACTTGTATTTTCCCTTGATAATCCATCTTTCTCACTTCGATCCACTCTCCAGCTCTGTTCTTCACCCTCACTATCACTATCTCCATCAGAGAATCTAATCACAAGGTTATCATCTTTCTCCTCTGATGCAGGAGATCTAATAGAAGGATGTAGATCTTGTGAACTGGATAAGAAGACATCATTTTCCTTACGACCACATAATGGAACTGATAGTGCACTAGAAACTTGTAGTTGTGTCCCATTTCTGTCGAACAAATTATTTGTGGAAATAAATTTCCCATATGAGAGTGGGTGCGGAGGTGACTGCTTTCTCTTCCTCTTCTTGTTGGGCGTGGAAGCCATAGCCCTTTCTCTGAGTTCTTCAATGTCCATAGTGCTGAAGTTGACTTCTGCACTGAAATTCTTCAACTTGGCAAGTAAAAAACGTAATTGGGGAGGTCAGACCCTCTCGTGACTCTTACCGTCTGCTCTTCCATGCCTCTATACTCCCGTAGAAACATACCCTATGTTATAATGTTGTACTAATGGTATGTTTTGAACAATTATTCATGAACCTTGAAATTTTTACTTGTAAATATAACTCCACACCAAAATAGGAGACCTAGGTCTTAGTGAGGCTCTTATATTCCATTGAAGAAGCAACGCATCCCACGTGGGGAGTCAAAGTGGAAGGCGTAAACATGCCATAGGGATTGAAATTAATTGGAACTTAAAGCTAATTCATAATCAGATAATCAAGGCAGGGCACTTTCAAATTCCACTCAAGCAGGATGGAGACATGCTTTATTACCCTTACGAAGAAATAGTTTCTTGTAGGCAGTTGAAATGGGGAATATGAACCTCATCATGATTTTCTCTATCCTTTGCTTCATCATAAATGTGCTTTTCATGGTCAAGTAAATTCCTTCATTTTGAAAGTCATAAATCTTGATAAGAATATGCATTATAAGAACACTGTAGAATACCAATCTCTCCAACCTTTTCGATAGGTTTAGTCAATCTCAAAAGCTTAATAGAATCTAAATTTTAGTGTAGTCTTATTTTAGGTGACCATACATTCTAAGGAAATTTTAGTTCTTATCAATGGTTATTTCTCTCTGTGAACTATTGTCCAATCATCATGGAAGTTGTTTCAGATCCTATACATCTCAACACAGAGCTAATATATATTTTGTTATACCTAATAGTTTCCAACTATTTCAAGTTTAATTCATGCTTAACCAGTTGTCCTACCTTTCAAATAACTGGTATCATCACCTAGAAGCCAAATATACAACCCTTTAAAGGTTTCTCTAAAGACACAATGTTGTAGGAGCAGGGTATTTCTCTTTATATTTTCAACATGACTCTTTAATTATTGAATCCACTATTAGGTTCCCTTATAGCCAAGGAATAATGATTCACAAAGCATAACTCCTCCATACAAAATGGTACCTTTGAAACAATAAATGATTCAATGCTAAATACTTGCAATACTTGCAATTCCCCAAGTCAAAATACTTGCAATTCTTTGAATTCTAGGTCTAGAGATCATTTTTGCAAGACATTATGGTGCATAGGGAGTCAAGTCTCTAATTTTGCAAATGATAATCATCGAGTCTCCATTAGAAATAAGTTTATGAATCTTCCTGGCTCTTATCACTTGATTTAAAGCTAAAATAGGCTTCACAATAAGAGAAGAAACCTTTTGCAGTTTGATCACAACCATAGACCTGCTTATTATGGAACCTTCTCAAATAAAAGGTGAATATACTTTGCATAATTTCAAGTTTATTAATTATCAAAGCAACAGGTTGTGTTTTAATTTTGATATCCCATGATGAGGAACATCAAAAAACACCTTGAAGCTCATGGATTCTTAATATTGCAGTAGACAAGAGGGAAAGTTTTGTTTTTGATGCAGTGATGGCATTGGGCTTCGAAATCCTTTCAAGAAGGACTCTTCTTTGGACTATCAGAATGATAGTGATGAATAATGGGAAGAGGTACTCATCACTAAATCTCTTTGGTAAGAGTATTTGTAGTATTTTTATTAGCTTTAGTTATAGGGAAAATTGTACATAGCTCTCAGGAATTAGTTTATCATAAATACTAGTTACTGGTAAGTTGTAATAGTAATAATTATGTAGTTTGTAGATTGATATCAATCATAAATTTGTTTGAATATCATCATTGTCAAGCAATAACAACTTCTTAAAAGGCGTTAGCTCAATGGTAGAGCGCCTACCTAATTATAGGCAGGATGTGGGTGGTTCGATTCCTCCGTGCCCTATCATAAATTTGTGACTACAAAAACGACTAAATTCGCATATATATGACTATTAGTAGCTAATTTCCTGTATCTTAGTCATATTTAGCTTAGTCATTAATATGTTAACATCTAGTAGTTTATTTAGTCGTATATTTGGTCATTAATGGTTGCAATCAGTGACTAAATCAATGACTAACTCGGTGACTACATCAATGACTAAATCAATGACTAAAACAATGACTAAATCAGTGACTAAATCATTGAATATCAATGACTAAAGCATTGTCTATCAATGACTAAATCATTGTTTATCAATGACTAAATCAATGACTACTAAGTCAAGCTATTAATGACTAGTGAAATATGACTAGCTATAAGATAGTGGAAATTAGCTACTATTAGTCATCGACTCAAAAATAGTCGTTTATAGCCTGATTTTAATCATTTTTTTAGTCATTAATTTCTCATTTTCTACTAGGGGATGGTATCACTCGTCGCTACTACGACAACCTCATCAGACGAGGCCATAGGGGTCAAATTGGCAACGAGTTCACTACGGTGGTCCGACGATTGCTTTTGTCGGATCTTTGGCAACCTCGTCAGGCATGGCCACAAATCGTCGAAAATGCAACGGGGCATTGTATAGTCAAAAAAAAAAATTCAGAGGTTGTCACAGGTAAATGTTTTTTAGTATTCTAACAAACAAAAATAATTTATACCTTATATCAGAAGGCCTAACCCTTAAAATTGGGTACTCATGAATTTTTCTTTCTTCTCAGATGTCATAGCAGATGTTTGTTTAGTCGTGAATTCTACACATTGCAGAAAGTGATTATCTTGGGTTCCATTGATTGGATTTTCATTTTTTTGCAAGAGATTGTATTCATAAACTTGCCTAGCAGCACAAAGTGACTACTTTCAAGAAAAATACACATCATTGGAATATTGGGATGTTACTTGTCAGCCTTGATACTAATGCATATCACCCAAGATGACAGATAAAGAATTGTGACAATCATTAAACCCATCCTTAACCCTCCCCTTGTCTGCTGCCCTATCTAATATTCATAACTTAGGTACAATATCCTATCTATACCACTGGGTAGATTACCAATAATAGTCGTTAAAAAGGAAAACATCTATCACATGAATTATCATATCACAAATAACAAAATCTAAGTCAAATTTAATATACCATATCATAAATATCAAATTAGTATACATGGTATATCATAATCAAATTAGTATACTTTCCATCACCAAAATATAATTCTTGTCACCTATGAATTGACATAATGCATCCCACAATCAAACCCAAATGAAAATCAAAATGATAAATGGAACAAAAGAAAGAAGTCTGAAATCAAAAAAAACTGTGAAAGATGTTTAACAATTTCAGTTTCAAATCATACAGTTGTAATAATGTTCTTACAGGTGGTCCATCAGGAGACTGAAATGGAAAATGAATATCAAAGAAGAAAATCCCATTCTGATATGGAGTCCTAGTTGCTTCGACAACCACGGCTCTTAGCAAATCCATCCAATCCTCGTAGACTCTCACAGAAATTGAATATGTCCAAGCAATGAGTTTATATATGGCAATGATTAGGACAACCTTTATAAGTGTATTAGGTTCTATTTTTCTATGATTATACAAGACACTGTATGGTATGGTTAGGCATGTTACAAGAATAAAATTATTTCTACTGAATACTAGTACAACCATTTAACTACCATACTGAATACTAGTACAACAATTTAACTTATGGTAGTGATTATAATTATTGGTTGTTTATGTCTTAGCTACTTGTTATATATTATTTTTAGTTAAATGGGTTGTCTACCACTGCTTGTTATCCATGCATCATCAACTACTAGTTATTTATGATATTCGTTTTCTATAATTGTTTATTTTGAATTTGGAAGGATATCCATAAATCAATATGGAAGGTACACTTGTCAAAACCTCCTTCAATCTAGGAAAATTATACATACTATCCCACCCTAGCTTCTAAAACATAAACACCTTCCAATGTAAAAAAATTCACATATATGATATTGAATAAATTTTTAGTTGTGAATAAAAAGTTAAGAGCAGCATCTAAAGATGATAAATTGAGACTAAAGGGTACAACTAGTGTGAATGCAGTGTGGAAGTGTCAAGACTCAAAACAACAATACTAATAGCAACAATAGCAAAAAAGAGGAAGAACCCTCTAACTAAGTGTCTATATGAGCTATTCCCTTAAAATCTATATGTAAATATCATGACTTCAAAAATCCAACCAAGTAGAAAATAATATGCATAGATTAGGAGTTACCTAGTAAATTCTTTTTCAAGGATGTTCCATTATTGTTGAACTTTCTTCATCCATGTGCGTGCATTAATATGAAGGAATAATATGTTCAATAACTTAATTCAAACTGCACCAGGAAAATGAAATTTCTTTTGCCAAAGAGAGTCACAAAAAGGGATAAGAAAATAATGCATTTCCATAAATGTACCTGGCTTGTTTCATTCTGATAGTAGTAATCAACTACGTCCTTTACACTGTCAAAATGTTTGAACTGACATGACACATGACTACTCGAACTAGGTAAGCTATGCACCATATATTCTTTTGTATGTTTTATATCAATTTTACTATCTATCAACTCAGCTAAATCAGAATCCACTGTTTCCGAGATTGCTTCTTTAGCTAAATCAGAATCTATTGTTTCCCAGATTGCTTCTTCAACACTACTCTGGATGGATGGATCATATTCGTCTCCACCAACAACCAAGATATTTTGAGGTCCAACCTACATAACAACAAATAAAAATGTAACCTTTAGGTAATCATACTGCCAAAGTAAATTAATAATGTTCATTCAAAGTTAGTAGACCAAGCAGGAAAAATATCCAAGTATGAAGCTTGCTTGGGCCAAGCAGTAGACTCAAAAGAGTAACAAACACATAGATCTCCCCTCAATTTAGCTTTCTTCTCAAATGTCATAGAAAATGTTGTTAGAATAATCAACCCATAGTTAGCTACCTTAGTAATTAATTAATCCAATTTTTGTATTATTTGCCTAGTTTCCATATTTCATCTTATGCAAGTTGTCCTCCACACATCCATAGTGGTCAAACTTGCTAAATTTGAGTCATGGAGTGCTTGGGAAACCTCTTGGAATCAAATCTGCTTTATTCCTAGCCTCCCTAGCGCATGTCTGCTTTTTCTGCTTTATTGCCTGCTTTTTCTGAGTTTTAAGGCAATTGGGAAAGTTTGACTAGGTGAAGTTAACTTGTTTTTTGTCCTCATCATACTCCACTCTTTTCTCCTATGAAAAGCATGTATGATTTTTCCTTCCACCACCTATTAGCTTTCCTAATTGATTTTTCCAATTCGTGAGCTCCTAGACAGATTTGGAATGTGCTTTATGCACCTATGGGGGATTTGCTTAGATTTAGTAACCCTGCTTTTGACTAAATTCGAATGGAATCCTTATGCATTCGAATATATCATATAATTATTTATTGTGGCAGCCTATGACTTCATAGGGTTGGATATTGTACACTTATTCAATACAGATTAGTGTTCTGCTCCATATTCAGTCTCTTTTTGTGAGTAATTTGCATGTGTAATTGGCAATTGTTGTGAGTGTAATTGTTCTAACACCTGGGTTCAATTTCCACATGGTATCAGAGCCTTTGTAAATCAATTTCTCTCCTTCCAATTTGTATTGCAGGTTCGACATCATTGACTGGGAGCATTCTCCTAACTGAAGGGACAATTTCTGAGCTATGGATCAATCTCAGAAGATCATCTTGACTCCATTTAACTTCTTTGAATGTAAAGAAAAGATGGAGATACTGTTGAGAGAGAAAGGCCTCTATAGAGTGACTATGGCAATAGAAGCAGAGCCCAATGTAGCTACAGAGAATATTAAATGGCACAACAGGAGGGATGAGGCCTATGGTCTCCTGTGTCTGAGCATATCCAGAGACCTCCTATTCCATATTGATGGATTGACATCACCGAATGAAGTATGAGAGAAGCTTGTTGATATTTTTGGTAAGACATATGAGATGAGGGGACATCAAATTGAAAATGAATTGATCTCCCTGAGTCCAAATAGCTTTGAATCCCTGCAACTCTATTTTTTCAAGTTCAAATCACTTGTTTTGCAGCTAAAACAATGCGGGATCGAAAAGAAGGATGAAAAACTGGTTTTGTCCATACTCTCAAATCTTGGCCTTGACTATTCAGTGTTTGTATCGACCTTCTATGCCACAAAGTTGACAGCTCGAGCCTAGAAAATGCCTAGCCTTGCAGATTTCATGGAATCTCTCACACAAGAACAAGATAAATTGGTGATGATGGGCACCATCAAACCATCCAAAGACCATGCTCTGGTTGCTGGAGATTCAAGGGTGGATTCAAAAAGCAAGAAGAAAGCTAAAAATACACCTGAGCAAAAGAGAGACAAGAACAAGTCTCCAGAGGAGCCTCAAGGTTCCAAGAAGAACCCCCAAAAGAAGAAGAACAAAGGAGAAATGAGAAAGTGCGCATACTGCAGTAAGGGAAATCATTCTGAAAGCTCCTACATGAAGAAGCAAATAGACATGCTGACCCAACTCCTCGAGAAGAATGGCATCTCCCTTCCAGATAGCTCAAAGAAGAGGGAAGGAGGATCAAATTTAGAAGACAGAGAGAGAGTTCATGCATTGGTTGCTGGCACATCAAGCTCACCTAGTTTCATCAATGATTCTGGAGCTTCAAGACATATGGTTTCGACCAAGGAGGCATTCACCTCACTTGACATGTCGAAAGGTCCACCAATAGTACTGGGAGATGACTCTCTCACTGAAAGTTTGGGCAAAGGGAGGATTGATCTTGACCACGGTAAGTTCAGCAATGTGTTGTATGTTCCAGGTCTTGCCTCTAACCTCTTATCAGTGTATCAGATGACCCACACAGGGTCTCCAAAGAAGGTCATATTTTCCCTTGATGAAGTTGAGATCACAGATATCTCAAGTGGTAAAGTCATTGCAAAAGGAGTTGCAAATCACACTTCGAAGGTATACATGTTCTCACACTTCCTACCCTACTCAAACCCCTCTGCTCTTCTAATTCATGCTAATGAGGCAAGCAAGATTTGGAATGAAATATTTGGCCACATCAATTACAAGTATCTTTCTGATCTTAGTGAAAAATAAATGGTCATAGGGTTACCAAATATTAAGTTTTCCAAAGGAGTCTGTCAAGGTTGCATCTTAGGAAAACACCCAGAGCATAAATTTGAAAAAGCTAGTCATGAGAGAACCTCTGCACCTCTTGAGTTGATCCACAGTGATGTTGCTGGCCCATTTCCTCATATGTCAATGAGTTAGGCAAAATATGCATTGACATTCATATATGACTTTTCCAGGTATTGCTGGGTTTACTTCCTGAAACATAAGTCTGAAGTTTTTGGCCTCTTCAAAGTCTTTAAGGCTTTGGTTGAAAACCAGTCTAGGAGGAAACTCAAGGTCCTCAAATCTGACAATGGTGGTGAGTATGTCAAGTCTGAGTTTATTCAATATTGTGCAGATGCAGGTATTTAGATGCAGCATTCTATCCCTTACACACCACATCAGAATGGTGTTGCTGAGAGGAAGAACAGATCACTGAAAGAGATGGCAACCTGCATGATGGAGGCTAAGACTTTACGACCAAAGTTTTGGGCCGAACCTATAAACTATGCAGCCTATATCCAGAATAGGGTGCCTCATAAACAACTTTATGGTATGACTCATTTTGAAGCATGGAGTGGGCACAAGCCAAATGTGACCCATTTCAGGATTTTTGGCTCAAGGGCTTCGGCTAGAATTCAGACAGAAAAGAGGAAGGCTTTGCAGCCCCAAATCCAAGAGTGTCTATTTGTTGGGTACTCTGAAGATTCAAAAGGGTACAAGCTGATCAATTTTATCACAAACAAAGCCTTCATTGAAAGGTGTGTTCAGTTTCAATAAGAGCCCCTAGTAGCAGTGGAAGTTGGAGAATCCTCTTCACCACCAGAACCTATGAATGTAAGTGAAGAGATAGTTGAACATGCTGATTCTGATATGTCTGATAATGATGATTTGATTTCATATCCTAACATTCCTACAAGACCAAAATGGGCATCCAGGACCATTCATGCAGCTGGAGACCTAAATGGAAATCCTAATGATCCTAGGAGGACTAGATCTCAGTTTGAGAGTGCTCTGTGCATGAAAGATCCTATGTTTGCAGAGAAATGCTATCTGATGATTGAATCAGATCCATATACATATGAATATGCATCAAAATATCCAAGATGGCAAACATCCATGGAAGAAGAGTTCAGCTCACTCCATAAGAGCAACACTTGGGAGCTGGTTGATCTTCCCCCAAGGAGGAAGCTAGTTCAGTGTAAGTGGGTGTACAAAACAAAATTTGCTGCTGATGGTTCACCTCTGAAGTACAAGGCCATATTGGTAGCCAAGGGATACTCACAGGTACATGGAATAGACTACAATGAGACCTTTGCACCAATGGCAAAGATGGACTCCATTAGGCTAGCCTTAGCCATTGCAGCTTCAAAGCAGTGGGAGGTACACCACATGGATGTGAAGTGTGCTTTCTTGAATGGATATCTCACTAAATATATTTACATGCAGCAGCCTCAAGGATTTTCTACTAACCCATCTCTTGTGTGCAGGCTAAAGAAGTCATTGTATGGGATTAAGCAAGCCCCCAGGGCTTGGTATGCCAAGATTGATAGCTTTCTGCTATCACTGAATTTTGTTCGATGCAAATCAGATCCAAATGTCTATTTGAAGCTGATTCATGGTTCATTAATGATCATTGTTTTGTATTTTGATGACCTTCTCATTACAGGAAGCTCAAAGGATGAAACTGCCTCCTTGAAGGATGCAATGAACCATGCATTTTCAATGACAGATTTGGGCTTATTGAGCCAATTCTTGGGGCTCGAGATTGATCAAACCAAAGAAGGAATAAAAGTACATCAGTCCAAGTATGCCTTGGATTTTCTGAACAAATTCAATATGAAGGATTGCAAGCCAAGCAAGACTCCTTTCCTTTCAGGAGTTAAGCTTGAAGAAGCTGATTCTTCACCTATGGTAAACAATACATTGTATAGGAAATTGATTGGATGTGTGTTGTATCTTACACATACTAGACCTGATATTTATTATGTAGTTAGTGTGGCTTCAAGATACATGGATCAGCCTCATGAGATCCATTGGAGAGTAGCCAAAAGGATCCTTAACTTTGTTCAGGGAACAAGGACTCATGGGATCTTCTACAAAGCTAAATCTGATCTTTATTTGATTGGGTTTACCGACAATGATTGGGCAGGTGACAGCACAGATTGAAATTCAACATTAGGATATGTGTTCATGCTTGCAGAAGGGCCAATCATCCGGTCAAGCAAGAAATAGAGTGCCATTGCACTCTCATCTACAGAAGTAGAGTACAGAGGAGTTGTAAATGCAGCAACTCAAAGTCTATGGTTGTAGGGGTTACTTGGAGAATGTGGCTTCGAATCAAAATACTCAACTACTATCTATTGTGATAATCAGAGTGCCATTCAAATCTGTAATGATCTAGTTCAGAAATAGAGAACCAAACACATTGAGATCCATATGAACTACATCAGACAGCTTGTACATGATGGCACCATTCACCTACTCTTCTGTTCATCTTCAGAACAAGTAGCAGATATCTTCACCAAAGTTTTTTGTAAGAAGATATTCAGCAATCTCAAATCACTGTTGGGGATTTCTGATCATGCTGTGAAGCATGAGTGATGACAATATTTCCAAATTTTGTTTTACTGTCCATGTTTAAGGGAGGATTTTTCCCACTGGGTTTTTGCCTCTTTCCTTGGTTAAATGGACATGCAGTATGTAAAGGGTGACTAAGACTTATTGCTACACCCTATAATTTTCTGATATTTTTCTCATAAGTCAGGCTTAAGGGGGTTTGTTAGAATAATCAACCCATAGTTAGCTACCTTAGACATTAATTAATCCAATTTTTGTCTTATTTGCCTAGTTTCCATATTCCATCTTATGCAAGTTGTCCTCCACACATCCATAGTGGTCAAAATTGCTAAATTTGAGTCATGGAGCACTTGGGAAACCTCTTGGAATCAAATCTACTTTATTCCTGGCCTCCCTAGCGCATGTCTGCTTTTTCTGCTTTATTGCCTGCTTTTTTTTAGTTTTAAGGCAATTGGGAAAGTTTGACTAGGTGAAGTTAACTTGTTTTTTGTCCTCATCATCCTCCACTCTTTTCTCCTATGAAAAGCATGTATGAGTTGTCCTTCCACCACCTATTAGCTTTCCTAATTCGTTTTTCCAATTCATGAGCTCCTAGACAGATTTGGAATGTGCTTTATGCACCTATGGGGGATTTGCTTAGATTTAGTAAGCCTGCTTTTGACTAAATTTGAATGTCATCCTTATGCATTCAAATATCTCATGTAATTATTTATTGTGGCAGCCTATTACTTCACAGGGTTGGATATTGTACATTTATTCAATACAGATTAGTGTTCTACTCCATATTCAGTCTCCTTTTGTGAGTAATTTGCATGTGTAATTGGCAATTGTTGTGAGTGTAATTGTTCTAACACCTGGGTTCAATTTCCACAAATGTTTGTTTAGTTGTGAATTATAAACATTGTAGAAAGTGATTATCTTGGGTTCCATTGAGTGGATTTTCATTTTTTTGCAAGATATTGTATTCATATACTTGCCTAGCAGCACAAAGTGACTATGCATGAATTCTTCAACAATCATTCATTTTTTCACATGCCACGTGTGCCTAGTGTCTAGGTTCTATGCTTTTCCACTTTACAATGAGCTGAGATAATGTAATTAGTGTATTAGTCTGCAAAACAACAAAATTATTCAATCTTTATCTTGACCTTTAAATATGGATGCTTGTTAAAAGAGCACTTGATTTAGCATTTCTTAATACTTGTCCTTCCCATGCATTTCATAAAACATACCAAGATTATTGTTGAAAGGATTAGGAGAGGACCAGACCACAAATTTGACACAAAAGCTACATGCTTGTAAAATTAGTCCTGTGTAGAAAACTTCTCCCAATTCCTTCCAAGATAGTAATTTATTTTTTCAGCAAAATAAACACCCATAACTACACACACATGGTTTGAAAACAGAATCATGGAAAACCATAATGTTATTTGAAATGATGATCAATCTTTTACCATATCTTTGCTGGTAGAATAAGGATTTCAAATTAGCCACCAACATATTTTCACGCACAAATTTACACAAGAAAAGTGTAAAATAGACCACCACTTCAAATAAAAAAGGAACAAGGAACAAGAAAAACACACTAATAATGAAAAAATAGTTGTACTAATTAAAAGAAGACGAAAAAATAGAAAATTACTTTAAAAAACTATATATCTCTTTAGATAGAAATCAACAAATATGAGTGATTTCAAGTTTCAACAATGAAATTGATATAAATGGTATCAAAAGGTCCTACTAAAAGAGAAGAACGACCATTGAAACAAAAGTATGAAGAAAAATAATAGGATACTGTCTCTGTTAGATTTTTATCTTTCAAGCTAGCATTATGATCTTAGGATCTCTAACTAAGAGAATAACATGCACAGCAATAAACACAAGAGACAAGAGATACAAAGAATTTTCCTCAGGGAAACCATAAAGGATAAAACCCCACAACTTCCTCAGAGATAGAATCAGCACCAAATGTAAAACCTGAAAACATAAAGATGATCTCCCGATAGCAATAGTCTCTCTCTTGTCCCAACAACTTCTCTCTCACTCATGCACCCTAATGAGTGACTGTGTGTGTGATAAATAGGGAGGCTCACTCTCTATTTATATTATTTCGTTCACTTGAAATCCACTCCAACATGTCAGCCTCACTTAACAATTACTTACTAGAGTCGACATCTCTAGGAGTGTCTAATAACCCTAGTGCCCCACAACTTGTGGGGACTTTGCCTCCTTCGACCAACAAGGAGGGTTATCCTTAACACAATGGTGGGGACTATTGCCTTGACTTACAATGACTCACCTAGGTTCTACTTCTATAGGATATTCTAATAACCCTAGGGCCCCACATTGGGGGGACTTTAACCCTTGACCAATAGGAGGGTTACCCACAATGACTTGACATGACTTGTTTACATTATAGAAACTCCTGATAGGAACATCGGGGCATGACATGAATCAAACACATTACAGACACATCCCAGAATAAATATCGAGGTACAATACATAAGATATACGAATGAATACATTCCGAAGTTACAAATACATCAACACTCCCTCTTAACTAGGAAGGTATTCTCTCGACAAAATTTATCAGCACAAGTCTTCTTCTCTATATCATCTGGATCATCATTTAGTTCTCGTCATCTTCATCTGGATCTGGATCATCACTCGATCTGGATCATCATCACTGGATCTAGATCATCACTCGATCTGGATCATCATCATTGGATCTAAATCATCACTCGATATGGATCATCATCACTGGATCTGGATCATCACTCGATCTGGATCATCATCACTAGATATGGATCATCACTACTCGGTCATCATCACAGGTGCTATCTCATGATTCTTCTCGTAATAGGAAGTTCTACAAAGCCAGCACTTTTTCATGATGGTTGTAGGCCTAGCCTCCATGTAGGTCTTCTTCAGCGCTTATATCTGACCCTAAGTCGGAATGGCCCACCCATCACTTACAACTGACCATGAGAGGAACACATCCAACACCATGTTAGAAAGGTACACCCAGCACTCACATCTGACCATAATAGGAACCAATCCATTCATGTCACAAAGGCCCAACACTTACATTCACCAGCATGATAGGACACACCTACTATCATCTATGAAAAGGAACAACACTCACATTCACCAGCATGATAGGACACACCTACTATCATCTATGAAAAGGGTCAGCACTTACAACCACTAGCATTATAGGACACAACTACTATCATCTATGGAAAGGCACTCACATCCACCAGTATGGTAGGACACACCTACTACCATCTGTGGAAAGGCACAGCACTTACAATCACTAGCATGGTAGGACACACCTACTACCATCTGTGAATAGGCGCAATACTCACATCCACCAGCATGATAGGACACACCTACTATCATCTATGGAAAGGCTAGCACTCACATCCACCAACATGATAGGACACACCTACTATCATCTGTGGAAAGGCTTTGCACTTACATTTAATCATGTGGGAACCAATCCCATAGTTACATCAAAATGGATCTCAGTCCCAAACTGAGGATTCCTGGTAACTGACTAGGTGCCTCCATTCAAAGAATGGAAACAACCCTTATATCTGATCAAGTGGGAACACATCCCTCAATCGCATCAAAATGTCCATGCACTCATATCTGATCATGTGAGAACACATCCCATAGTCATATCAGAATGGCCCTTAGTCCTAGACTAGGTATTCCTGGTAACTGACCAAGCACCTCCATTCAAAGAATGGTAATAGCCCTTATATCTGATCATGTAGGAACCAATCCTATAGTCATATCAGAATAGCTCAGCACTCATATCTGACATGGAAGGAACCAATCCTCTCACCATGAGAGAATGGCTCATCCCTTACATCTGACCATGGAAGGAACCAATCCTCTCACCATGTCAGAATGGCTCATGGACACATCACTTCCCCTTGGAAGGAACCTTGATCTGGAGAACACCAAGCTTCTCCCTGAAGTACTCAATCTTCACTCTAGCCAATGGCTTCATCAACACATCAGCTATATGTTCATCCATCACAACATACTGTAGCTTCACTGCTCCCCTCTGCACCATATCCCTGATATAGTGATACTTGATCTCGATATTCTTCAACTTGTCATGGAACACCAAGTTCTCCGACAACTTCACACAACTCTGGTTGTCACAATGTATATAAGTAGAATCAAATAGAGATCAAATAAATCAGACAGTAGCTTCCTCAACCTTACTACCTCACAAATAGCTGATCAAGCTGTGACATACTCTGCTTCAGCTATACTCAGTACCACACAAGACTGCTTCCTACTAAACCAAGAGATCACACCTGATCCCATACTAAAGCAACACTCTAATTTTTTCTTCCTATCGATGGCACTACCCAATATTGAATCAACATAACCTTCCAGGTTAATCTTCTGATTCATATCATACTTAATCCCATACTCAACTGTACCCTTTGCAACCATCAAGTGAACATGTCTCAATGTGTTCACAGCAAAGCAAATATTGGGTCTTGTATCCATCAGGTACATTAATGAACAAATCATCTGACGATACATCATGGCATCAACCAACTCTGATGAAGCAACCCTCAATAGCTTCAGGTTCGATGCCATAGGTGTGGTCATGGTCTTGCAGTCCATCATCCTGAACCTAGTCAGGATCTCTACTGCATACTTCCCTTGTCCACACCTCCATGACTAGAACTAAGTGCATCATCCCCAAGTCCTTCATCTCGAACTTGGCAGCAATTGACCTTCTTGCAACTTTAATGAGTTCTTCTTTTCTGTCAAGAAAATGTCATCAACATATAATAGGAGCATCACTGGTCTCCTGCCTTCAACCTTGAAGCAAAGGTTGGAATCCTCTTTACTCTTAGTAAATCCTAGAGTCATCAGTAATCTGTCCATCCTGTTGTACCATGTCGAACCTTAGGATATTATATAGTCACTCCCTCTAAAGCGGAGCATCATACTCCCTCTGTCTTCCGTACTCTATGCACTGAACCATTCTGTACCGGAGTGACAAGTAGCTTCCTATGCTACTAATATTCTATGTATCCATATAGTGTATAGACTTTCATCTTCAACCTTGTAGCAAAGGTTAAGATCTTCATCAAGCCCATCATGTATGTGTTTCAAATCCCAATAGCTTCAAATGTCTCTTCGTATTCTATGCCTTCTTTTCATGTGAAGCCTCGTGCTACGAATCTTGCCTTGTATCCCACGATGTTTCCATCTATTGCATGATGGAACTATGAACTTCCCTTCATGTATTGATACTGCATCCTAGACATCATTATTCTTGAACTGGTCTTCCCTTTCTTCTTGGTTACTTCTTCATAGCTGGAAGATTTTGCATGAATGATGTCACTACATTCATCATATTATTCTTCATCTTGAACTGTCGTCACTTGTTATTCAAAACAAGTCTCATCCTTCTTTTCTTATAGGCGATTATGTATGCGATCTTTCCTACAAGTCAAATGCATTAGTTGTATGGTTAGAAACATTTCATAAGGTATATTCATAATGAAAAATTCTTTTGCATAAATATATATGATCATGCAACTATTTTAGCCAATACAACATTTATCCATATCTCACAGAAACTTTTCTAGATTCCTTCCATCTCTACTAGGACAACATTGAGATTGTGCACTAATCCAATATGTCAGCAAAGAGGTTTCATTTTAGATAAGCAGCAATGGAGAGTTGTATAGCACCATGAGCTACTTACCCATCACATGCATATTAGTAGTATATTGTCATTAATGCAAACATTCTATCATGTATAATACATCAACAGAATATAAACAAATGCATAACAAAACAATATCATGAAATGACAATTGAATACTTATCTTTATTTGTTTCGTGGGTAGAATCCTTATTGAGCCTTCAGCTTCATCATCTTCTTCATTCATAATAGCACTGTTTCTTTTCCAAATTATAAGGTTGATAAGAGGTTCTTCAAAAGTTGAGATCTTCATATTCCTCATTGCTTGAGGGATCTTCTTTGGATGGTGAGAGCTTGATCTTCGGTTGCTCCCATCTTCTCTTCTCTTATTATGAGTTGAGCTTCTTCTTCTTCCTAGAGTCTGCTAAAAGTAATCACTTCCTTCTGGCACACATTCCTTGCATGAATGAATCCCATGATATTGGGAGACCATTCAAGGTGGCTATCACCACTTCTGCATTCTCCACTTCTTCTTCTACTTCTACAAGTTTTTATTTGATTTGAGAGACCCTTGTAAAGTATGACTGTATGGTCTTTGCATTCTAGATCTTCACATTCTTCAACTGGTTTCTTAAGGCCATCTTCCAATGTATGTTCTTCCCTTCAAATAGCTTGGTCAAGGAATCAAACATATCTTTTGGTTTCTTTAGGGAAGACACTTGTGGTTTAAGGTGATCCATGATTGAATCAGCAATTATCTTTTTGGCCTTGACCAAGTTCTTCTTGTGTAAGGCTTTGAGCCTCATCTCCCTCTGGAACTGGAACCTCTCTACTCATGTATGTGTCCAATTCATTTTCTTCAGAGAGATCAAATACTTCCATGCTTAGAATTCATCAACTTCACCAAGCTTATCATCAAGCTGATGTGATAGATCACTTTGAAATGAGAACCTCAAATGAAAATAGCAAAAGATTAGATCTTACCGATTTGAGGTGTCTATCCTGGTTCCGGAGCTGGGTGATCTAGGGTTTGTCAGAGAAACCCTAATTTTCAAAAATTGGAATCTTTTAGATATTATTGGATAGAAATATATATCTCTTCAATTTGATTTGTCCAATGTACTCCTTTTCTAAAAATAGTGGATGGAAGCTCCCAGAACAGGAAGCCCTAGTTTACCAATTTCTTCTGTAGAAATGCCTGATACTATTTCTATGGTATCTCTAAAATAACTACTCCTATGTGGCTAAAATAGTGTACTAAGGTGGCCTCACCTATCCTTATTTCAAAACCATAGGTTTCATCAGAATTGGTTTCACCAATTGGGACTTATGATCCTTTTCCCAAGGTGACCTATTACAAGACTTTTCAGAACAGCGAAGTTGTACGGACTTCCACGTGTCATTGTTTCATTTTCTGGGTCTGAAACTCAGACCACAGAAATTAAATTATGTTCCCTTTCTATATCATCTTCATAAATTTCATTTGTACTTTTTTATCCCAAGATATAGCAATTCTCCCTAGGTGTCCTGTTTAGGGATGAATCCTAGAAGAGGTTGGAACCCTAACTTGGAGGGATCATATATCCCAAAGTATAGCGAATCTGAGACTGAATTTTGGAAACAGCGTAAATCATGATTTTATATTTGGCATGTGAACGTTTCATCTCCTCATCCTTCTCCAATCCTGAGATATAGCAAATGTACCAAAACTTATCAGTTTTAGTATTTTAGGGTTTTTCCAACTCGGGGCCAAACTAGGGTTTGACTTTCCCAGAGTTTCACCCAACCAAAAATCTTGAACTAGGCCTCTAAAATTTTATTTTGATGAGAATATCAATCCTATTCCAGGCTCACTCAAAAATTCCTCTTCTGTAGAAAGCCCTAATTTCCCACACCAAAAACTGAAAATGCTCGGAATCAAATTTCGCTTCAACAGAAAGATGCGCCCTTCAATGGAGAGTCAGCCTAGCATAATTTTGCTGATGGATTGTGGATAGAGACCCAAAAATTAAGAATCCCTAGCTTTTTTAGCTGCACAATGTCTTCTTCTCAGGTTATCTCTGATACCATGTTAGATTTTTATCTTTCAAGATAGCATTATGATCTTAGGATCTTTAATTGAGAGAATAACATGCACAGCAATAAGCACAAGATAAAAGAGACACAAAGAATTTTCCTTGGGGAAACCATAAAGGAGAAAACCCTGCAACTTCCTCAAAGATAAAATCAGCACCAAAAGTAAAACCCAAAAACATAAATATGATCTCCCGACAGCAGTAGTCTCTCTCTTGTCCCAGCAACTTCTCTCTCACTCATGTGCCCCAATGAGTGAGTGTGTGTGTGATAAATAGAGAGGCTCACTCTCTATTTATATTCTTTCGTTCACTTGAAACCCACTCCAACATGTCATCCTCACTTAACAATTACTTACTAGAGCCGACATCTCTAGGAGTGTCTAATAACCCTAGTGCCCCACAACTTGTGGGGACTTTGCCTCCTTTGACCAACAAGGAGGGTTATCCCTTACACAACGGTGGGGATTATTGCCTTGAATTACAAGGACTCACCTAAGTTCAATTTCTCTAGAATAGTCTAATAACCCTGGGGCCCCACAACTGTGGGGACTTTAACCCTTGACCAATAGGAGGGTTACCCACAATGACTTGACATGACTTGTTTACATCATAGAAACTCCCGATAGGAACATCAGGGCATGACATGACTCAAATGCATTACAAACACATCCCAGAATAAACACTAGGGTACAATACATAAGATATATGGATGAATACATTCTGAAGTTACAAATACATCAACAGTCTCCTTAGCATCCAACTAAGCACTACTCAATTTAAGACCATTTAGGTCTGCAGATACATCAAAAAGTCTAGCAACATAATTGTTCCCATAGATTTGAGTATTTCCCATAGACTTGATCAGTACCCATGATGTTATTGATAAATTCATAGCTCAAAGTGCTCCATGCATATTAATAATACGTTTGAGACATCCATTTAGAAAATTTAATTTGAAGGGATGAAACCATAAAATTAAATCAATATCATCACACCGGCTAGAGAGCTTAGAAAGCATCAAGAAAATTGCAATATTTTGATCCCACCAAAAGGAAAATATCAACTTGATGCCTTATCCTGGGCATGACTTCAGAACTCGAAAGTGGTGAATTTACCATTATGTGCAAGTCCATGGGTAAAATATGGTAAAGAGAAGTTGATTAACACCAATCTTATTGATTCTAGTCACTTTTCATCGCAGAACAAGGTGTAACTAGACCTAAAAATGAAATTTGGATTAAATTTGTAGATAGATCTATGCGCAAAATCCTAAAGGGAAATTTTGGGCATACATGACCCTAAAACCACCATAAAACAACAATCTAGGAATTCTCTGAAGGCAGATCAACTGTAAAAGGATTCACATCCAGTAAACTATAATTTACAATACATCCAATAAAAATCATTTCCTTCATATTGCTTATTACCCACTTTTTGGCATGTGTGTCAAAATGTGGTAAGTAGGGTTAACTCACATTTTTGGGTAGTCAATAGGTCTTCTCAACACATTAGGAAGTATTTTTGAGTTTAACATTATCTATCCTACAAATCTGAATGCATTAGGGCTACTTTTGAGTAGTGAAGGTGATGAAACTAAGGTATAGTCACCAACTGGAAATTATAGGAGGAATTACAACCTTCAAGAAAGACAAAAAAAATATATGAGCAGCAATTCTGGGAGTCATATAGTAATATTCTATACAACAATGGAAACAATTAACTTTTGGAATTGAGACTAGTTATTGTAGCAGTGACAACAACAAATATGGTTTTGGTCATGTTACCACCATACTAATATGTACCTGGTGTGTAAAACAAGTATTTCCCTAGTTTCCTTTTCGACCACACTCACTCTATTTATCAACTCAAGTACTGATTTTCCTATTTCCTTTCTACCTTGACCTATAACATCAACAAACAAACTGGGATTTTTGAATGAGCAAAAAGGGATATGTAACACATCCCTTGGAAATTGTGGTAGTTTGGTTATGTTATCAACCACAACTATCAGCAATGGGTGGATCTACAGGAACCCATACCAATATGTCATTAGTAACATGAATAAACATATTAAGCATGTTAAAAAAAACAAGATGAAACACATTCCTTGGTGGGAATTCAGGCAGTTTGGTTGCATGCACCCTTACTTGCTATATACATGAGAAGCATTACATTTTTATGTATAATGGTTTGGATACATATGGATTCACATAAATATATTTTTGGGAGTCATAATAGGAAGTATATCAACTATGGATCTTCACATAAGTTCTCCCTCCCTTGTTTGTCAATGTGTCCTTGAACAAGGATGATTGAGAGAGCTATATCCCCCCAATATCAGATACACTAGTTCTTCCATATCTCCCAACTTTGAAATTTGAAATGAAATACTCCCTTCTTCCTTCTATTAGTCAAATCTATGCAAGGACTTGGATTCATTTCCACCCTCAGAATCCAAACGATTAAGAGCATGTACTTGAAAATTTTATATTGAGAAACTAAAATTAATCACTAAAGTTGCATTCACCAAAACCTAGAATGTTATGGCCCCTTGGAAACCATTAAATTAAAATCCAAAATAAGCATTGTCACAAAAAGCAGCCATCGCCTGTGTTACCAAAAACCTCATCTAACAAGGTCATTTATGATGGAAAAATGCCCTGAAATCAAAACACACCAAATCCCATTTCTGCATAATAAGCCATTGCTCAAGAAATGGGAAGTGTTTATGCTCGCCACTTCTAAGTTCTCACAAGTTCTTGGCAGAAAGATAAATCCCTAGTTGTAGAGACAAGGTGGCTAGACAATGGTATGAATCAATGTCTCATTTTTGTAAAAATGCTTGTTTTGGTATTCCATCTCCACAAGGATGATTTCATTTATGGTTCCAAATGTGCCAATGGCCCTCCTAATATGGGATCCTTTGATGGAGAAGAAAGTTGAACTATTTCAGAAAATTTTGCAATTATGTTGTATTGGGGATCCTAATACTGATGATTTGGTCAAGCAAAGAAAGGAGTATATGCAACATTTTTATTATCTTCAAAATTAGATACCCTTGAGTTGTACAAAATGTGCTTGATAGTATACTAGATTAATGAGTCCTATTTAAAGACCTTATTGAAGAAGATACACACCTACTCTTGAAATCCAAACAGATGACGATTAGGACAAGTGTAGCTCTAGGTATCTCCATGCAACCTCTGGAAAATGAAAATCAATGAAAACACCTATACCTTATGTTTTGGGAAATTATGGTCCTTATAACAACAAGCTATAACAATGAAAATTGATTTTATTTCATACTGATAAACCTAGTTCATATTTTATGGCACTTTTGGCCATCTTTAGAACATTGAACAATAATATGACTCACATACAAACATGGGTAGCATCTATGCAAAATTTGGGCATGCATCTACCTATATTGACCTTAAAATAACATGAAACAAGCCTAACTATTGAACCTGGAATAATTATAGGTGATGGGAAACAAATTCCCCAGTATTGCATATAAAATGCTAGTGCTCCAAATGTATGCATTTTTTTAAAACCAATAGTGTCCCTTTTACAAACCTAAACTACTTCCAGCTTAGTAAGCTTGTGCGATCATGTCCTTATACAAATATGAAATCCTGTATAGCAATTTAATGGGTTGTTTAAACACATTTTTTTTCTAAGAACGCTCTTTGTCTCTTTTGATTATGATAATGGTGTATCTAGGTATATAATAAGACATCAAATGAATCGATGGATTATGTCATCTTTATATTTCGCAAGGTGTTTTACTATTTTTTGCTGCTCAGAAATGCTCCCAATGTGCCCAAAACTTTCACACACTTCTGCATGGATGCTCATAATTCGGAATATTTTTAAAAATATTTGTGAAAAGGTTGTATTCTACAACTTACTAACTCATAAAGATCAGAAGTTTCTTTTCCAAGTTATCAATCATAGAAACAAGCTGATAAATCAAACTATTTAAGGTAAGTTTTTAGATCATATAGAACAAAGTTCGCTTGAATGTATGGTAATCGCCATCATTAACTAAATGTGTGTGTGTGCACATGCATAAATACCCAATACATAGTTCAATCAAACAAATGAAAACATAATTATACCTTGATTTGTGGAGCTTCGCAATGTCTTCTTCTGCTTTACGTTTCAAAACATCATTCAACATACTTCAAATTTTGTCATGTTGCAATAGTTTCATGTTAGGACCCATCAAATAAGTTTTTGTTTGTTTATGAAAATAACAAAACCAATCTAAATAAATACAATTCTATTACAATGTAAATTACAATACTATTCAACTATTCAAGTAAATTAATTGTTGATAATAGATCACCTGATAAAAAATGGAGAACCAAAAACACTATGTATATAAGGCCATCGATCACATCAAAGCACCATTTCTTACCTCTTAACTATGAAAATATTTCTCAACACTATCTGTAACAAGTTCCAATGGAGGAGTCAAATAGATATAGTACAAATTAAACACTAAAATTATAGAAATAGTTTTTTTTAATGTATTCTTCCTTACCATTCATTGAGCTCCTCTCTATTTTGAAAATAATTTAATATTCTCTACTAAACAGTACCAACCACGTGAAGGTGGAAGCTCTTATGCCCCCCCCCACCTCCCCCTCACATCACTCGCAATTCCCCAAACCCAATGCATCTACTTGCAAATAACAATTTAATGCAAATTGTTTCACTCAATAGCTGAAAGAATATTTCATTAAATCATTCTTTAAATAATTCATTAAACCATTCAATCATTCAACAGCTGAAAATACATTCATTAAACCATTCATTTAGTTGACAGTCGATAAAATAAATCAGTAAACCATTCATTCATGAAACATAGGAAAAAACCATGTAAACTTTTTTATTAAAATAAGAATTTCTCAAAATTTATTTTTTCACTTCCTTTTTACTTTTCTTCTCTTTAAATAGTTAGTTAGAAGCACATCTTCCAGAATATGATCCTCGGTCTCCTTACCAGACTTCTCACAAGGTTGAACTTGCAGCGAGGGGTGATGAATTTCTGCAATAATGTCAAAATATTTCATTAATTTATGTTTATTTTTATGAATAAAAGTAATTCATTTAAAAAAACATTACAAAGGTGTTTTTTACCTAGCATGGGCACATTAGCATGTTCATCATTATCCTGTACAAGCTCAACATGTTTAGTGTTATCTACATCTACATGCTCTGCGGCTGAATTGTGTAGTATTAGAATTAATGTTCATCATCTGCAATTATCTATATAAAACAATAGCATATTAATAAATTCATTACCAGGAATTGAAGCATGATCTTCATCTGGTTGGTTTACATCCACGACATGAAGGGGATCATTACTTTCCTGCTAAAAAAGGAATAAATAATTTATGTTAATTTTTTATAATGAATAAATTGCATGAGAATTAATAAATTATCATTAAACTATATAGTTTTTATATACCTGCGCACCAGATGGATTAGCATAAGATCATGCAGTATGCCCAGTCAAGATTTTCTGGCATTCAACAACGTCGTCAAAGCCTTGTTCGAATCCAACCTTCATGTCTTCCTCAGTAGGCAATTCTTTGAACCGGTCGGCCTACATATTTGCATGGTGTCATTAATTTTACATTATTTTCCAGAATAAAACGAAAATAATTTTCTCTATATTATTTGGAAGCAGTTTCGGGTTTTAGATACTTAAATATCGGGTCGCCAAGTTAGAATAACCACCAGGCCCAAGCTTATGCTGACCAATTTTTTCCATTCTCGCCTTGGTTTCCTTAGATGTGTCCAACAACCTAATCAAGTGTTGAATTACGTTAGTCGATGTTCCAAATTCGATATAAAAACCAATAATAATAAGGCTTAGAATTACATTTTGCAATGTATTGCATATCTCCCTGTTCCTAGTGGTATCTTTCCTTCTTTTCTCAGACCCTTCTCTTTTCCATATTCCACCAAGGCTTTCCACTCCCTAGATGGAATCATTGGAGGGCGCTCATACCTAGGATTCTTTAATAATTGAACCCTATATTGGTCTCGAATAATCTACAGATGTTTTCCAGCCTTCTATAGGACCTTCTATATATTGAAGGTATCTTTTCCGAACAGACCAACCAAGTGATTAGTCAGCTCATCCTTTAAATATTTTGGTTATCTATCCCACCTTGTGCAGATGGTGGGACCGAATATATCCAAGGACAAATCATTTATATGTTTATAAAATACATAATTTCCTACAAAACATTAATCCCATCATTAGTCAACATTAAAAAATATTATCGATATATTAGACACAAATTATAAAAACTAAATTGAACAATCTATTATCACTTGGAATCCTCTCTATATTTATTGGAACCAGTTCTTCGTTCACCAAAAATGTTGTTACTACTGAACCAGTGTTAGTGACACGAGAAGATCCAGGAAATGCATCCACCTCTCTATCTAACCCTGCATCCACCCCTTCTTCTACAACATCTGTTGTGGGTCAATCAGCATCGGCTACACCCTCTGCTGGCCTTGGGAGAGTCATAGAGCATGTTTCCGACTGTTCAGTGAAAAATAAAGGAGCAGTATGTGGTGTACGTGAAGTGGTTTGGTCACTGGGACCAAGAACTCCTTGACCACCACTGTAAAGCTGCATAACTTGCTATAAATTCAAACCATTGTATTATAAGTTCAATAGCATTTAAAATTAAATATTCTAAAGTTCTAAATGAATTTACATTATTATTCAGAACCTTACTTCCAGTTGTCGACATCTCTGTAACAACAATTGAATCTTTGATGTGGTCTCTTCTATTTGTAGAACTGCCAATGTCAGAAAAACTAGTTCTTCATTTTGTTTTTCCATGGTCTTCTATAGCACCCTCAACGGGTTTGCATACCCACTAATTTCATTATATTTCATCAATTGAGAGAACTCAAACTATAAAGAGTGTTGATATGGTGTTTCATAAACCGAATACCCTATCTGCAACAGAAATATATAAAACATTGCTTAGTCTTTGAAGCAATAGTGTGCGCAAAAACTTATATTAACAAAAATTGTCTATCATGATAGATTCATAGGATTACATCTAGTTTTACCTAATGCCTAGCCGAGGGTGTGGTCTGATCAACAGCTGGGGACTTACCCCGATCAGCCACCTGCAAAAAAAATAGAGAAGAAAATCACAATGAATGCAATATGTAAAATCGATCAAAAACATAACCAGAAAAAACATTATGCTACATGTTTTATATATGTACAATTTTGAAGTATTTCGAATTTAGAATTACATTTAGGTTTACAGGTTGCCCCGAACCTTTAGTTTTCTGATCAACAGTTGGGGGGACTTTACCCGGTCATGAACCTGCAAAAAAAGTAGACAACATTATCATCATGAACGCAAACATAAAAATGGAAAAATACATAACCAAATAAACATTATGCTACATGATATACATGTCTACATTTTTAAATTATTTCAAATGTAAAATTACATTCATGTTTACCTATTTCCCCGATGTTGCAGTCGGTTGATCAATAGCCAGTTGGCTTCCCTGATCAACACTCTACATGGAAAATAGATAATATCATATAAACGAACCGAATATACTAATGAAAATACATAACAACAGATCTGTTTGTCCATCCTAAATTTATTTCATTGGCAATATTGATGTATACCTACCACCTTGATCCAAATCTACTAACATCTATGGAGATGGAGGCGCCCCTGAGAGAACCCTGCATCAAAAACATACTTAAAATTACCTAAGGAAACCATAATATTCACAAAAACAATTTTAGAACATAACATTTTTATGTATACCTGTTTACTCGCATATCGTGTACTCCTCTCCCCTTCTGCTAGGGTGATGAGCCCCCCACCACCTCCCTGCGAAGTCAACATAGGAAATTTATTAGAAAATTATAATTATATGCTAACAAAAAATCCCATAGATGTTAAAATAATTAATAAAAGGTTGGGTAAACTGTTGGATGTACCACAACCATACTAACCGTGTTTATATCTACACGATTCAAATCGTAATTAATAAGCAGTTTTTTGCCTGCAGCTATTGATTTAATGGCACACACAAAGACACAGTTTCCTTCATGCAACTTAAATATGCAATTGGGTTGCTTAAGTGTAGACCCCGGTTGTGTATTGTTTATAAACCCCACAATATTACCAGTTTTTTTGGCCTTCCATCAATGTACAACATTGCTCCTTTATTTTAAGCTTTGTCTTTCAGTTGTATATAATTTGCTGACAACCCATATCTATGCATACTTCATGTATATTGGACCAGGAGCATCCAATCACTGTATTTTTAAGAGGGTCCAACATACTCCATCAATTTTGTACATATGCCATATCCAACCTTTATGCCATCCATGCAAAACAACCCCAATCCATGTAATGACGACGGTGCAATTCTATATATCCTCTCATTCACACAAAAATTAGTGTTTACTTGAGGAATATCCCTAGGCACCCATTGTTTCACTAGGTGTTTGTACCTTAAGGGAACCTCGATGTCTCCTATTGTCTCATTATCATAGGAACATGACCCCCCCTCCTTTGAGAAAAAATTCCATGCATTTATTGAATTTTCTTCTGATCTTATGACATCTAGTTGATCTACCCCTTGTAGACCTACTGGATGTCTCACTTTCCTCTATTCTCACCAAACTCCCCTCGCTGGAGGAATACAAGTATGACAAATACCTGTTTGGTTCTACCTGCACCATGGTCAGAAAAATAATTGCCAAAAACATAGAAAAATACCAGCGAAAAACTTGGAAAGACTTATAAGCATGACATAATGTTGATATCATTATCCTTAATAATATCAATAACTCCCTAGTATAATAATTCAACACATAGTCCTTTAAGACGATATAGATATCAAGTCGTTCCATATCAAGAAGCTGCCAATATTTTGGTTGAAGCAGGCTACAGAACAATATGTCGCTCTTATTGTTGAACCCTTAAAGTATTGAATTAGAAAATGGATGTTTTCATACAAGTTGAAAGCATGCTTTGCACAAGAATCTTGAGTCTATATAGGTGGAGAAATGCTTGACTTCCATTGCTAGTGTCGGACATATCTAACCTACAACATATACTACAATTTTGTAAGTATGTATGGGCAGTGCCTACCTTTCTAGGAGAGTACATTGTGTCCTATACTATTACAGCCCAGTTGGATATGGTTTCCTTCCTCATTGTGGTGGTATGATTTCCTTGACAACCCTTGTCGAATTTCTATCTCTTACAGTGAACTTCCCATTCCAAAACCTTCATCATTATTTGACCCATGTACTGAAACATGAGCATTCGTAAGTGATGTTTAGTGCTGATATTTTGAGTCAGTGTCATTATAAATGGAAATTTCCTCAATTTGGTCCTCCCTGTTCCTTCCATTGAGATCTATTATATCTATACCTGAAAACTTTTCATCGTATAAAAGTTTATGAACAGAGGATTGTTCCTCCATAAAAGTAGATCTTACAAGTCCTAGGATAGCAAGATCTTCTAATGGGTGTTCCATATGTTCTACATAATCAGTAGATACCACCACAAACAATAAGAATTGGAGGACGAATCAGCAATCAAGCATAGCCAATTTTGGACTTGAAAATGATTTCACAGAAATTCAAATAAAATTTCTAAGGTAAACATCTATAACCCCTAAAATAAATAATGAAATTAAAGGAAACATAAAACGAAGTCCCAATTTCCCTTCACTCTATTTATGTTACAGACATCCAAACCAACTTAAGTACTAAACAATGAATATAAACTGCACATGCCACAAAATAAGATGTCCTCTATTGGGTCAAACTGGCATGAGATAATTTATTTCAAAGCTTAAAGGACCAAGGTATAGGATATCATTTCTCTAATCCATGGTTGATATATTTGAAAACTTTGTATCTAATCAGACACAAATATCAAATACATGTGCATACTATATGTTGAATATATTACAGACTTGTTTAGTCAACAGATATTAGTTAATTGGTAAAGTGGGGATGTTTTGTACCCCAACAAGATTCGAATCCCCTAGAAACACATCTCACCCATCATGGGGCATCTATCCCATTTAAGCATACTATTTCATGCAATTGGGGCAAGGTGCAAGTCCTAGGTGAATTAGGTAGAATAAACATCCCCTACTGCAACTTCTCTGCCAAAAGGGATCTTTCTAAAGTGTTGTGATATGGCTACATCCCATTGTATATTCTCAAATAATAAGAAGCATGTTTCCATATTATGATGGTAGGACGCTTCTTGTAAAAAAAATGAATATTTTTTTCTTTCTAAACATATAGAACTTTGTTGGATCTATCATGTGTTCTATTGTTGAGTGACTAGTGGATTCTTGGAAGTTACAACATTCACCAGTGAAGCACATGATATCTAGTTGGTGATTTCTCACAAGATTAAAAAAAAAAAATTTAAAAATTACAAGATTTGTCACATGTGTTTAATATAACTTAATTTTTCTCAACTATACTGGGACAAATATAATCCAATTAAAATAAACGTTAATGACAACTTGAACAATGCAAACTGCACACTTTTAGGGAAATTAGAATTTATCAAGTTAGTCATAGTTGCATAAAATGTGGATAGTAAAAATTGTGATATTCCAAAAGTTTATGCCAGCACCAATAGTACCAGGAAAGCCCAATTGATTAGGTGATGAATCTATTACAGATTCATTGGTAGTCAGGAATATGATGGACTCCCTCCATAATAAATCCTTCGAGAGGCCCACACAGGTTCATCGAAGAAGGCCTTCAGTCGACCCCCTCAAGAATAAAGGGAATTTGGATGTTCAATAAGTAAAAAATGTATAAATTATTATTCATCATTCATTGGATTAAGGAAATAATACATTATTCAACTTAATATATTATGATTTTGAGGTTTCCATTCCACACTTTCACACGAATTCCATACTTTGTTTCCTAAGCTTTTCCATAGTCGGGGGGTTAAGGGTTTGAATGAAAACTTAAAACCTAGTTAGAGCTTAACTACAGCTGAAATGCCCTTAATTAGACATGAAATGCGAACCTAAAACATAACCCCCAAACCCAAAAATTGAACCTATTTCATAACCCCCAAACCCTAAACGAATATGAGTAAAATGAGAGATATAATAGGTATGACATAAACTCAGCAATTTAGGAGGCATTATGTGCCTAGCTTGATAGATTTCATAAATTCATTTCCTACCCAAAGGAGGAAGATTCCAAAGTTTAAAACCAAAAGGAGGCAGAGTCCATAGTTCGCTCAATGATGAGAGGTAGATTTCATAGTCCACGGATAGGAGAAACTTCGGTTCCTACCCAAATGAGGCAAAGTCCACATTTTAGCATCAAAAGGAGGCAGAGTCCACATTTCTCTCAAAGATGACAGGTAGACTTCGTAGTCCATGCGATGGGAGGGAGAGTCCAGTACAGTTCGTTCAGTGCCAAGAGGAGGCACAGTTCAACTCAATTCAGCTCATAGTCCACTCAATGGTGATAGGAGGAATAGTTCAACTCAATTCACAATGAAAAAGTGGTAAGGTATGTCCGTGTTTTTGTTTTTTGTTTTTCATTTTTCATTTTTTTTAATTAATAGGTTTCTTTATTAATTTTATATTTTTAATATTTAAAAATATATATATATATTTATTACTAACACCTAATCTATATAACCATTCGTTATACCAAAATCTTGTAACCCTCATGCTATGAGATAGGTATTCCCTTGCCTACTCCAATCCCTCAAAGTTTTCGTGAGAGAAATGAAGGTTCAAATTAACCTCTTGCAATTTTTCCTTGTGTTGACCTAGTAACGCTCCTCTCCCATTGACAAAAAACGTTACCCAAGTCAGGACTGCTCCTGATACATGAGCAAATAGAGGTTCCACCGCTCTTTTCCTTACTGCAAGAGGTGGTGCCCCCTTAGCACCGCCTGTTTTCTTCATTGGAGGAGTGTTGCTCGAGTTTTCAAGGCAAAAAGAGAATCTTTGAGAGGATTCTTGAAGCTAACTTCCGTGGATCCTCATCCCTATGGTTTAGGACCAGTTGGAGCTCACGATCCTTCCTTTTAAGATCTAATATTCACCTCACCCATGAGATCCTCAACCATACCTATCCTCCCATGCCTTTAAATATTGGCTCACCCCCCATGGGTATTGTGTTTCATACCCAAACTCTGTCAAAAGCATTCTGAGTGTTTGGAGGCAAGGTGAAGTTAGAGGCAAGGAGCCATTGGAAGGAACTCTCAACACCAAGGCATGAAGGTTGTAGTCTCTCCAATAATTTATTAATAAAAAATTTCTTTTATTTCCCATATATGATGTTTCATTTGTATATATTGCTTGATTCATTGGTCATGAGCATAGATCTAGTTGATTATATTGTATGCTATCATGTTTCTCTTGTTGTTTTCCATCTTTTACAGGTTCTTCTGCGGGGATAGCGAGGATAACCTTTGAGAAAAGTATTATGGAATTCCATTCAGTTGATTAACCATATCTAGGGGAAGTTTAACATTTGTTGTTTTTGTTTTGTTCTAGATCTGAACCATTCAGACTAGGGGACCAGCTCTTGTCTGCAGGAGGTGTGTATTTCTAGCTAACACCATTATAACCATAATACATTATAATCATTGATATTTAATATTTAATATCTAATTACTAACCCGTAATCCCTATAAGTACATCAAATACTTCAACTCTAAATCTATAACCCCTAATAAGTAATAACCATCATAACCCTTAATGTTTAAAGTTTTATTCATCATCATCCATTAACCATTAACACATAAAAACATCTAATACTTAATCCATTTAACCATTAACCCCCAAACCCATTAATCCATTTAACCACTAACCCCTAAAACATCTAATACTTCGAATATAAATTCTATGAATCGTGTCATATAATCTCTATGTCTTATAACCACTACCATCTACTACCATGTATAGAATGAATTGGAGTAACCTTTATTTTGCATTCATTAAAAGTCCATTTTTCAATTGTTGTGAATTTAAATAAGTATTAATGCAGTAATGATATAAATAATCAATACGATGACGATCAACATGATGATGATGAATACGATGATGATCAACATGATGTTGATGATGATGACGATGATGACGATGATGATGATGATGATGATGATGGCTATAACCATCATATTCACCATGTTTATCAGCATCATCTTCATCATCATGATCCTCATCATCATCATCATCATCTATTAAATTGAGCACATAGATCTATGGACAAACACACAACTCACAAGATAGATCACACAATTTACTCAACAATTGAAGAATTAAACAGTGCAAAAATGGCTTGCAGCTGTGAATGCTTTCATTAATAAAAAAGGTAATTATATAATGATTACAATGAAGTACAATGGCTTTAATAGCCACATGCAATTCGAATCCACATGAGGAATTTGAATTTATTAGACTCTACTTGACTGTAGGTAACTAAGACCTTGTCTAAATCACTATTGGAGGACTCAGTAGTTAACTGACCTTGTCTAAACCATAATCGGAGTTCATCAAAGTTCTAAAACACAACTCAAGAGTTACATTTAGTGTTAACTAAGGCCAACTCACTATGGTAGGTGAGAAATGCGCCCCTCCTGAGTGCAACCATGTAAACCTAGCACTAACTGAATGTAGAGGACTAGAACTGAATGTAATTGACTCCTAACTTAGCTTGACTAGTTCTCAACTGAACTGAACTGACCTTGGTTGGTTTCGGCACTCCTAGTGGCTCCTAAATTGTAGGGATTGGTCTAGGAGGCTCCTAAACTGATGCAATCAAGTGCAATTAGTGGCAGTAGGACTCAATTAATGTTCCCCACACTTTAGTAACTGAAACATGTGCCCCAATTAGGCCAAGTGGACCCAATGGTGATAGTGACTAAATATATACTAGATGGACTCCCGATTGAGACATGAATCCTTATTTAGACATATGACCAAATTGGACAAGGGAGGATTAATAATCCACACACCCCCCCTGAATGCTAACTTGGAAAATCTATGGGCCTTGGTAACTAAGACCATAGGTCACCTAGTACATCAAGTAAAATAAAGTAACTGCTTAATACAAGGAGCTGGGGAAAAAACCACATGGTAAAAAATCCCCCCCTCTATCTAAGTAGGTAGAATCAGGTCTCAAGTTTGAAAAACTTGAAAATATGTCGCTACAATATTCATCTCTATGAGGTAGTGAAGCAGCATGCATGGTGTGTTGTGCATAGGTATTCTGGGGCCTGGCATGCAGACTTCTACTTCTTCTCCAAAAATGATGATGGAAGGAAGGAGGAATGTAACCTTTGTCTCTTGCAGGATGAAGAGGTGTATGATCATATCCATTATTCTGAATGTAGTGAGACTGATCCCTTACCATATAACATCTTATAGGGATTCTATTGCATCTCTATGAAGGAGGTAAGATTTCATGGCATAGCGCAAGGGTCTTTCTTTTATGAGTGTCAGGTGAGTTTCCATTCATCTTCCTAGCTTCCAATTTGGAAGTAGGGACTGAATCCAGATCTGATTCACCCTGAATCTCAATCTCATAAACTAATAAAGATGAATTGGAAATACTAGTAGAAGCTATAAAAGAAGTAGATGCAATGATTTTACCTTCCCTTGCAAGTGGCTGTTGAGAGTGCATTGGTTCTAAATGAGGCATGAAATGTGAGAACTCATATGCTTTTGAAGCATGATTTGCAGCACCCTTCGCTATGATTCTCCCAGTAGAGATATCTATGATCTCCACTGAGTCAGGACCAAATATCACTCGCTTTGGAGATCCATTATGGGTCATCTAATAGATAGATAATAGGTTTGAAGCTATGGAGGGAACAAATAGCACATATTTGAACCTTCCATGTTCAAGCTTGATAGAGCCCTTCCCTTTTGTTTTGACTTTACTTTTATTTCCCATCTAAATACTAGGACCATCAAAGGACTGAAAAGAAGGGAATGATTCTCTGGATGCATCCATATGGTTGGAAGCTCCAGAATCAATGAGAAAGACATGTGCTGATGTGCATCAAGCCTTTAGCGCATGGCCTTTCCTTTGGTATTGTTCATATTCTTCTTCAAATTCATCCTTCCTTGTGCTAGCAAGTATAGAAATGTTATGTTTCTTCAAAAGAAGATCCATTTCATCAAGTTGTCTTCTCATACAGGATCTTTCTGAATGAAATCCCCTTCCACAGTAGGAGCAGAGGACCTTGCCTTTGCCATTCCTCTTGCTTCTCTTCAAACCTGAAGGATCTTTTGACTGCTCTTTCTTCACAGGAGACTCATCTCTTTACTTCCCTTTGTCATTTTCTACCTTATCTCCTCTTGCAACCAGAGCTAGATCTTTGGAATATTGAATGATCCCCATTTGGATCAATTTATCATTTTCAAAAATAAGAGATTGGATGAAGGAATAAGAGTGGGCATCTTCCAATTTGGAGTAGTGAGCCTTACTGTTAGGAAGGTGGATACAAAGACTAATTATTTTGAATTGAGCTTTGTGATAATGGAAAGGATGAGCTGATATTCATCCTTCCCCACTTTGCATTGTTTCAACTGATATATCAAGTTCTTGAACTTTGTGAAGAATTCATTCAATGATTCGAATTTGGATGGATTAAGAGTGATCAGATCATTTTCTAGCTGATGGATCCTTGTCTCATCCTGCTTATCAAATAAGGAGGCAAGCTTTTCCCAAATCTCCTTGGGAGTATTCAATCCTTGGATGTGGAATCGAAGATCTCTAGAGACTAAGGAGAATAAGTGTCCATGGGCTTCATCAAGCCTGTTCAAGTACTTTTCTTTGTCATTATCTAAAGATGGCACTGCCTCTGTTTCTTCTATGAGTCTGAAGAGCTGCTTGGTGCAGAGCATTACCACCATGTCTTCCTTCCATTGGTGATAGTTGAAGGGAGTGAGAGGCTCTACTAGATGAACCATTTTGAATGTAGTAAGAAGGACTGAGTTGTTGTAGCGAATGCAGTGAGAAGAAAGGGCTGCTTGTTGCGAATGCTGTAAGAAGAGCTGATAACTTATCACACAATTAAACATACAAAGTAAGGTCAACAATCTGCACTTTTGGAATTTCCTTCACACCCAACGTAGTTGATCAAGCAAGCTTGATCAACAATTTCCTAACTTGGGATATTAAGTGGTAAATTCTTCGCTTCTGGTGTAGTACTAGAAGGAGCAATTTGCTCAAAAAAAATGATCCAGCTGGAGATATAAGGAGGAGAGGTGTCTTGTCCATCGAGGCTCTAATAACATATTAAATTGAGCACATAGATCTGTGGACAAACACATAACTCACAAGATAGATCACACAATTTACTTAGCAATTGAAGAATGAAACAGTGCAAAAATGGCTTGCAGCTGTGAATGCTTTCATTAATCAAAAAGGTAATTAGATAATGATTATAGTGAAGTACAATGGCTTTAATAGCCACATGCAATTCGAATCCACATGAGGAAATTCAAATTGAATAGACTCTACTTGACTGTAGGTAACTAAGACCTTGTCTAAATCACTATCAAAGGACTCAATAGTTAATTGACCTTGTCTAAACCATAACCAGAGTTCATCAGAGTTCTAAAACACAAATCAAGAGTTACATTCAGTGTTGACTAAGGCTAACTGACTATGGTAGGTGAGAAATGCGCCCCTCCTGAGTGCAACCATGTAAACCTAGTGCTAACTGAATGTATGGGAATAGAACTAAATATAACTGACTCCTAACTTAGCTTGACTAGTCATCAACTAAACTAAACTAAACTTGGTTGGTTTTGGCACTCCTAGTGGCTCCCAAATTGTAGGGATTGGTCTAGGAGGCTCCTAAACTGATGCAATTAAGTGCAATCAGTGGCATTAGGCCTCAATTAGTGTTCCCCACACTTTAGTAACTAAAACATGTGCCCCAATTAGGCCAAGTGGACCCAATGGTGCTAGTGACTAAAAATAGACTGGATGGGCTCTTGATTTAGACATGACTCCTGATTTAGACATATGAACAAATTGTACAAGGGAGGATTAATAATCCTAACATCATCATCATCATCATGAATATCATCATCATCATCGGCATCATCATCGTCGTCGTCGTCTTCATCATCATGACCCTCATCATCATCATCCTCATCATCATCATCACTATCCTCACCATCATCACTATAATATTCATCATCATAATCCTCATCATCATCGTCGTCGTTTTCATCATGATGATGATGATGATGATGGTAATGGCGATGATGACGGTGATGATGATGATGATGATGATGATGATGATGATGATGGAAATGATGATGATCACCATCATCTTCTTCATCCTCATCATCATGTTGATCGTCATCATATTCATCATCATCATCATCATCATCATCATCATCATAACCATCATCATCGCCATATTCATCATGTTGATCTTCATCGTCTTCATCATCATGATCCTCATCCTCATCCTCATCATCGTCGTCGTTGCCTTCATCATCATCATCTTGTGACCACGGATTGTTGGATGATGACGGTGATGATGATGATGATGATGATGATGATGGAAATCATGATGATCACCATCATCACCATCATCTTCATCATCATCATCATGTTGATCATCATCATGTTCATCATCGTGTTTATTTCCAATTTGTTTATGCAATTAAATTACTGTAATCGTTGATTTCCTTATTCTCTGTCTCATGCGTTTGTTGTAGTTCGTATAATTTACATTGCATTGTTAGTATCATTTTAAGTTTTTAAATCAATTAACCTTCCATCTAGTATGTTCAGCATCATCGTCTTCAAACATGTTTGGGAGGCTTCCAAGTGGATTTGGGTAATAGTCACCCCCGTAAGTGACATAAAATATTTCAGAATTTTTTTTATGCATTCTCATTTTTTATCTTTCAGTAATTGCTTATAGAATAGAGTAGTATATATTGATACTGCTCTAGTCTAAGTGTTCCATTCTGGTTTTATTACCTTAAAATTTTAATTCTTAGGTGTTTGACTCGGTTTTTCATTTTGAAAGATATTTCGATCTTTTCTTTGTTAAAATATTTCCATGACACCCTAGGAACCCCTCTACCTTCACATATACTTTTTTTCAACTCTAATTTTACCAACGTCGATCGATAATTAAATATTAGGTGGATTAATTAAGATGTTATAATACCCAACAGTCTTTCATCATCATCATCTTCATCATCATGACCCTCATCGTCATCGTCATCATCATCAACATCATCACCATCATCACCATCATCACCATCATCATCGTATTCATCATGTTGATCATCATCGTATTCATCATCATCATCATCATCATCGTCATCATCACCATCATCATCGTCTTCATTTTCAAATTTAACGTTTAATTACAACTAAAAATTCAATTTAAAAGTTCAATTTCAATTACATTACATTGGAGCACCATGACCCAATTTTCACTAATACCTCCCATCTAGTATGTTCAACATCATCATCTTCAAACACGTTTAGGAGGTTGCCAAGTGGATTTGGGTAATAGTCACCCCCCTAAGTGACATAAAATATTGTAACATAAAATGTTCTGTGTGATTCTAGATTATGAGTAATGAAATATATTATTTTAGTTAAACCAAGATATTCACTATTTTTATTTTAACATTTTATATTTTTTTATGCATTCTCAATTTTATCTTTCAGTAATTTTTTGTAGAATAGAGTAGTATAGATTGATACTGCTATAGTATACGTATTCCGTTCTGGTTTGATTACCTTAATAGTTGAATTCTTAGGAGTTTGACTCAGTTTTTCATTTTGAAAGATCTTTTGATCTTTTCTTTGTTAAAATATTTCCATGACACCCTATGAACCCCTCTACCTTCGCATATACTTTTTTTCAACTCTAAGTTTACCAACCTTGGTCTATAATTAAATATTACGTGGATTAATTAAGACATTATAACACCCAACAGTATTTCATCATCATCGTCTTCATCATCATGACCCTCATCATCATCATCATCATCAAAAACAACAACAACATCATCACCATCATCACCATCATCATCGTCTTCATCATCATCTCCATCATCACCGTCTTCATCATGTTGATCATCATTGTCTTCATCATCATGATCATGATCATCGTCATCATCACCATCATCATCTTCTTCATTTTCAAATTTAACGGTTAATTACAACTAAAAATTCAATTTAAAAGTTCAATTTCAATTACATTACATTGGAGCACCATGACCCAATTTTCACTAATACCTCCCATCTTGTATGTTCAGCATCATCGTCTTCAAACACGTTTGGGAAGCTACCAAGTGGATTTGGGTAATAGTCACCCCCATGAGTGACATAAAATGTTGTGTAATTCTAGATTATGAGTAATGTAATATATTATTTTATTTAAACCAAGATCTTCACTATTTTATTTTAACATTTATATTTTTTTATGCATTCTCATTTTTGTCTTTCAGTAATTGTTTATAGAATAGAGTAGTATAGATTGATACTGCTCTAGTCTAAGTGTTCCATTCTAGTTTGATTACCTTAATAGTTGAATTCTTAGGAGTTCAACTTGGTTTTTCATTTTGAAAGATCTTCCAATCTTTCCTTTGTTAAAATATTTCCACGACACCCTAAGAACCCCTCTACCTTTGCCTATACTTTGTCTCAACTCTAAGTTTACCAACCTCGGCCATTAATTAAATATTAGGTGGATTAATTAAGATGTTATAACACCCAACAATATTCATCATCATCATCTTCATCATCATGACCCTCATCATCATCATCATCACCATCATCACCATCATCATCGTCTTCATCATCGTCTCCATCATCATCGTCTTCATCATCACCATCATCATCGTCTTCATCATGTTGAGCATCATCGTCTTCATCATCATGATCCTCATCATCATCATCATGATGAAGATCATCATCATCATCATCGTTGCCATCGTCTTCATCATCATCATCGTCATCGTCGCCGTCATCGTCGTCTTCATCATCATGACCCTCATCATCATCATCATCATCGTCGCCATCATCGTTGTCTTCATCATCATGACCCTCATCATCATCATCATCATCGTCGTCATCGTTGTCGTCATTGTCATCATCATCAGTGCCATCTTCAACAGCATCATCATCATCATCATCATTTACATCATCATCATTTCCATCATCATCATTGCCATCACCATCATCATCATTCATAGCATCACCATCATCATCATCATCTTCGCCATCATGGTCATCATCATCATCTTCATCTTCATCATCGTCAACATCATTACAGTCATCATCGCTATTACCATCATCATAATCATCGTCATCATCATCAACATCATTACAATTTAAAATTTAAATTACAATTACATTACAGTCTACACATTAGAATCCAGTTACAATTTAACATTGAAATTCAATTTCAATTTAAATTTTCAAATTTAACATTTAATTACAACTGAAAATTCAATTTAAAAGTTCAATTTCAATTACATTACATTGGAGCACCATGACCCAATTTTCACTAATACCTCCCATCTAGTATGTTCAACATCATTGTATTCAAACATGTTTGGGAGGCTGCCAAGAGGATTTGGGTAATAGTCACCCCCGTAAGTGACACAAAATGTTGTAACATAAAATGTTATGTGTGATTCTAGATTATGAGTAATGTAATATATTATTTTATTTAAACCAAGATCTTCACTATTTTCATTTTAACATTTTATACTTTTTTATGCATTCTCATTTTTTTAAATAAAGAAAATAAATCTTCAAAATGAAAAATATCATGTTAAGTTTTATTTAATGTAATTTAATTTTGTTTTTATTTAATTTAATTTTTATATAAATCACTTGGAACAAAGTTAACCCAAATAAAAAATTCAAAAAACTTGAAATTCTCAAATTCAAAAAAAAATAAAAATAAATATTTTATTTAATTTTTATACAAAAGACTTGGAACATGGCGAGGGTCTAAGGATCAATCAGGATAAGGATGATGTTTGAATGTGTTTTTGGGGTCCATACCATAGCCACATGGCATTCCATAGGCACATGGCATACAGAGAGGAAACGAGGAAATGGACAACGTTGATTATTATTTACTGCCAGCGTTCAGGAAACGAGGAAACGCACAGCGTTGGTCTAATAAACTAGTTTACTGCCTTGATCATCCCAAGCGCAGCCACCCAACATTATTGCTTCCAAAAAGAAGGGATGGTACAGCCATGGATAACATGGAGGCATACTAGGAAAACGACCTCTTCTAATCGTTATCTTTCTGCTACCCCTGTCAACAGGCGCTGTCGCAGAACCTTCAGCCAGAAACCCTACATTTTTCCCATCCCTAGATTCTGTCGAGGGTTTCTTCAACTCAAGCTTAGTTTTATCACCATTGGGAGCAGAACACAATGATTTTATCCTCCCTCTGGACCCGGATGTCTTAATACTTGAACAACCCATTCCAGAATTGTGGGATTTTTTGAATGCTGGCTGGTCGGAACCACCTCCTCCACTAAAAAATATCACATCCGGAAAAGCCAATGTGGAGGATTTTGTCAACTCTGTGCTAGTAGCAACTGGCACTAAAGAAACTCTACCAAGCTTAGGCTCGAACACCAGTCACAACCCCTCTATAGGAACCACACTAGAGGAGGAAGAAGAAAATGGAAGCCCTAGGCAAAAGAGGCAGAACAAGTTCATGGCGCCAAGCGGTGGAAGCCTAAATATGGTTTTCAATGTCAATGTGGCCATAGAAGAAGTGGAAGATATGGATGATTGGGTAATTGTCAATAAAATTCATGGCCGACACCCTAACCTTGAAGAGATGAAGGGATGGGTTCACACAAATTGGACAGACCTCTTATCATCTATGGCCGAGGTAGGCGATTTATCAAGAGGTTGGTATAGTTTCACCCTCAACAGCAAGCATGACACAGAGCAAATATTAAACCGAAATTGATTCTATGGGATGATACCCATTCTTTTCAAGATATGGATGCCCTTGTTTGATGCTGACATTGAAATAATGGATAGAAGGCCCGTATGGGTATGATTACCAGGCCTATCACTGGAATTTTGGAACCCAGCCTCACTGAAGGACCTCGGTAATGCCATAGGGACATACTTAGAAGCAAATTTCTCATACCTGCGAACCCAGAGGAGGGAGGCGACGCAAATTTTGGTTTCTATGAACATCAAAACGGAGCTCAGGGAGCACATCAACCTCATCCGCTACAATGTAACTCGGTAGCAACCATTGGACTATGAGGGTCTATCGTTTAGATGTCATCGATGTCACAAAGTGGGACATCTGGAATAAAAATTCCCTATTACAGTATATATAGTGACAGTGGGTAAAAGAAGGTACCCTAAGGCTATTGATCCACATGACAAAGGGAATAAATATTTAGTTCTAGGGGCAAGAATCTCTAAGACTGTTCTGCCACAGCACCCCCTGAAGAGTATACAAAACTTCGTACTGAAGGAAGCGCACAACACCTCATGGGTATGTCCTATGTTCTTTCTATAAAGGAATAGTTAAATAATTTTATTATAAATGATGTTTCACCTACACCCACATACACTTCTGTGACAGTTCATCCCCCTCCCACCCAGGAAAAACCCCCATCCCATCTTGCTTCCCTGCCTTCTCCCCCCTCCCTCTCAAAAGAGGGGCCTATTTCCCACACACATTCTTGTGCTCCCCAACCCCTAACCAACTCATCCCCTAATTCTAACTCCATCTCCCCAATCATATTTCACCTCCGTTCAAGGGACATACCAGATTGGGAAAACCCTTTATTCGTCTTGGGGGGGAACCCAATTCTCCCAACCCGAGGGAAAGGAAGAGGCAGACCCTCTTTCCTATCCATTCCCTAGAAAAAATCACTCTGGGATCAAGAAAATGGTAAGAATAAAACTCTTTTTGGGGCACTTAGAGCAGTGCAATCCCCTGAAGGGGGTCCCAAATGAAATTCCTATCTCTCAACTGCATGGGTCTGGAAAGTACCCGGAAAAAACTTTCCCTAAAAAGAGTGATACAGGTGCAGAAAACTGATATCATTCTACTACAGGAAACCCTAGGCATTGAAGAGGAGGTATCTAGGTTTTTTTCCTCTATTTCAAGTAGTTTCACCTTTCTGGCCCAGAGTGCAAAAGGTCACTAAGGAGGTTTAGCAATTAAATGGAACCCTACCATGTTGCACTGTGAAAAATCATGGGGATCCTCCTTTGGAATGGGGCTGGAACTTTTCTGGGAAGAAGAAAACCTACACCTCAACCTTATAAACATCTATGGGCCTTATAATGGTCAAGTGGCTTTCGAGGAGTCATTACAAACCTCTCAGCTTCTAAAAAAAAAAGAATGTGATTATCAAGGGGGTCCTTAATTTCACCATTGGGACCCATGAGATCTGAGGTCCAAATGCAAGAGTGGAACCCCTGGCATATTTCTTCCAAGACCTATTACAGAGCCTTAAGTTGGTGGACCTGGATCCTCAGAAGCTCAAGTCAATTTGGAAAAATAGAAGAACAGGGGAAGACCGAATTGCAAAAAGACTATATAGATTTCTGGTGGGGGGGATTTTATTGGAGTATGATCTGCAGTTCAAGCAATGGGTAGACTCAGGAGGGGACTCATATCATCAGCCCATCTGATTGGAAGTATCAAGAAACCCTCAAAAACAATCTAGACCTTTTAAATTCGGTGCAGCCTGGCTTAAGCATGAGGAGGTACTTGAGCTCATACAATCAAACTTGATCCCTTATGGAGCAGAAGCCGGATCACATGCTGCAACACATTTTGTGCAAAATTTGGATTGAGTTAAGAAGCTACTGGAGGAATGGGAAAAAAAAAAGACACAAAATGAAAAATCCCTGTTACAAATTGAAATAGATTTGGCTGAAATTATAAACTCTGAAGGGGGAGGTTTCACAACCCAAGAGAAGAAGGAAAAGCTGCTTCATTTAGAAATAAGAAAAATAAAGTTGTTGAAAGAGAAGGAGGAAATACTGAGGCCTAAAAGCAGAGCCATCTGGATGATCTATGGAGATGACAACACTAACTTTTTCTAGGAATATTCCAAGGGAAGAAAGCAGCAAAATACTATCTGGGAATTAAGAAACTTAGTTGATGAACCAGTCACCGATTTTGAAGGTATGGCAAATATAGGCAAAGAATATTTTGAAAATATTTTCAAAGCAGATGAATAGGCCACCATCGTAGAAGTCATCCAAATAGCTAGATACTTTCCTGAAAGAATTTTTGATGAGGACAATGCATACCTAATGGAAGCAGTCTCTGAAGATGAACTAAAAACCATTTTTCACAACTTTCAGAAGGATAAAATCCTAGGACCTGATGGATGGACCATTTAGTTCTTCCTGGCAGCCTATGACACAACAGGGCCTGACCTCCTTCATTTGGTAGAAGAATCTTGCCAAAATGGACTTTTCCATCCTCCCCTCAACTCCACCTTCCTGGCTCTTATCCCCAAATCAGATAATGCAGTCAACCTAGAGGATTTCAGGCCCATTTCCCTTTGCAATATCACGTACAAAGTGATTGCAAAACTGATTTCTCAGCAGTTAAAGAAGGTCCTCTCAAAGCTCATCTCTCCTAAACAATTTTATTTTTTGGAAGATCGGAAAATCCATGAGTCAATTTGGGTTGCTCAGGAAGGTATGCACACAGTAAAAATCAAGAAAACAAAAGGAGAAATCCTCAAAATTGACCTATCAAAATCCTTTGATAGAGAAAACTAGATTTGCCTAAGACTGCTGCTCACTCATCTAGGGTTCCACTACTCTTTCATCAAATGGATATTCACATGCATAACAACAACATCCTTTGCAGTACTCATAAATGGCTACAAGAATAGTCCTGCTACAAGAATCATCGTAGCTGAGAAAGTAGATCACTCCATAACCTGGGCCTTTTTTGATGGAGCCTCACAAAACCAAGTCTATGGGGGTGGAGCTATCCTTCACCTATCTCAAAATCACTCCTTTCAGTTCCAAATGGTCCTAGGGGATGACACAAACAACTTTGCAGAACTTATGGCTCTAAAACTTCTACTCTATTTTGCTCTAGAAAAGGGTTGCAGAAATATTCATATTTTTGGTGATTCACTCATTATTATTAATTGGGTGAATAAATTTCAGCACTGCCGAATTCTTGCTCTACTTACTCTTTATGAAGAATTACTCCAACTATGGACCTATTTTGATCACATTACATGCCGTCCTATCTACAGGGAACGAAAGGCAGTAGCTGACCATCTCTCAAAAGCTGGAATCTGGATGGATTTCGGCACCTGGTAGTTTTTTGAACACAAAGACGGGGAAGTCTATGAGTTTTATCATAGACCTTTTGCAGAATCCTTTCCTATATGGCAACTTGTTTGACTGTTTTGGACATGCATATCTACATACCTCTCTTAAACTTTGCTTTTTTCAGCTCTATTCTCCGCTCAACAAAAGGTGCATATGCTACAGGCCTAGCTCATTTTTGGAACTATCAAAAGGATCAGGGGTAACATAAACATCAACATCAGAGCACTTATCTCTGGCTCTTTTTTGGCATAACCTCTTGGGATAGAGATCATCAGATGGTAAACTGTTTCCTTGTGGAATAGTGGTTGTTACAGCATGTTGGTTGTATAATCAGTGGTATGCATCTGCATACAATTTTGTACAGACTTGTCTAGATTTTAATAAAATTTTCATCTTTTTTTCCTATGGAAAAAAAAAACACTTGGAACACAAATCAATCAAAATAAAAGGAAAGAATAAAACTGAAATGCTCAAATTAGAAATAAGTTTTTAAGAATTTTTCAATCATTCTAATAAAATTGAAATTATGTCAATTTTAAGCTAATATTTGGAAAATGTTTTTTTGTTTATTTATTTATTTTCATATAATTGAAAATATAAGCATATTTATTTAATATAAGACATCTCTTAAACTCTGCTTTTTTCAACTCTATTCTTGGCTCAGCAAAAGGTGCATAGGCTACAGGCCTAGCTCATTTTTGGAACTATCAAAAGGGTCAAGGGTAACATAAATAGCAACATCGGAGCACTTATCTCTGGCTCTGTTTTGGCATAATCTCTTGGGATATAGATGATCAGATGGTAAACTGTTTCCTTGTGGAATAGTGGTTGTTGTAGCATACCGGTTGTATAATCAATGGTATGCATCTGCATACAATTTTGTACAGACTTGTCTGGATTTTAATAAAAAATTTAGTTTTTTTCCTATGGGAAAAAAGACTTGGAACACAAATCAATCAAAAGAAAAGAAAAGAATAGAACTGAAATGCTCAAATTAGAAATAAATTTTTTAAATTTTTTCAATCATTGTAATAAAATTGAAATGTCAATTTTAAGCTGGAAAATGTTTTTTTTGTTTATTTATTTATTTTCATATAATTGAAAATATAAGCCTTATTTATTTATTTATTTTCAAAATATAAGCATATATTGAATAAACTTGAGACTTGCAAACATTATAGCTTCCATTTCATATATCATTGGATCTTATGACTCCTTTTCATGCCGACATGTCTACAGGGAGATTAATAGGGAGGCAGACAAGGCCTTGAAGGAGGGACTACATTTGATGCTTTGTTAATGGAAGATTCTTGAACAGGTTGATGGTGCAGCTCATGAATACTATCATAGGCCTTTCATAGAAAGGGTTGTATAGTCATGATCACAGTTTTTGACTTCTTATCAGGTTCAGTGGCATAAATCTGTGTCACTTTGATAGTTTTTTGGATCTTCAGCTGGTCTATATTACTTGTATTTATTTTTGTTGATGACAGCAGTTACCTATTTCTGATATTTATTTTTGGACATATTTCAGTATGTGGCTAGAACTTGATATATCATTTTTTTTTATATATGTGGGTAGCAGGGACTGTATTTGTCCCTTATTTTGTACTCTTTGTATGGACCTTTATGGTACTTTTCGAATACACAAGCAATTTATCTACAAAATGCAATTTTGTTATTGAAAGATGTAATGAAATTATATTTTTTTTCCTAGGAAAAAAAAATAAACATATATTGAATTTAAAAGTATAAGCAAAATTTGTTTCATTTATATTTCTACATTTTAAATGAAAAATAGAAATATGTTAATGGAAATAACCTTGATTTAATATTTCTACATTTTAAATAAAAAATAAAAATATGTTAATGGAAATAACCTTGATTTAAATCATAAAATAAATAATTAAAAGTATTTCCAAATTCTATTGTATAGTTGAGCTTGTATAAAATGGATTTTATCAAGAGTACATCAAACAAATATGGACAATCTACCACAATTGTTAACATTGAATAATTCCACTAGTTTTACTCATCAAAATTGCATTTGAATAATTCCACTAGTTTTACTAATCAAAACTACATTCAACAAATATGAACACTTTGTCCTACATTTGTTCAATGAGAATAATTTCATTGGTTTTTATTATGTCCCAAATAGTTAAAACAACATAACATACCAAAGAGTATACACCATGTGCAACAAATGTAAACTTAGGGTACAACTTCAAGATAGATAAGTCAAATAAGTTATACAATAACTCCTTGAAGAATAAAACATTCAAATACTCCAATACATTCCTATATCAAAATCGCATGTTTCCCTCAAGAGTAATTATATGACGTATAAATGTGTATTCATTGTTTCCCTTGAGAGTAATTATATGACTTGTATGAATATGTATTCATTCATTACACATGTAGGTCCTTTATTAGGTCCATCAATATTACATATACATTTTATTGCATAAATGTGCATGTTGGGGTCATATAATATATATTAACTCTATGTATGCCCCTCTTGGGTCATAACAAAGTACTTTTCCCTCGCAGCTTTGTAGTTAAAAGTGTTACATGAGATGAAACCAATTAATATGATTTCCATTTATTGTATCTTTCTTGTTGCCATATATGCCCCTTGGTCCCCTTAAATTTTATGGGTTACATTTTATATCGTTTTTTTGCATTTGGTGAAGGTTTACTTGTCCTTAAAAGCATCAACTTAAAATATATCACTATGAAAAACATAAAATATAAAAAAAAAACATTCATTGTCAAGTTTATCTTAGTTTTAAAATTAATTTTAACCTCTACTAAACATGCCAACCATGTGAAGGTGGAAGCTCATCAAACACCACCCACCTTTCTCATACCATTCTCAATTCCTCATACCCAAACCATCTAGTGATAAATAATTGGAATTAACATGACATAAAAAAGCAAAGAAAACGAGTACATAAAACATAGTGAAACATACATTATAGTACAAGTTATTTTATATTAATAATATTGGTTACTACAATATGTCACTAGCTTAACGATGGTGATGTGGATGGTGATGATGAACATAATGGTGTTAGATTTTTAACATTAAGCTAGCATAACATTAGGATCTTTAACTGAGAGAAAAAAAATCACAGAAATCAAACACAAGAGACAATGAACACAGTGTTTTTCCTCGGGGAAACCATAAATGGAGAAAACCCTGCAACTTCCTTAGAGATAGAATCAGCACCAAAAGTAAAACCCCAAAATAGTAAGATGATCTCCTGACAGTAGTAACCTCTTTCTTCCTTGCCCCAGTGTCTTTCTCTTCCTTAGCTATGTGCTACCATTGAGTGTGTATGAGTGTGTGATAAATAGAGAGGCTAACTCTCTATTTATACTAATTCCCGACATGACTAAAACCCTACTAGGGCCGACCTCTCTAGGAGAGTCTAATAACCCTAGTGCCCCGAAACTGCGAGGACTTTAACCCTTAGACAATAGGAGGGTTACCCACAATGACTTGACATGACTTGTTTACATTATAGATTCTCCCAATAGGAACATCGGGGAATGATATGACACAAGTACATCCCAGAATAAACATCAGGTTACAATAGATAAGAAACATAAGTGAATACATTTCGAAGTTACAATTACATCAACAAATGGTGATGAAGATGATGATGATAATGACGATGAGGATGAAGATGATCATGATGGTGATGGTGATGATCATGATGATGAATATGATGAAAATAAACATGATGATTTTGATGATGATGAGGGTCAAGATGATGAAGACGATGATGATCATCATGATGAATACGATGACGATCAAAATGATGATAATGATGATGACGAAGATGGTCATGATGACGATGGTGATTTGGATGGTGATGATGGTGATGATAATGATGATAATGATGATTATCTTCATCATCATCATCATCATGAAGATGAACATAATGAACATGAAGATAACAATGACAATGAATACGACGACGTTGATGATGATGATGAAGACAATGATGATCAACATGATGACGATGGTGATGTGGATGGTGATGATTATGATGATGATGAATCATGGATCAATGTATTTGTACCATTAAATGAATCGACGAAACATATGAAGATAACCTGATAAAACATGGAGAAGAAAAAACACTATGTATATAAGGCCATCAATCACATCAAAACGCCATTTCTTGCCTCTTAAATATGAAAATATTTCTCAACGCTATCTGTAACAAGTTCCAATGGAGGATTCAAATATCAATAGTGAAAATTAAACACTAAAATTATAGAAATAGTTTTTTTTAATGTATTCTTCCTTACCATTCATTGAGCTCCTCTTTGTTTCAAGAATAATTTAATATTCTCTACTAAATAGGACCAACCACGTGAAGGTGGAAGCTCTTATGGCCCCTCCCCCTTCACATCACTCTCAATTCCCAAAACCCAATGCATCTACTTGCAAATAAAAATTTAATGCAAATTATTTCACTCAATAGCTAAAAGAAGCTTTCGTTAAATCATTCATTAAACCATTCAATCATTCAACAGCTGAAAAAAATTCAAAGAATATGTTAGTGACGATGATGATGATGATAGTGATAGTGACGATGATGATCAACATGATGATGATGAAGATGACGGTGATGATGATGATGTTAGTAACTCTTTTTTTTAATTAATATAAAATAATAGGTCTAATTAAATATTTACCTTTCAATATATTTCATCATCTTCTTCATCCACATCATCGTCTTCTTCATCCAAGTCATCATCCGTATCATCAAATATAGAGTCAACATTGTAAGTATTGTCCATATCATCATCGTCATATAATTCAGTTACGATCATCGTGTCATCGTCGATATAATATTCATAGGCATTGTCTACTACATCATCTGATTCAACTAATTCTTGGACATCTTCTGCTGGATCATCATCATCACCTAACTCATGTTGATCATTCTCTTCATCATTGTCTTCTTCTTCCAGAGAACCCTCTTCATTAGCATCATCTAGGTTATACTTTACTGGCATTCCCCTTGGATTGTGTCTCACAACAAATGACCAACCTACTGTCCGAGTAAAATACCTGTTCACATTGGCTTGGAAGAACATAGGGTTTCGCTCCTAGCTCAAACAACCTTGTATTTACCATGGTAAATCCATTATCATTTTCAACAATAGTTCTATCAGGATCACGTTGACTCAATTGTAACCTATACCATTTGACAATGAATAGAACCACCTTGAAGGATTTAAAGTCACATTGTAGAATATCCTTCAAATACCCATAGTATCGATTTTCTGAGATTTTTGGATGTCTGTCACTTCTAGATCAAACATTGGTCACCTCAAAGACTGCAGATTTCCCACAATCTGATGTTTTATTTTTTTCATCCAATTTTTTGATGTGATATCTACAACCATTCCAGACCATATCCTTATGGTGTTTTACCTACAACAATTAATACATGAAAAGATTACACAACGATTCAATAGTTATGCAGTAATACATGGAAAAGAACAACATGTACGTCAAATGTAATTTGCAAAATAAAATATTTAGAGTGATTGATTAATATGCTTTCCATTTTATCTTTTAAACCATATGCTAAATTGATTTCCCTTTCTGTAAGATTTCTATCTCCATTGCGATGTGTTGCTTTTACCAATGAAGCCACACTTTCCCATGATATTCCATGACCCGATTGTTCACATCATTCAATCCATACCTTCATCCAGTCAATATTGTTTGTGATGTATAAATGAATTGCATCCCATTCTAGACCAACTGCTTGATGCCAATAATCACTAAAATGAAAGACAGGTGTAAATTTCCTGAACAAAGTATATGCTCTTAATTAATGCAATAACTAGAAAATGCAATTAGAATATGAATGATATAATAAACATCCACTAGCTAATAATTACCTTTCACCTTCCTCGATCTACCTTTCCCCTTCAGTTGCTCCCCTTCAAATTTGTGATTAGAGTCTGGATCACAAATGCGACGTAAATTGAGCTTTGATGCTAAAAAGGGATTATATTCACTAACATACAACCTGTTTTGGTATACCGTATATCCTTCCATCATAGAACCCTCAGGATGTGCTCGTTGTCTCACCAAACCCTTCATAAATTTCAAGTGCCTCTCAACCATCCACATGGACCTTGAGTGCATAGGTCCACACAAATCAATCTCCTCAACTTGGTGTATGAGGTAGTGTTCCTGTGCATTGAAAAATGCCGAAGGTTGATGCTTCTGTATTTCACACATGAGATGAGTAATTTCTCTCCTTCAATACTTTATATCTTCTTTATGGATTTCTTTAGATGTCAAACATCTACAAGTGACACAAACCAATAACAATATTTAACCAAAAAAAACATTAAATTACATATCATGAAATAGTGCACAAAAAAACAAATATAAATTATATGGAGAATTAAAGAAACACTAAGAAAAAGCAACTAATCGCTAGTTACCTCATGTATTTACCAAGATTATATATAACTTGTTTGACATTGTTGTCGAAGTTGTTCGCGAGAGAGAGAGAGGTAGAACATACTGTATCAATATACAAACCACGCCATTTATTAAACAAAGAGTATACAAACAAGAAAAAAAATAATGCAATAAAATGAAAAAAAAATATATATGGACATAACAATAATAATTACCTTGATAAAGACGTGCCAATCATGTGTTTTGACCCCCGCAAAATCACCTTTTTTGTTATTATATTCTTCAAGTTCACACAAAATCTAGTGGAAAATTTAATTTTCCGCATTACTTCTTTGACAACATTGCTTTGCTGCTCTGTAAACATCCATGGAATTGAGTTTATATTAACTTGGTCTCTGTTGCTATGAAATTGGATGACGTCTTTCATTGCATGGTTTATTTCTTGAAAGTCTTTGCAAGCTTTCAAAACTTTATCTTTCTCCCTCCTTAGCTCCAGTAATCGCCATAATGTTTCAGTCACATTCTTTCCAATATGCATTGTATCAAACAAATGAGAAATTTGTAGGTGCTCATGGTAGGGCAACCTGCTGAATTGTATAGGATAACTTTTCCTTCCTCATGGAAGCCCATTAATGCCTTCATGATCAATATGGACATCATGAATATTAGTTTATAAATAAATTACATCATAAATCAAATATGACCACTACAGTAAACAACTCACAATAAAAATTAAAATACATAACAATTCATATACGATGATCCATACATCCCATGATGACGATTTCTATTGTATTGCATCTTCCAAAGGTGAAGTGTCATTCTCTGTGGTTTTAATGCAGTATCCTGCTTCCCATTGAAAATATTTTTTTCGGTTGTTCTATACCTATGATTCTTAGAGAGTAAATTCCTATACTCATCAAACACCTCCTTTCTTAAGCTTTTTGAGCGACAAGATTTGATCTTAGGACCACAAATTGGACATGCAAATTTACCCTTTGTCTGAAGACCTACAATATATAGATATGTAATATCTATGTCAATTATAATTATATATAAACTATATTAACTACTTCATATAATTAAATGCAATTAAAGTGGAACTTAAAAATACAAACCACAAAATTGGGTAACCCAAGGGCATCGTGTATTGTCCACACAACCATTGCATGGAATTGAAATTTCCTTTGTCGTATTGTTATATATATGTCATACACAGTGATGCCATTCAATAACTTCAGTAGCTCATCTATAAGAGGCTCGATATATACATTCATATCTTTGACTTGGAACTTACCTAATTTATTTGAAGTGCATATAAAATATATAATTATGAGAACCATTAAGATATATAAACCCTGAACAAGAGTAAAACACAAAAATATACAAATGAAATTATGAAACATAATACTACATTAGAAATAAAATAGTTGTAGACACAAAATACCTGGAATAATCATTGACAACATTATGTGCTCCCTGTTTATTGACAACCATGGAGGAATGTTATTGTTGATAACAAAAATAGGCCAAACCGTGTAAATGGATTTCATCTGTGCAAATGGATTAACACCATCTGCTGCCAAATAAATCCTAATATTACATGGTTCTTCTTTAAAGTGGGGCCATTTTTCCTCCATATCTCTAAAAGCAGAACCATCTCCAGGAATTCGAATAACATCATATTGACTTATGTTCCTGGCATGGTAATCCATAAATTGCACTATGTTTTTGCACCTAAACATTCGTTGCAAATGTGGAATGATGGAAATATAACGAAGAACCTTCTGAGGCACCTTTTTTGTTACTTGATCTGTTTGATATCTACTTATATGACATTCCGGACATTCTGTTGCAAATTCATGCTAATTATAATATATAACATGGTCATCGGGGCATGCATGAATTGCTTCATAATGCATTCCAATCTCTTTCATGATGGAAGATAAATATCGATATGTGCGAGGTAAAATATTTGATGGTGGTAACAAAAATTCAGCTATCAAGCTACAACAAAAAATATATATATAGTTAATGTAATAAATAAATAATATTAATTAAACACACTTCATTTATACGATGATCAATAATGAGTTAAGAAAACAATTATTAGAGGAATACAGATAAAATTTATGACGATCCTATATAAGTGATGGATTATTTTACATACCTTAGAATCCGTGTGATTGATATGTTTGAAAGACCATTCATAACCTTCAAGTTCATTATCAACAATATCGCAGAGAGAAGATTTGTTTTGGAGCCTTCATTAAGGGGTTCATGTGCCTTATCGAGAAGAGGTATATCGTGAACATCATCAAAGTCATCATCATCGTCATCATCATCCATTATAACATTAAATGAATATTGGATCAATGTATTTGCACCATCATCTTCAACTATGTTATCAGTATGGTCATCTTGTTCAATATGATCATTCACTTATTCTCCATTAAACATTGATGCTCCATGATCCTGATCGGGAACTTGTTCTGAAAGCACTTCCTCTAGATGATATGTCGTAGGGTGTCTTTCCTTTATAAATACATGGAAACATCAATAGATATACATAAATATAGGAAACATTAAAATACTACATACATTTACCAAAGCAAAGAATATAAAAACTTTATAATGCTAGACCTACAAATGGACGATATTCATTCCCCCCCCTTAGAGTGTCCATGTTCCCTAGAATTTTTTGTGTCTATTGAGATCAATATTTTTCTCCTCTTAAATCCCCTGCATTGAGTACATGGACAATAACATTTTCCATCGCCCCTTCGTTTTGCTGCATCCCATAGTCTAGCAAGCAATTGTTGATTGTTTTTGTTTGGATCATGAATATTTCTATTTGAGATTTTGTCACAAACTTCGTGAATGAATACTATCGACAATCTTAAAAAATAAAGTTCCACACATCATGATTTTCACAAACAAAGGTTTGTAGAAGAATAAAAAAATTCCCGCAAACTGTCTGTCGAAGAAAAAAAAATTCCCGCAACCACCCATTGAAGAATAAAATAATTCCTGAAACCATCCATCGAGGAATAAATAATTTTTGCAAACCATCCGTCGCTTCTATAGAAAACATGTCAGAATGTTTTAAAATGTTTACATTTATAAATGCACCATTGTCGAATATCCGACGATGTGAACATAGTTACCATTGAAATATGTCTTCATTTTTAAGCTCAAATACGATGGAAATCCAACACACTCTTGTCGGATATCCAACAATAGGGTCGTCGCAAATTTGAAATGACGTTGTCATGTAACCGACGCCAATACCTCCGTCGAAAACCTACGCTAAATACGTCAAAAATTCGATGACGATAAAACAATTCAGAAGGTGCAGTACTTTTCATCATTGCAATCCGACACATCCGTACGTTACGTCAGATGTCATCAGAGTTTGTCGTTGGATTTTAGGTTTAAATCCTATTGTGAATGAGTCTGGAAAATTCAACTCATGACGTCCTTACTGTTTTTAACGAGCTCGAAGGAGAGCAACAAGAATGCTCTAAATGCGAGGAGACGAGTGTCATAGGCAGGCGAAACTAGTTCCACGCGCAAGGAACAAACCTATGCATAATGCAAGGAACATTAGCAAGAAAAAGACACTCAGGGAACATCTACTCAAGGTAAAAGGTGTCAAGTTGCAAAGGCAAAATTATACAAAGCTGAGTGATGATGAGAGCAAATATGAGGGCTTATACAACGAGCTAAAATCGTGGAAGTCAACATCAGGCTCATAAGCATGAATAGGGAACATGCAAATGTGGTTACAACTTGAACAACAAGAAAAGTCCAGTAAAAAACAATCATGTCTCCAAGAAACAACAACATTGGGATAATATTCAAAAGAAAAGATTCGATGCAGGTCACTTTGGCAGAAACACATGCGACTTTGATATCTTCTACAAAAGGGAAATTCAAGGAAGAATCGACTAAAGAATATTCTCAAGCACCAAGGCTCAAGGGTTTATAATCAGTAAGATCAACCTCCAAAGGAGAGAAAAAATAAACAAGGGAGATAGAATTTGCAGGAACAAACTCAGTATCATAGGAGTTGAGAAAATCATAAGAAAAATCAAACTCGTCAAGATCACTGACTTGTTGTTCGAAGGAAGAGTCAAAGGACTCAACAAGACAAACATAGGGAGATCGATCAATGGAAAGATCGAGCTTACTAAGAAAATCAAGGTTAGACTTAGTCACAACTAAACCAACATCCAAAAGAAGGTCAGATTGTATCAAAGACTCTAGGAATATTTCATCATATGGAAGGAGATCATCCGAGATAGGACACATGTCTAAACTTTCAAATGGATCGACATAGTGGAGAGCGAGCTCCACAATCTATATAGGATGACTCACTTGGTCAATTGTTGGGACCAAGTCCTGAGAAGGTAAACATGAGAACAGAGGCTGCTTCTCAGTAGCAATTGAACGCAAAGGGCATGAGGCTACATAGCTCACCCATGGTGGGGTAGTGTCTATAGAAACTGTTAGGATATTTAGACACTTAGAAGTTAGTTAAGATCAACTTGTGAATATATCTGTTATTTAAAGTGTGTTTACTTTATGTCTAGAACATATCGTGACCATCAATTAGAATATTTACAAATGAAACTGTTAGGATATTTAGACAAGGAATCTTTCTTTCCCAGTCTAAGTATGCTTGTGACCTTCTTCGTCACTTTCACATGGAAGATTGTAAACCATTCCTTCTCCCTTCCAGTCTGAAGTCAAGCTTTCTACCACTTGTACTTCCCCTAAAGTAGATTCCAACTTGTATCGTCAGTTTGTTGGTAGTCTCTTATACTTGACTCATTCTCATCCTGGACTTTCCTTTGCCATTGGTTGTGTTGCCCATTATATGCAAACACCTCATGAAACTCACTGGAAAGTAGAAAAAAGAATACTTTGATATATTCAAGGTACAATTCAGTTTGGGATTCATTACAGCATAGGGGGGAAACCTTTGTTGGTTAGTTTCACTGATTCAGATTGGGCTGGCGATCCTGATGATCGAAATTATATTGTAGGTTATGTTTTCAATCTAGGATCTATCCCTATCACTTGGGATTGTAAGAAACAACAAGCTCTTGCTCTTTCTTCAACAGAAGCAGAATATCGAGCTGCAGTTAATGCTAGTCAAGAACTTTTATGGCTTTAACAGATCCTTTCAGAGTTTGGATTCGAGCAGCAGTAGCCTACTCTACTTTGGTGTGACAATCAAAGTGCCATCAAGCTTGCCAAAGATCAATTTCTACAACAACGCAACAAACACATTGAGCTACACATGCACTTCATCAGAAATCTTGTTCATGATCATGTTCTTGAAATGCTCTATTGCCCTACAGATGATCAAGTTGCAGACATCTTCACCATGTCTCTTACAGAAGTGAACTTTCCTAAAATTTGATCTATGTTAGGAGTTCAAGAATGTGTCCTTAAGGGGGGATAGGCTCTAATTCCTCCTTCCTTCTCCTAATAGTGTCACTTTTGTAAATCCGTCAATCCTATCCCAAGTTGTTCTTAAGGGGGGACGTTAGGATATTTAGACACTTAGGATTTAGTTAAGATCAACTTGTGTAATATATTCATTAGGTAAAGTGTGTTTCTTTAGTATTTATTAGTATGCATTTGTAAATATTCTAATCCGACGGTCACGATATGTTCTAGACATAAAGTGATCCAACGGTTCAACTTCTCTTAGATCATACCTACCATTGATCTGTGGCTTAACACCTAATTGCTCCATGATCTCTATTTAAAGAGCCTGGAGGTTCATTGGCTAGTTGATCAATTCTTAGAAGCTCATATGTAACTTTATTTCTTTTGCATAATAAATTGCTCCAAGTAGCTATTTGGCTGGGGCTATGGACTGTTTCCCTCTCAAGGATTTTAACCATGTGACAAACATCGGTGTATTGATCTGTGATCTATTTATGTAAAGTGGTTTCTCTAGGTGTTTGGTATTTTGGGAGTACCCTGTGTACCTGGACAGAAACATTGGGAATTAATAAAGGAAAGACTTGGTCTCTAGTTGGGTCAGGAGACAGATCAAGAAAATCCAACTGATCGATAGTGATAATTTCTTTGCCATGATCAAAGTACATCACATGAAATAATGTTGACACCACAGCTTGCATGTCATAGACATAATCACATCCAAGGAGCATATTGAATTCCAAGGGATCTTCTATCACCATGGAGTTATGCAACCTCCATGTCTTATATTTTAGACTTATACATATAATATATTCTATCGGAATGGGTGGCTGTGATATAGTTCTGGGGGTAGAATGGCTAAGGAATTTAGGAACTGTCACCATGGATTTCAAGGAATTTTCTATCATATTTTCTTAGGAGGGAAACATAAATCATATCAAAGGGATTACTTTTGGTTCTCCTGAAATTATTTCCTCTCATTATATGGAGAAATTATTGAAGAAAGGGAACTCTTGTATAATTGCTTAGTTTAATTCCATCTAAGTCGTGGAAACACCCACAAAAGACATTCAACATGAGTTGTAGTTGGTTCTCTCTAAATATAAATATGTTTTTTAGGCACAAAACATTTTACAAGACCATCTTGGGGGGAGAATGGCCATGTTATTCCATTAATTCTAGGTAATCAACCTCCTAATGTATGCCCTTATCACCACGCTTTTTCCCAACATTCTGAAATTAAAAAGATTGCCTAGTAAATGTTGGAGGTTGGCATCATTCATGTTAGCACCAACCCTTATTCATGACCGAAGGTTATGGTACTAAAAAAGGAAGTAATTCGATGCATGTGTCCATATTTTTGGGCTCTTAATAAGTCAACTATCGGGATAAATTTTGTAAGCAATTCATTAATGATCTTTTAAATGAGATTTATGGAGCCAAATGATTCACTATAATATACTGTTGATCAATTTACCATCAAATCTGAATGAAAGAAGATGACATACCCAAGACCTCTTTCATAACTTAGGAGGGACATTATGAATTCTTAGGCATTCCCTTTGGCATTTGCAATCCTCTATCCACCTTTCAAAGCCTCATGGAAAAAATGATCTCTTGATATTTCCCACACCATTTTGTCTTAGTTTTCTTTGATCATATTTTTTCCTATAGTCCCACTTGGAAAATCCACCTTGAGCATGTTTCTTATGCCTTACAATTATTAAGGAGTCACTAGTTATTTGTGAATGTTCAAAATGTGGTTTTGGGTTTACTGTGGTTGAATATTTGGGCCATATCGTCGGTTAGGATGGAGTATGTGTGGGCCCTAAGAAATTGGAAGCTATGAATAATTGGCCATACCCCAATATGCTTATGATGTTGTAGTGGTTCCTGCAAATCACTGGATACTACTGAGAGTTTGCCAAAAATTATGGTAAAATTGTAGCTCCTCTCAAATCAATGCTAAAAGGGAATCGCTTCTACTTGAACAATTGATCTAAGCAGGCATTCTCTTCCCTAAAGGATGCTATGTGCACTATTCCTATTTTAACAATGCTTGATTTCACTAAGATTTATGTCTTAGAGTGTGATGCCACTATCCATATCCTTGGAGTTGTCTAGATGCAAGGCTTACACCCTTTATCCTTCACCAATAATAAGCTATGTGAGTAAAATTTTGGGAAAGTCCACTTATGAAAAATATCATATTATGGCCATCCTTCACACAGTTGAGAAATGGCACCCATATTTAATCTAAACGCATTTCCAATCAATACCCACTATCATAGTCTAAAATATTTTGTGGAACAAAATTTGTCCTCCCATAATAGCATAAGTCGGTAACTAAGATGTTAAGGTATGATTATGAGATCATTTATAAGAAGGGCATGGAAAATGTGGTGGAGGATGCTTTTTCTTGGAAATTTAGGGAGGAGGGATCCATCTTTTCATTATCATTACCAGTTCCAATACTGCTCAAGGAATCATATCAAGAATGGATGGCCAATGGAATCATCAGGAAATGCATCAAATGACTTCAGGAAGACCCCAACCCCACAACTAGGTATACTTAAAATCAATATACCTTGCAATATAAGGAACACTTTTTTCTCACCTCAGATTTGGCCTTAAAATATCAAATCTTATAGGAATTACATTCATCACCTACTACAGGCCATTCAATATTTCGTGAAACTCATGAAAAAATTAAGCACTCGTTATTTTGGGAAAGGCATGAAAACATATATCCACAACATTATAGTGCCATGCGACACTTGTCAGAGACACACGGGTGAAACCATAAATACAATTAGTGCTTTTCAACCCCTTCTAATTCCAAACCATATATGGACTAATCCCTATGGATTTTATCACAGGGATTCCCATATTAGGAAATAAATGAGTCATCATAGTGGTAGTATATCACTTGTCCAAATATGCTCACTTTTGTGATATCACACCATTTTACTCCATCACTAGTGGCACAAGTCTTCATGGATCAAATATTGAAGCTACATGGTATGCCAACTTCTATGGTATATGATTGGGACCCTATATTCACATGCAATGTTTGGTAGGAGTTGTTTAAACTTCAAGGTATCTAGTGGAAACTTATCACAACCTATCAGCCTCAAACATATGGTCAAATAGAAGCAATCAATAAGTGCTTGAAGACGTAATTGAGATGCTTTGCATTGGAAAGGTTACATTAATGGGTCAATGGATTCCTCTTACAGAGTGGTGGTATAATACCACTTATTGTAAGGTCCCACTAAACCATATGTAATGTTCCACCTTATCAACAATCAAATCATAAGAAGTTAACTCAAATACAAACTTGACATGAAATTTCCATAATGTGATGGAAAAATGATTTTGTCCTTTAAATTAATTTATTTATTTATTTAAAAAGATGCTTAGAACAAGGCTGCAAACTCTTATTGTTAAACACAACTAAACTTATTTTCTATTGGATATCTTGTAAACCACTTTGTATTTGTGTAAGCTACAACCATTTAGACAATTTTTCAAACAATGGGTTGCAACCATGAAAAATACAACCATTCAACAAACACTTTGCAAGCATCACAACTTAATAATCTAAACTAAAACATTAAACAAAGATCATCAATTTGTGGTGCAAGTGAATTATACTAAATATGAGATATTAATTAAGGTAATATGTACTAAAAAAATTACCATATTTGATTTACCAATAGAGGACTCTCATCCATACACCAAATTAATTCCATCTAATGAGAGAGAATTTACCCCATTTGTTTTAGTTTTGAGGGAAAACCAAATAGAGATTGATTTTATCGTCTCTTATCAATGCATATTGAGGGATGCTACATGTATATACACTATGTATAACACTAAATAAAAATTCCTTATGCTAATAACATCCAAGGCTATAAAACACACACACACACATTATTCTTATCAAATACAAACACTTGTATGTAAACATTTTGAGAAACATTTGGCATGCAAAAATTTAGACAAACCCTTATCATTCACACTTATATACCATAAAAATACACATGGTAACCTAAAACACCTATGGTTGAAGTACTTATTTATATATTTAGAGAATACATTGAGAAGATTACAGGAAAAAAACATCCATAGGGTGATCGACACCTTTTCAGAATCACCCATATTTCAAAATTGTGTTGCTTGAACCTTTAATATGGACTCAAATAGAGGGTTCCAAGGAAAAATGGTATGGATTCCCCCTATAGTTAGTCTAAATTGAAAAACAAAATCCTATAGATTTATTTTTCTAAAAGCAAACCTAAATTTTCTCTAGGGTCTAATCCTTCTTCATGCAAGTAATAATCCTATCAATTTCATCAATCATAATTAATTTGAAGATTTATCCATTCAACCATTTAGGCATTTAATTAAGGTATTTCATCAAACAATTAGCTAGAAACCTCATTTACAATCATGCTCAAAGAAATAATACCCAAATAAGTGCTATGTATTAAATCCCTAGATTCACCATATAAGAGAAATAAATCTGTTGGGAAAGAAACAATAGTCACACTCCTCAATTCACAAATTTTCCATACAAATTTCAGTTTGGTAATTTGTAAAGCACATGGATTAAAATCTCCAAACCATAACTATGAGGAAAATAAAAACCCAAAATTATATATAATCTCTATAATCAATTATCATAAATAGGGATAGAAAGAGAATTATCAAATAGATATAATTATATGAGTTCATTCAAAGGTATGGCAACAAACTCTACTCATTTTCAGCATGAATTGTTAACTAAAAAATCATGACTTATTTCTACGTTCCAATCCATTATAAAGAGATCTTTGTATTATACAATAGAGTGCTGACAAAAAATGGAGATGTAATTAATGTTTCAACAAGAGAGAATTTCCCTCATTTATCAAAACCATGGCACCCAAGAACTCTTTGAACTATACAAAATCTAGTTAGTTAAATTGATTTTTAAAAAATCAAGAACAAATGAGCAGATGTAGCCATAAATTAATTTCCTTATTCCCAGGAAATTTACCATCATATTCTATCTTTTGTAGCTGAGCACATATGCCCAACCAATTCTTTACAATGATGTAGATTTTCATACGCTGCAACTACATTTCTCAACATTCTTTCCAACATATAGATATCCAATTTTACTATGTATATAGCTGGTAGAAGGGTTAACATTATGATCCCCTACTTTTAAAAAGAAAATGCATTCCACCAAAACCTTCAACCACGTCATCCAATTGATATCAATTCAAAACAATTCTATCCCATAACATATATATATAAGAAAAACATAAGAAAACACAATTATACTTGATTGTATATATTGAGATCCAAAATTTTGAGTAGTGTGTCCCCAATTGTTCGACCTTTCCAACTAAAATAGACCATTCAGTTTTTCACCCAACCATATCCAGGGAGAAATTCTCTCCCTGGAATCCCCTAGCTATAAGATCTCACAATCAATACCTAGAGCTAGTAATAGAGAGAAAACAGACATATTTAGGAAGGCAATTTCTTCTTCCTCTCAATGCCACTCAGATCTAATCAACCAAGTTAAACAAACATGGGCATCTAATTAAGAAAATACAGAGTTGTTTCGATAGCATATGGATACTCTCCAAATCACCCCCCCCGGCCCCACCCCCTGCAAAAAAAACAAAACAAAAAAACCCATGGGATACTTCTCTATTTATAACCTTTGAGAGGAATGGCACCACATCCCTTCATACAATTGTTAATTAATTAATTAAGTCCAAAATTATGGATTATTTGTCACCTCCCATGAGGTGTCTCCTTTTCCATTTTCTCCTAATTAATTATTTTCATAATTATTTAATATTCACCCTACCCATCTGTGACCCTAAAACAATTTCATTTTTTTAATTATCCATGATAAATATTTCACATTTTTTTTAAATAATATTAAAGTTAAAAATCCCCTCAAAAGTGGGTAACTTTGGAATTAAATTAATTCAAGGATTATCCTATGTTTACTTACTTGGTTGATTGATTACTAGAGTGGTGTTTTCTATTGGATAATAGGGATTCCACACCCCTATTGCATGCCCCTGGGGACTTATTAGGACTTTGAACCCTTTTCATGTACCTAGGGCTCCACTCCCTAGTAGATTTAGGACTCCACGCCATGATCTATCTCATATATCCAAGACACCATGCCTTGATATTCCATGGATTCGGGACTCCACACCCTAATCTCCATGACTTCTCATATATTCTACCTCAAAACTACATGTTTCACTCAAGTTACTAGTTGTGAGCTCTTTCCCATCTAATGGTCCATTGGAAAGGTCATGTCCCAAGGCCTACACACATCACAATCTCATAGATTGTCAACATCAATGAAATTCATAATGAAATTAATTGAATCACATTTTACCTATATGTGTATATTACTTCCACAATCATTTTGATTATAATGAAATGACTTCCATTGCCATTTTGTATCTGAGCATCCATGTTGGTAAGTAATCAATTTTTCCTACGAAATCCTACTCGTTACAATTTTAAGTATACCTAATCATATGAATCATGTTTCATCAACAAGATCACAATAAAATATATGTTTCGCACAGTAATGATAATCCATAAGTCACAATCATATATCATAGTCCATGTCATCAACCAAATGTACAAAGAAAACAACATCCATATAACATGTACATAACCAAAATCAGTTTGATACACACAATCATAGATAGAATCATAATATATAAGCACTGACTAATCATATGAGCCAAACTAGTTTTGTAACATATAGTCCTATACAAAATTATAGCACAAATTACCCATACTTATTTATCAAAATCACCCCTTATGGGTGTCAAAGACTAGACTATCATGTTTAATTTAGCAAAGCTTAGGATCCTTAGGCCTGAATGAATTCACTATGAAAGAAGGTTGTAGGAGAGAGAAGCAAGTTAGTGTACACTGATCAAACATTCATGGTGAAAATTTAACAACCGGGAGAGAAAATATGGTCAACGTAACATTAAATGAATTATCATTAACCTCTCTATAATACAATGATGATACAATAGGGAGAGTTCAAATCCATTAGGTCTAATTAGAATTCCCTAACTTGGACCAAATCCAACAAACTCTAACTATGGAAAAACACCACTAGAGACTCACTAATGCAAATCCATATGACTAAATCTCTTCACATTTAGTTAACTAAATCAGTTAGGTGAGAAAACGCGCCCAACTTCCTCAAATCATGAAAAAGTGGTGCTAGGTTTACTGAAGGTGAACTAATTGTGGATGATCGGAGCATAACTGAACATAGACTAGGGTCAACTCTTGGTGGCACTGAGTGTGGGTTCCTAAATTATAGGGATTTCTCTCTGAAGCTCCCAAACTCATGCAAAATTGTGCAACATGTGGTAAATGGGCCCTAGATGAGTTTCCCATGGAACTTGTGAAGTGGCATTAGACTCCTAAGCTAGGAAAATACAATTAGACTATGATGGTCAAGGGAGGATGAATTAATTAATCCTAACACCCCAATTAATCTTAACACAGACAACATGGGCCCTAGAAACTAATACCAAAGGTCACCCATACAATCTAAATGCAAAAATAACTGCTCAACAAACCGAGTAAATGGGGAAAATCTCATGGGAACCCCCCCCCCCCCCCCAAAATAAGCAGTGGAACCAGAGTTAAGCTTTCACACCAAGAGATTTCCTCCCGAGTAAAGCAATTGTGAAACATTTATGCAGTCTGCATCTCTATGGACCATTAATGCAGTGTGATGGTCCTTGTGTGCACTAGTTCCCTAGTACAATGCATGTGAACCTCTCCACCTTTTTCAAAACTAATGACAAATAGGAGAAGAAATGTTGATGCTTTTGTAGCCAATACTGCATCTTTCGAACCTCTTTGACAGTATGGAAGAGTTGAAATTTGGATGTCATGCCCTGGGGCCTTGCATTATCCCATACAATGGATTTTGCATCTTGCATGTCAAGAGAGAATCAGGCCTTTCCATGTAGATTTTTCCTTCCAATTTGTCGTGTAGAAAGTTTCTTTTGTCTCTTGTTTTTGGAGAAAGATATTTGCTTGAAATAGCATAAGGATCTCATTTTGAAATTGATATCTTGTTCTCCTCTTGTCAGATGACTCTCCAGTCATGTTCCTAGCAACCTCAATAACTTATTGAGCCCATGTAGGCCTAGGATTGGGAGTAGGGATTGGATCTGGATCTGGATCTAATTTAACTTCATCTTCATTTCCAAAAAATAATTCAACTTGGTCATCGGCTTCAGATTCTGAATATGAAACTTTAATGAAAACATTATCATATGAAAAAGGTTTAGGTACTATGAATTTACCTTCCCTTTCAAATGGTAGTTGATATTGCACTGGATTTGAGTATGGCAGAAAGTGTGAAAATTCATATGCCTTGGAGGCATGGTTTGCAACAACTTTTTCTATTAGCTTCCCAGTTTATATATCTGATATCTCCATTGAGTTAGTATTAAATACAACTCGCTTTGGTGAGCCTATATGAGTCATCTAATATACATACAACAAATTTTCTACTAAGGAGGGAACATAGATGACATTCTTGAGCACTCGATGCTCTAATTTGATTGAACCCTTCCCTTCAACTTGGATTTGAGTGTCATATCCCATGTGAATACTTAGACAATCAGTAATTTTTAATGAAGAAAATGATTCTTTGGATGAAACCATGTGATTGGAGGCTCCTGAATTAATGAGGAAGGCATGAGATTTTGAAAATCCAGCCTTTAGTGCATGGCATCTCTCATGATATTCAATTTTGTCTCCAGATTCAACCTTCCTTGCACCTTCAGGGAGGGATATATTTTGTTGTTCAAGGATTCTTGACATCTGATCTATGGTCTTCTTCATACAACCTTTCTCTATATGGTTTCCTTTCTTACAATAGGTTCACTTTCCCTTGTCAAACCTCTGATGTTTGTCTTTCTTATATCTTAATGCTTCATCTAATGGATCAAAATATTCCTTAGGATCAAATTTAGTGTTCAATTTATCCTTTCCTTTCTGCTTCCTCCTTTCTTACACATTATTTTTCTCCCCATCCAAGAGAGCTTGATTTCTGGAGGCTCTGAGGGGTCCCATCTGTATCATCTTATCTTGTTCCTGAATAAGACATTCTGTGAAGGCATCAAGAGATGGAATTTTCCAATTAGGATTTGTCAATCCCATGAAGTGAAAAGTGGATATGAACACTGAGAATTATGGGACAATTTTTCTCAGAATTGAGAGCACCTGGTTCTCATCCTTCTTATCAATCCCACATTGCTTGCACTACATGATAAGGGATTTGAATTATAAGAAGAATTGTTTGATAGTTTCAAAGTTTCTAGGCTGTATTGGAATCAGCTCATTCTCCAGAATATGGCCTCTCAACTGATCCTGCTTTCCAAAAAGGGATTTGAGCTTCTCCCATACTTAATTTGGATTTTCCATTCCATTAAGATGGAAGAGTAACTCCTTGGAGATGTGTATGCACATGAATCTAAATGCTTCATCGAGCTTGTTCAGATACTTCAACTTCTCAAGAGGTTTTTGGGGTTTGACCTCTCTTCCCTTGGTGACCATATATAGACCCTTGTTGCACAACACTATCTGCATATCATCCCTCAAATCAAGATAGTTGAAGGGTGTGAGGATCCTAGGATTCAATGTTGATGAATTCTCCAAATTCTTGTAGCTTCAAGGAACAACTAATTCTTCAACTATCTTCAATTTACTTGGAAAAACACTTCAATTTGAAATTAAACCAATTCAAACACTCTCCACTTCGACATGTACACTTTCTCTAAGTGCATCGCACATGGCTATAATTCTCTGGACTAAATCCAGAGGGAGCAACGCAATGATATCAAGAATTATGTGGAACCCAATTGCTTCAGGTGCATCAACGGAAGTTACTGAGGTTTGAATTTGTCCTGAATACATGCTCTGATACCATGTTTAGTTTAGAAAAGATTATGATCATCAGGCCTGAATGAATTCACTGGGAAAGAAGGTTGTAGGAGAGAGAAGCAATTCCGTGTACACTAATCAAACATTCATGGTGAAAATTGAACAACCAAGAGACCAAATTTGGTCAGCATAAAATTACATGAATTATCATTAACATTTATTTAATACAATGATGATACAATAGGGAGAATTAGAATCCATTAGATGTGATTTGAAATCTCTAACTTGGACTGACTCCGAAGAAATGAAATTGTGGAAAAAAACCACTAGGGACTGCCTAATACAATTCCAAATGAGTAAATCACTTCACATTCAGCTAACTGACTAAGTTAGGTGAGAAAATGTGCCCAACTTCCTCAAATCATGCAAAAGGAGCGCTAGGTTGACTAGAGGTGAACTAACTATGGTCGATCAGAGCATAACTGAACATAGACTATGGTCAACTGCTAGTGACTACTGGTGGCACTGAGTGTGGGTTCCTAAATTATTGTGATTTCTCTACAGAGCTCCCAAACTCATGAAAACTGGTGCAGCATGTGGTATATGGGCCCCAAATGAGTTCCCCATGGAACTAGTGAAGTGGCATTTGATTCCCAAGCTAGGAAAAGACAATTAGACTACGGTGGTCAAGGGAGGATTAATTAATTAATTCCTAACATATACAAAATAGGATACTACACTTCTCATGGCACACGAAGGGTTCACTTTGTGAACTTGTTGCATAGCACGACCTTTCGTATGATATTACAGAATATCCTTAATTTAATTAAATATTGGAAAATGCCTCCTAAAATTGTATTGTTGAAACCCCCTCCCAATATACCTTTTCAATTAAGAAAACCCCTAGTTTCACCATATATTGTAGGTATCCATTTTTATCAACCCATTTTCAATACCCCCTTTATATCCTATTATCAAGTTGTAACAATTAGGAGCCCTAATGCATATTAGTATAAACAAACATGCTAAATTTAAAATAATAGTATAATTCTAACAATGATCCCACCAGGATTACAGGGGTGAATGATCAATCTGTACCGTTGGATAATAGAAAACCCAACAAAATAGTAATGGGGAGTAAAATAAAACCATTAAAGAGATCAATGTAACAAAGAATGTAAAGTATTTTTAATCTAATAGTTAGTGCAATTCTTAGAAAATATGAAAATTACAGATGTTTCACACCATATCCTACCAGTCTATCAATTTATATCATGTAAATACAAGTATAGCCATAGAGAGCTCATGTTTTCTATAAGCTTAATAAATTAAATTAATAGAAGTGAAAATTTGAAAACCGTTCATGGATGGACTTCCTTACCTTCCTATCAATACAAACATCATTGATGTTTGAACTCAAATGAGCATAGAAAAATTCTTCTTGCTTTCCAATAGCACCATATGATCATGTGCATAACTTGGATTAGGTCAGTCACAAGATGCAATGAATTTCCTCCACTTCCTCTACATTTATTCTTGCAATCAAGGTAATTAAGAACATTTAGTTACCTTTTCTTGGGTTATATCTACTTTTTTTTAACTTTACAGGAGAGGGAAAAATATCCATTGTTAAGTTTCAAGCATGCAATAGTTATAAAGATACACAAATGGTGAAACTTAAATGATACCATTTCATGGTAGTGATAACACATAGGGTATGCAAATAATGATTTATATTTTCACCTATATTAATGTTAGTTCTAATACAATATTAAGACGAATGCCTTGCACATAAGAATTGAAATTACACTTATGAATGTGACAAATATAACTCAATCTAACAACTATTCCTAGCTGGCAATGTGGAAATGTTCAAGAATAATACAAAAAGTTAAAATAAATAATTAGTTAAGAAATATTAATCTTACTTTTCTTGGTTCTAGTGAGCCACGAAAGATTGATCTCACTTTTCTAAGTTGTCGTAGAGCAAGGTTTGATTGAATATTAATACCCACCTAAATCCCAACCTAAATTTTGTTTTCTAAAAAAAGACTTTATAAGTTTAGTGATTTGGAGGTATAAATCTAGCCCATGATTTGGAGGTTATTCCTTAGTAAAAATTAGGATTGATATGAATCCATCCCATGATTTAGAGGTTATTCCTTAGCAGAAGTTAGGACTGGTATGAATCCATCCAATGCTTTGGAGGTATGAATCTAGTGTGTGATTTGGAGGTTATTTCTTAGCAAAAACTAGGACTAATATGAATCCAACACATGATTTGGAGGTATGAATTGAGCCCATGATTTCATGGTAAGAATCCATCCCATGATTTCGAGGTTATTCCTCAAACCACCCAAATAAAATAAGCCTCAATTTTTTATATTACTATGTCAAATTAAAAATCCCCGCATTGACCCCTTCATACAAGGAAATATATATTTTTAGGTTTTTAGGAGTATTCAAACCCCCAATATGAATGCACATGATATGATATTGACTTTGTATTAAACCCCCTATGTCATGTCACTACTAAAATCACCCCATATGCATAAGTGGTATATGGCCAAAATCCCTTGTTAGTGATTTCCTATTTAATGGGCACTTCCAAAGTTCATGTTGTGTACACAACACTTTGCACCAGAGAAACTATTCTAGGAACCCTTAAGGAAAAATTGGTTATGGATTAAAATAGAATGAAGTAGAAGGTGAATCAACATCCCTTAGAGTGTTCATTTACTGAATGGGATCATATGTTTCTTCATCTCCAACCCTATAAAGAAATATGTCTAAAAAACAATCTCCCCTAGAAACTTGCTCTGAAGTTTTATGGACCCTACAAGACACTCCAACACATTGACTAGGTGTCCTTAAAGATAGATTTTCTTGATCACTCCAAGATTCACCCAGTATTTCATGCCTCTTAACTCAAGAAAGTGGTGGACTCCAATTGCAAAGTGCAAACCAAGTTACCAAAACTTGATGAGGAAGGCTCCATTTGGCTCAAGCTAGAAGCAATATTATATTCTAGGGAACATTAATTTCACATGCATACAATCAAAGAATTCTTAATCAAGCGAAAGGATATGAAACCAAAAGATTCCGCACATGAACCATAAGGGATTCTCCAAGAATTTCCTCACCTTCAACCTTAAGGACAACGTTTCTTTTGAAGGTGCAGGGCAAGTTTGGGTCTTACCCTAACCTCCTTACTTTAGGTGTTAGTCAAGTAATTTATGCACCAATATATTTTGAATAAGGTTGAGTAGTCAGTAGCGAACAATTAATGTAAAAAGGGTTTATCTATTAATTAAGGTCCACTAGGAAGTTGGTACTCAAATAATTATTTGACCATGTCAAGTAGTTAGGGTTTGGGATATTGAAAGCCTATTTTAAAAAAGTTAGAAGGATCTGGATTATTTTGTCAATAATTATTGCATTGGTTCTCTTCTCAAGTGAAAAGTTGTTCAACCTTAAGAGGCATCTGAATCTTTATTTCAAAGTTGATTAACAAAAGCTATTTCTACATCATTTCTCTTGTCTACTTCCTTTGATCAGTTATTTTGCACTATAATCTTTTTTTTCTAGCATAATTGTTAATCTCTATATATCTTGTCAACGCTCTAATTTGCAGGTTAAAATACACCACAATATGTGATCTCTTTTGTGGATCACAATCTATGTAATTAAGTGTGGAGTCGCAACCTTAGTCCATAAATTTGGTTTTTTTAAATATGTTATATAATATATATGCTTCACATATGTTATAACATGTTACAACATATCTCCAACCTAAGAGAATATATCTCCAACCTATGAGAATATATCTCCAATCTAGAAGATGTATATAGAAAATTGTTAAGTCTCTATGAAATTTGATAGTGTTTGAGGTTTATTAAAAAATCTCACATTTATGAAAACAAATAGTTGTAAGGTTTGGGATTATTGAAATAATGTCAAGTTTGTGAAAATCAACAACCTTACGAGTTCATATTGGGATAGAGACCAGTATAGATCCATCTTAACTATGGTTCTATCAAGGGTCGAGAGGGATCAAATCCCTTCAACTGCAAACCCATGTTTTGGTCCTAAATTTGAGGAAAGGTTTCCCTCCATTATAATTTTCTAGGCACAACTATTCCAATTTGGAATCATGTTGTTATTTAACCAAATATAATTGTCTAAGTGCCAGCTATTTCATGGTTGAAACTATAACACATAAATCCTACAAATACACAAAAGTTGCATTCCTTAACTAATTATGAAGTAAAATACTTGCAATCTACCAAGTTATTATTAATTTGCAATTACCATAAAACTAATATTTAATTTATTGCTCTATTATTGACTTAATAATACATAATCAATATATTCTCCATCACCAACTATAAATCCTACAAATATGTAACATTGCATTCATTCATTCATTATGAAGTGAAATAGTTATTCTTAATCCATATGTAGTGATTATGTTGTGAATATATGCCTCTCTTGTAGATCAAATCAAAATAGTTATTCTTAATCCATATGTAGTGATTGTGTTGTGAATATATGTCTCTATTGTAGATCAAATCAAGGTAAGACTAACTGATACAAATATTTAGTTGTCTTGTAACTATTTATGAAAATATCCATTTAAAATGTGAGGATGTGTGAATAGAAATTGAAATTAAATTTAGATGTATATTTTTCAGATCCATGTGCCTGACTCTCTCTTGGTGATTGGCGTTGTGGTTTTGCATTTTCGGTTCTCCTAGGTGCTTTTCAAGGCGTGCTTGTGGATTTCCATTTCCTGGCTGTTCGATTTGGGAACGGATTGCTTCTCAGGGCCTTGCTCAATCTGTCATTGCTCATGTTGATTCTTTGGACCCTCAGTCTAATTGCCTTGGACTGGCTTCAGGTGGATATTTTCTCTATGGAGAAGATCGGCCATTCTTGTGGTGTTTCATTTCAATGAAGCTGGATCGGCTTATCTCTCGGTTTGGTAAGTCTGTTTTCTTTGGAGCTGGCTCTCTTGCTGCTTGTTGAATTGGTTCTTTTTTAGAGCCCGATTCAGCTTGGTAAGTTTGCTTCTATTCTTTGGAGTTGGCTCTGTGCATTCTGTGGAATCTGGGTTCTTTTCTGGGGAAGGCTTGGTGAGTTGGATGTCTCTAGCTTCTGCTGAGTAGGTGATAGCTTCCTTTTGGCTTTCCATGGCCTCTGTTGGGGGCCCTCCTCTTCCTCCTGAGTTAGAGGCATTCAAACGTTTAATTTCTGCTTGTGGGAAGAGAAAAGGCAGCCCTCTGAGTCAGTATTTTGTGAAGAAGATAGACATCCCTTCGGTTTATCTCCCAGCTGAAATACCTTGTAGTAATACCTTGAATCTTGTAGAGTGTGGCATCATTGGACAATTGACTGGGTTGTGTCCCTCCCCAAAGGTTGTTGATGGATGGGTTCAGAGAAATTGGAGATCCTTGGTCTTAGAAGGGATCCGAAATCACTTTGTAGGCAGAGGATACTACGTCTTTGTCTTTGACTCGGCTGAAGACCGAAACCTTATATTCCGCAATGGCCTTTATTTTATGGGTCCCCAAGGACTCTACTTGAACAAATGGACGTCGGATTTTGATCTGTCTTAGGATGTTCCTTCAGCTATTCCAATATGGGTTCGGCTTCCCCATCTTCCCCTTCATTGTTGGAATTCAGAACCTCTTCAAGCTATTGGAAATACGCTCAGTAAATACATTGATAGGGCTGAAAGGAAAGATCAGTATTCCTACGCCAGAATTTGCGTTTAGGTTTATTTGGAGATTGGGTTGCCCGAAGCAATCAAATTAAATGCGGCTGACTGGTCTCATTTTCAGGAACTAGATTATGAATAGCTCCCTTTTAAGTGCCAATTATGTCATGAATATGGCCATTTTGCTTGTAATTGTAAGAAAAAATCTAAAGAAGTAGCAGAAAAAGAAATTTCAATCTCAGAAAGCAGGTTCCTCTAAACTGAAATATAAACATGGACAAGTTGGAAATGGAATAAAACCTATTGGAAATAAATTAGCAGCAGTAGTCTCCTCTAAAACTATAGAGGGAAATATTGGAAATAGAACTCATCTTGAGGTGAATTCAGTAAGCTCACATGTAGTAGGAAACGTTTCAAGAATTTCAAACTCTTTCGGGGCTTTAAGCACTCCTGAAGCTCAGGTCTCCCAAGTTCTTGAAGAAAGTGAACTTTAGCACTCTGATGTTCTTCTTGAAGAGGGTGAAGTAAGGATAGAATCTCAGTCTCAAGATTCTGCTCCAGTTAGACTCAATTCTCCTCGAATTGAGCCTTTTCCCTCTCCCATTAGAACTCCTATCTCTCCCTCCTATGTAGATGCAGTTAAAAAGAAAGTAGAATCCTCGGGATCTTCAAAAGATGATGGGAAATTTTCAAAAAAGTCTGGAAGGAAATACCAAAAGAAGATTTGAGAGGAAGAAGCAAAGAGGTTAAATATGCAGGGTAGTCAAGCTACCAATTGAATTGTCATTTGGAAGAAGTAAACGAAACAAGTCCACAAAGGGAGGAGCAACTCCCTCCACCTTGGGTAAATAATGCAGATCAATTCTTGGAATTGTAGGGGCTTGGGGAACTTAGCAAAGGCTGATGCACTAAAATATTTGCTCAAAATGTATCCCTCGGACATTCTCCTGCTTCAAGAAACTAAGATAGAAGAGGAATCTCTTCTATTCTTAAGTAAGTCTAAATGGAAAAAAAATGTTGGTTTGGTGCCAGGGGCTCTTCGAGAGGTCTAGCCACCATATGGTCTAAGGATCTCTTTCATCTCAATAATTCTTTGAGAACTAAATAGTGGATTTACTCTGAATTATATCATATATCCAGTAATTTATCCATTTCTCTGTTCAATTTTTATGTTCCTGGATATTACGTGGAGAAAAAAGTTTGTTGGCAGTCTCTGCTAGAATTTTTGGATTCTCATTCCCTCACCAATATCATGGTGGCAGGAAACCTCGATATCATTTTCGAACCTAAGGAGAAGATTGGAGGAAACCGGGATAAGGACCCTTTTCTAGAATTGGTTGATTCTTTGGTCCTGTCTTGTGATCTTTTAGATATTAATCCCAACAAAGGATGTTTTACATGGATGAACAATAGAATTGGGATGGCTCGTATTTCAGCTCATCTGGATCGTTTCCTAGATCAGAGCAAGTTTTTTGATGAATTTGTTTTAACCTCTACAATTTTCCCAAAGGTAACGTCTGACCATCACCCTATTGGTCTCTGTTTGGAAAAAGAAGTAAATCTGGGACCGATCCCTTTATGGTTCTGCCCCACCTACATCGAGAGAGAAGGATTTGGTGAGATATCTCATGTCTGGTATTAGTATATCGTTGGCTCCCCCAGTTATGTATGGGAACAAAAATTAAAATGGACTAAATTTGCCTTGAAAAGTTGGATTAAAGCCCCTCTGGAAAATCCCACAAGTCTCAGGGTTGATACTATTCAGGCTCTAGCAGATATTCAATTTAGCATGGAAAATACTGAAATCTCTAAAATTCAGCTAATGGTAGAGGAGTCTGCGCAATCATCTGCATTCACTTCCTTTCGTCGGGAAGAAGAACATTTGAGACTTAAATCCTGCAACCTCTGGTTGCTTGTTGGGGACAAAAACTCTGTCTTCTTTCATCGGCAATATAGAGCCAAGCTATCACATAACCATATCTCTAAAATTTGCACCAGCAATGGAGAAGTTATCAAAGGTCAATTGCAATTGCAACAGGCAGCAAATGACCATTTTTAGCAATTGTTTTATGAAGATGGTAATACTAATGATCTTTTGAGTTCTGATTTTCTGTCTAATATTCCTTCTTTGGTTTCTGAAGATGATAATGTTGGACTAGTGAAACCCTTCTCAGAGAAAGAGGTGGTAGATTTAATATGGGCTATGGATCCTGATAAGGCCCTCGGGCCTGATGGCTTCTCCATCCATTTCTACAGGGTTTGTTGGAATTTTATTAAGTTTGACCTCCTCATAATGATCTCAGCCTTCCTCTCAAAATCCAAAGTTGGAGGAAATACTAACTCAACCTTTCCAGCGTCAATTCCAAAGGAAGTAAGCCCTTCTTCTTTTGATCGTTTCTGACCCATCTCCCTCTGTAACGCTTCTTATAAAATCTTGGCCAAGCTTTTAGCCAATAGACTGAAACCTTTGTTAGGTTCCCTTATTTCTCCTTTGTAGGGAGGGTTTGTTCAAGGAATACATTTGTTGGATAATGTTATTCAAGTTCAGGAGGCTCTCCATTCTAGTTACCTTAGGAAGGAGAAAGGTATGCTCATCAAATTAGACATGAAAAATGCCTTTGACCGTGTAAAACTCTCCTTTCTCTATCAAGTTTTAAGAGCCTTTGGATTTAGTGATGATTTTGTCCATTTGATTAAAGCCTACACTGACAAGCCTTGGATTTCACCTCTTGTAAATGGTAGGCCAGTAGTTTTTTTTCAAGCCACTAGAGGGCTGAGACAAGGGTGTCCCTTGTCTCCCTTTCTTTATATTTTAATGGCAGAAGTGTTAAGTAGAAAACTCTCAGCAGAAATGGTGGTTGGTTCTCTTCCTAGTATCAAAATTGCAAGAGGGGTTGATCCTTTAAATCATGCTCTGTTCACTGATGACTCTCTCTTATTGGGAGGGGGCCTCCTTAATTATCGCCTGGGATTTTAAGGTTATTTTGCAAAAAATTTGTGTGACTACTGGGTCCTTTATTAATAAGGGTAAGAGTGTTGTATATGGTTGGAATGTTGATCATTCAACCCTTCTTAGAATTGCTCATACTTGGGGTTTTCAAGGTTTTGAAAAGTGGGAAAGTATTAAGTATTTGGGGCTCCCATGAACTATGGGTTCCATACCTTCGTCATTGTGGAATGATGTGATTTGAAAAATTAAAGCTAAAATTGTTTCCTGGGGAGGTTATTGGCTAACTCAGGTAGGTAAGTTGATTCTTATCAAGGCATTTCTTTCAGCCCTCCTTATTTTTCAGTGTTCCTTGCTTCTTGCTCCCAAATCTATCTCTGCTCAAATTGCCAAACTTCTTCGTGATTTTCTTTGGGAGGGAGGCAAAGGCAATCAGAAGAAAATTCATTTAGTTAGCTAGAAAATCATTAAAAGACCTGTTTCTGAGGGTGGTTTGAATATTCATGATCCTGAGTTGGTAAACTTGGCTTTGGGAGGAAAGCTCTTATGGCAGCTATACTCCAATAAAAACCATTCGGTCAGTAAAAAAATTTGGATGAAGTATCTTAAGGGTAACCGTTTGAGAAACTTTAACTTAGCTTCCTCCTCCTAGGGTCAGCAATTTGGAATCTTTGCAGAAGAGGTCTGGATAATTTTCAGCTTCAGCTATACCGGATTCCTGGAAGTGGGAAAAGGACATTTCTGTGGGATGATAAGATTATGGGGAAACCGCCTATTTCTTCTAATGATTCTCTGAGTGAGATTAAGGATTGGTTAAGTAACAAAGGCTTACTCAGACTTGTAGATATTTTCTCTTGGGATAGAGCCAGGAACTGGGTTGGTTGGAGCTTTCGAGAGATTTCGAATTATCTCATTCCTCAGCAGAATATGTTGGTTTTATCCTTAATCAGTTGTGCTCCTGTAAATTGTTTTCTTAAAGATGGTTGGGGTTGGGGTAGCACTGGTAATTATTCTACAGCTCTTGGATTCAAAGCTATTCATTTGACCCTTGATTCCAGGATTCCTCCAGTGATTTGGATCTCTATCTGGTCCTCCTTTTGTTTGTCGAAGGTGAATTTTTTCATATGGACTCTTTCGCACAGAAGAGTGTTGTCTAGTGAAAATCTTTGCAGGAGAGGGTTCAATGGCCCTTTTCACTGTTGTCTCTGTTTTTTAGCAATTGAAACTTCAAACCATATTTTTATAAACTGCATTTTCTCTCAACATGTATGGAATAATGTTCTTAATGGCCTCTCTTTCACGCCCTGCTATCATCTTACTGTCACTACTCTTTATTCGTCTTGGCATCAACGGCTCCCTAAATGGAAGGATCATTCTTCTACTATCAATGTGAATTGGAAGAAACTATGGCAATCTATTCCCAAAATCATCTGGTGGACACCATGGAAAACCAGAAATGATGGAATTTTTAATGGAGTTCAGTTCGCTCCCGATATGATGGCCAAGAAAATTAAAATTTTCATTTTTGAATTAGTTTATAATTCTCCCTCCAAGTTATCGTTGCCAGAGGAGGTCTATGTCTGGTTGGGAAAAGCTTCCTTCAACATTAAAACTGTGACCCCTAGCAAACCAATTTTCTCTCTTGGTTGGTGAATTTGTTGCAAAGAATCTGAATTTTTAGTTAAATGGGAGATGTCCTCTTTGGCCTGCATTTTTTTTTATGGTGCTTTTAAGGGAAACCTGGGGATTTCTGGTGCTGGAGGAATATTATTCTCATCGGATAGGTTTTTGGAATTAAGTTTCAGTTGGGGGCTCGGTTTTATGTCAAATAACCAAGCCGAGAGTTACAGTCTGCTTAAAGCTCTTCAATTGGCTCAGGAAGCTAGCTTTTTGGCAATTCAAGTGTATGGAGATTCAAAATTACTGATAAAAAGTTTAAACTCGGAGGATTTCTTTAATAATCCAGTTTTGAATCTAATTTTGCTGAGAATTTGAAAAGTAATGAAAGACTTTGAAAAGGATGAGTTTTTTCATATTTTGTGTGAATTAAATGGAAGGGCAGATTCTTTGGCGAGTAAAGGTTGTCTTTTGGCTCAAGGACAACTCAGTCTTAACGGCAATTCCAATATATTCCATCCAATTCCTTAAGTTCAGTTCAGCGATTTTCTTTCTATAGTAAGAAACTGTAAATTGCTTTCTGTTACAGTTAATCTCCTTGGTTGTAATTGGCTGAAATGACTATTGTTCTTTCAATACTAAATTTTTTTTTCTTAAGAAATTAAAAAAAAAATATAGTCGTTTTTGTTATAAAAAAAAGTTAGCCATGTCTTGTTCAATTCGCTAAAATTTAATGATTTGCATTAGGATTTAAGTCTATCATCAATACAATAAAGTCTTTGAACATGCTTAACTCTTATTCTACATTATGTAATCTTGAGAGATGATGTAATGAACCTTCAAATAAAAAACACCAAAATAATATAAATTTGTTCCTGAATTTTTCATTTATTAGATTATTGTTTTCTACCTAATAGTATTTATAATATAATCTCATTATTTAAAAGACAATATAATCCCATAACAATGTAGTTGTTATTTAAAAACAATATAATCATTCCATAATAAGAGAATGCCAAGTGGTTATATTATTATTAAGAAGAAGAAGAAGAAATTATTTTAATGTCCACGAGGCTAAAAATAGTCTATGGGACAGACTGTCTTGCTTACTGATTTTGCATTTCCACCCTTTTCATGATCAGCTTGATAATGAGTTCCCCCAATTTCACCATGGTCCCTTCATTGAATAAATCAACCCAAGAACTAGTTGTCAAGATATTCACATAACTGTCTCTATTGTCCTTGAAGGCCTCACACTCTAAAATGAAATGCTTTTTTGTTTCCACTTTTTCGGAGGTGCAAAAAGTACACACTCTTTCTTCCCAAGCTTCCTTTGGTCTTTTCCAGCAACCAGTTTCACAACGCAGTTGGTGGGAATTGGTTCTTAGTTTAGCAATAAGCATTTTGGCCGCCAATTATATATTAGCCCATATATAATCTTTTTGATGATGGTTGTAGGTGGGATTAAACTCTTCAATATAGTACTTTTTCTTTATCCCCATCCCCTTGCCCCAAATTTTCTTGTGGAACTTGTCGATAACAAAGGCCTTTATCTCTTTACTGTTTGTAAGACATGTGTTCAGATAAATGTCCCATTTACTAATCCATTTGTTGTTTTTCCACATCCAAGTCTTCCTTCTTTTGCATAATATGTCATTGAATACCACCTTAGGCCATCTGTCATCTTCTATTTGCTCAAACTTTTTTAGATATCTTATGAGTCACGCCATAGCAATTGCTTCAATGGGGGATGCCCCCACTTCACTAAGCACTTCACTGAGCATGATATCATAGGGGACTAAGCTTTTAATTTGGAACTTGTTGATAATCAAGCGTTTTTTAATCTTCTCAATTTGTTGCCACTATAAGTCATAGGTACTATTGGCCCACACTTCACACCCATAGAGAACAACCAGGATCACTAACAACCCAAAAAGAGTTTTTGTAGTCTTCCAATCCCATAGGTCTGCTTCTCTGCATCTATTTTGAAAGGCGTATAATGCTTTCCAACCTCCCAAAAAAAAAAATTCCTACAACCTTCCCAATTTAAATTTTGTTGAAGTCAATCCCAAGATATTTGTAATCTACCACTTCCTCAAGAGTGTTGCCTTCAAAGTAGAACTTATGTTGGTTATGTTTTCTCTTGCTAGAGAAGACTACTAATTTTGTCTTGCTAGTATTAACTTTCATCCCTACTGCTCTACAAAAGTGCTCAAGAGAAAGTAAGTGCTCTTTCAAGCCAAGAGCAGATTTAGCAATCAAAATAAGGTCATCTGCATACAAAAGAAGCCTTATCACAAACTCTCCCAGCGGAGAACCTTCCCCATCCTGTAAGTTTAACCACTCTTCAAGTTTGTCAATATATAAGCCAAACATGGTAGGGGACAATGGGCACCCCTGTTTGACCCCAATATCACTCTTGAAAATTTCAGAGATACCAGCTGACATTCTGATTTTGACTTTAACTTCCTTGTATAATCTATGGACAGCTGCTCTAAGATGTATAGGAACCCCAAGTTCTTCCATTATGTGCCAGAGCTTTTCCCTAGGGACTGTGTCAAAGGATTTTTTGAAATCAACAAAGCAAAAAAAGGCTTCCTCCTTTTTTCTCCCACACTTTCTCAATGATGTGTCTTAACGTTATACTGTGATTGTTGTAATCTCACAGATCACATAAGGTTACCAATAATACATACTAAAACATATATATCTATAAATCAGAGACAGCAGACAAGAACATATAGGAAAATAGATTATATTATTGCAATGACTTCATACAAGGTAGAGAACTGAACTGAGTTCTCGTTTGGCTCAACAGCCTAATATATATAATTTACAAACAGTTACAGAATAACTACCTGTCGGTTCGGTGAACCGACATGACTTTTAGTTAGCCGACTTAATCTTCTAGTTTAGTCGGTCGACCGACTTAGTCGGCTGATTGACTAAGTCGGCCCATCGACTTAGTTGGCTGATCGACTAAGTCGGTCTTCGTTCCAGTCGACTTATGTCGACTTGCTCCTTCCTACATCTCCCCCATGAACAAAACGTTTCTTCGTCCCGAAGAAACAGGGAGGTACAAAAAATATGTCTCTGTCGGGCTCGTCCAAAATGCTATTGTGGAGGGCTATGCAGACGAATGGTTGGCCTTTTCTAGATGCAAATCTCAACAATGGTCGGGGCTGTGATAGCAAGTTGATGCTGAAAATCTGTCCAACTTTGCAAAGCTTTCTGGATGTCGATAGTTAACGTAGTTAAGTTGGACAAGACCGACATTTTCTCTGATAAGGGGACTTGCGCGATATTCTCCATGTTGGGGCCCAAGGACCGATTCTGCTCTTCTGCTGCGTTGATAAGTTGTTTCATCTGTGGGTAGATGATGTCAACTTTTTCTAAGTTGGGAAGGGCTTGTTGGACCCACTGGTGTGCTTCTCATTCTAGCTTTTGTAGTTTGGTTGTCTCCAACACAATCTGTTCTCCTATCGTCTACCTGAGTGCTGCCTCTGTCGTCTTCCTGCTCCCCAAAGCCTGAATGCCTTGGCAGGTCTGTCTTGTCTGCTGATAGACTTGCCCATAGTGAGTAGGCCAGTCTCTTAAGACTTCTTCGGTAACGACAGACTCCTCCATTTGGTCCTGTAGCACGTTGTATGCCTCTGAGAAGGCAGTGTGCTGTGCCAGTAGCAGTCAGGCAGTCTCTTCCTTTTGCTCTGCCTTAGTTTCTTGTAGACGAGCCTGGATGGTCGATACCATGGTCTCGAAGAGCTGATATGCTCTTTCCAACGGTCGATCTGTGTCGACTTCAATAGGGCCTGGTATCATAGATTGCGCTAGAGCCCTACATTTGTAGAGAAACTCGACCTGTTCTGCATTTTTGTCCAAGAGCTCTTTAGTTTTTCGTGCAGTCCTTGTCTTTGCTTCCTTGGCCAAAGTCTTGAGGAGTTGGCCGACTTCTGTGTCAGTCAACGAGCTTGCATCCTTTAAGCCGATCCGAAGTCTGGAAGGATGATGCTCTTTCTTCTTCTTTTGTTTTTTCGTGTCTTTTTCCTGGGTACCTGTAGCAGTTGAGGGGGTTCCGGTGGTAGGTGGGTTTGAAGTCAATGGTTTTTCTGGCTGGGTGGTTGGTATGGTTGCTTCTAGTTGTGATGATGTAGTTGGTTGGGATAGATCTGGATGGGTCTCAGGGGGTGGTGTAGGTGGTGGGGATGATGAGGGTGGGGGTGGAGATGGTGGTGGTAGTGGTGATGTAGTGGGGGAATGGTCAGGGGTAATGGGTTTGTCGAAAGTAGGTTGTAAACTTACGTCAGAAAGTGGGTCTATTTCGAGGTTAATGGTGGGGAAGTCGGTCTGGGGTTGGGGGTGAATTTGTTCGATGGTAGACTGCACATGGCCAATTATGTCACCTTCTTGGTCGGATCGAGTGAAGGTCGATTGAATGTGTGCAATTACCTAGGGGTTTGTGCTGCTACCAGTATAAAGAGGGGCCCTCGTGTGAATTTTCTGAGCCGATTGAAACAGCTCACGTAGCGTCTCAAAGAAAGCTTTGAGGTCTTTATCTTTGTCAACTTTTTCTTTCACGGACTCCAGTATCCTGCTTTTGTATAAGTCGAGGGGGCTGATCGACAGCTATGCCAGTTCTTGCTCCTCGACTACTGGTGTCGGTGATGGGGGTGGAGGAGTCGACACAAGATCAACGACGTCTTCTGGTGTCATTGTTGTTTTGGGCTTCTTTGGTCAACCCTCAGGGGATCCTGCTTCAAGAAACCGTTGAAACTGAGTTTCAACTGGGACTTTGTTTGCAGCAGCATCCTCTACAATGTCGACGGCCATAGCTACTAGCTCTTCCTCATCGTCAGACGACTCAGCTACGATAAGCTTGCGCTTACCTTTGCCCTGCTGTACTTTTTGTGCTTTGAGTTTCTTTCTGGCGGCAGCTATCTCAGCGGCCAATTTCTTGATGATGCCTTTTAACAAAGCATATTCAGGGTTATCTTGCTCAACTCCATTCGTCAGTACCTGGGTTGGGGCAACGCTTGCTGGAGCCGGAGGGTTTGCTTGCTGTTGTGGTTGTGGTTCCGTCGGCTGTTGTTCTGTCGGCTGTGGGTCGACTCTGGTTGGAGGTTTGATGGTTATTTGTACCCGACCAGGGGGGTCGACTGGGGTATCCTCCGACACAAATGTACTTATGTACAGGTTTAACTCGTATTCCTCCTCTTTCTCCTGGTCGGTTAGTGGCTCCTGTACTGAGAAGTCGACCCGTTTGGCTTCCTCCGGCACTGGTATGTTGGTCTTCGCCTGTCGAGTCAATTCCTGGAATATTTGCTTAGCAGTCGGGTAGTAGACGAGGACAGCGGCCTTGGGGTCTTCGCCCTGCATATACCAGACCGCGGTATGGTCGAGCTCCAACTATATGTGAGACTTCGCCAGTAGATTGCGTCGGATGTTCTGAGGCACCTGCCATCTGTTCGTGCGAAGCTTCAACTGTTGGAACCAGTTTTCCAGAAAGATTTTTCCTTAGGCCAACTCATGCGAGGTTCCTTTCAGAGAGAAGGGTTTGAACCTGTTCATGTGGAATTTGGTCAGTTCCCAGAAGACTGGGCTTCCTTCCGAATAGATGTGGTACATGACGATCCAAAGGATTAGGGAGGGGAACTTGATGAGTCCTCCCGTCTCTTGGCATCGTTCGCAGACGGTTTTGACCATGTCAGTGACATAATCTCCCATCGGTAGATTCGACCGTCGGTGGCAATTGTGTCGACGGCCTCGAGCATTTCCAATTTAAGGTCGCTACTTCTACCTGCTAAGGTGAGTGTGATGGTGATGATCTTGGCCACAATCTGTGGCGTTCGAGTGGCAATCTGCCCGATCATCAATCCTTTAGAATTCTTCCCGGGTGGTGATCCTGTGAGCTCCTGGACCAATCCTTCCTTGATTCCGATAGGTACAGGGTTCCCTTGGTTAGACAGACTGGTGAGTGTGGAGATGATATCTCCGGTGATGTCGACCGGTCGGTTGAAGTAGAACCGACCATTGTGGTAACGACTGATGATAAACTTGACGGCAGCTTCTTTTGTCCCACCAAAGCTTGCCATCAGGGGTGCATTGGGGTAGTTGAAGATGGTACTCCGTTGGACCTTTTCAGCCGCTTGGGTCATCTTTTTGTCGACGAAATCCCACTCTTGGATCTCGATCCAGAGTTTCTGCCATTGTCCCTCCTGTACTTTGGCATTTTTTATGTGATTTAGTCGGCAGATCAAGGGTGTATCCTCAGCCTGCAGCTCTTTCGCTTTGGTCGCTACTCTGGTTTGCTTGGGGGCCATTATGTCATTTTGGTCGGGGTTACTATAGGTTTCTGGGTTTTTAGTCGATTGACTGTGCGAGTGCTCTATATGTAAATGGTGTGGTGAATGAACCTTCGACGGTCCCGTATTTATAGGTGATGGTGTGACTGCGTGTGGGAATGGATGTGTTAATGGCGGACTTGACATTCCAGCTGCAATACGCGAGTGTGGAGTAATGGTAAATTGCTTTCGGCGCTTGAAGTCATAAATGCGCGATGGGACTTTCGAGGTCGTCGGCCAGTGTCGGTGTGTAGAATAGTCAACCCGACTGGTCGATGAAGATGGATGGAGGTGATGATGTCGGTTGTCGAAGTAGTGAGTGCCTGTCATATTTTGTTGTGTCGGGTGTATTACTTGGTTTTTTTGGGGGGGGGGGATTTTTAGCTTTTTATGGGTTTTGATTGACGGTTAAGGTCGTTATATAAATTTTTATTTTTTTTTCAGTTTTTGTAACGCTTGAGTCGGGCTCCATTAACAAGCTTCCGAAATACTAGGCCCTGCAATGTTTTTAGTCGGACGAAACCATTGGGGTGTATCTCTTCGACAAGGTAAGGTCCCATCCATTCTGTGTGGAGTTTCTTGGGTTTTCATTTGACTCGACTATTATAGAGTAATGCAAAGTCTCTGACCGACAGGTTTTTGTTTTTGATGTTGCGGTCATGCCATGCTTTCTGCTGTTGCTTGTGAATTTCTTGGTGTTGAATAGCCATGAGTCTGTGTTCTTCTAGCTTGCTAAGTTGAAATAGTCGGTCATTTCTTGTATGTTCGACATCGACATGTAATAGTTGTACAATAATAGGTGTCTGCTGTCGAAAATGTAGGGGGACGACTGCTTCTTGCCCGTAGACTAGTCGAAAGGGGGTTTGGTCCGTTGACCGTTTATAGGCTGTCCTATATGCCCAGAGGAGCACATGGATTTTCTCGTCCCAGTCGTCTTTGTCAGGACTGCATATTTTGGTTAACCCTTTTGTCAATGTTTTATTGAAAGCTTCAATCGCGCCATTTGACTGAGGGTGATATGCGGTGCTTTGTCGGTGGTCGATGTGAAATTGGTCGGTCAAATTTTTGATGGTTTTATTGATAAAGTGTGATCCTTGGTCGTTGATCAATGTAAGTGGGCATCCGAATCTAGTGATGATGTTTTCGTAGATGAATTTAGCAACTACCTCACTGGAACATGTATCGACGGGTTCAACTTCTGCCCATTTAGTGACATATTCTACTACCATGATAATATATCGTGCACCTGATCATTTGGCTGGGATAGAAAATGGTCCTATGAAGTCTATAGCCCAAATTTCAAATGTGATACTAAGGTTTACAGATATCAAGGGCATCTCTGTGCTCGGCAGAGGTCGACCAAGTCGTTGACAGCGGTCACATCGACTAACAAAGTTTTTGCAATCTCTATGGATCGTCGGCCACCATAATCCCGACTATTGGATTTTTCTTGTAGTTGTATCTGCTTGAAAATGTCCTCCTGCAGGTCCATAGTGTGCTTCATGCATTATTTGGTCTCGTTCATGGTCGAGTACACACCTTCTGAGAATGTCGTCTAACCCCATTTTGTATAGAAATCCATTGATGAGGCTGTACGGGGCAGCCTTCATAGCTAAGATTTGTTTTTTCTTAGTGTTCAGACATTCTGGTGCCTGACCTGTCTCTAAGAACTGAGTTATTTCTTCGAGTTCTTCTCGCACTGCTTCTATGCAAAATAAATGTGCATCTGACAAGTCATCATCGACTCCGGTCAGCTCCACTCTTTTGTCTATATGGGATAGGTGGTCGGGCCCGCCACTTAAATTTCCTGGTCATACCATGACTTCAAACTCAAATTCTTGAAAAAGAAGTAGCCAGCGACAGATTATTCCATGATGGAGGGGTTTATTGACAAGGTACTTCAAAGCTTGATGGTCGGTATAAAATGTGAATGGGTTGGCTAAAAGGTAATGTCGATACTTTTGAAGGGCAAAGACCATACCTAGGGCTTCCCTTTCCATGGTCGAATAGTTCCTTTCAGCTTTATTCAATTTTCGACTGCTGTAAACTATAGGGTAGTCCATCCTGTCATCCCCTGGTTAAGTTAGGATGGCTCCTATGGCAATGCCTGATGCATCAATATGCACATGAAATTTGGTCGACCAATTTGGAAATTTGAGTATGGGGGCTTCGACCAGTTGTTGGCACTTGGGCAGACCCGGGTTAACGCTTTATTCTTCGCACCAACAAAAGACCCACTGTGTTGGCCCTTTCGGCAACAACCTGCGCGCAGGTTGTAGTCTCACCCGAAACAGCAATGGGGTGCCGCAGAATC
>LPNX010510429.1:0-36329 GCA_001517045.1 Pseudotsuga menziesii
TTTGTAGAGAGGGAGGGGGATATTCTCATATTATTTGAAGTGGTAAGGATTTAAGTTCAATAATATAGATGAGATAGTGAATGATTAGAGAGACATATACAACTGAAGGGATAATTCACATTAAATAGAGCATTGGAGTAATAATTCAATGTAGGCACATCACCACCCTAAAAATCAAGCAATTTTAGAGCCGTCGCTTAAGCGACACTTAGGAAGCTATCCGTCGCTTAAGCGACACTTAGGAGGATAGAAATTTTAGTGCCGTCGCTTAAGCGACACTTAGGAGCATTGCCGTCGCTTAAGCGACACTTGGGAGGATAGAAATTTTAGTACCGTCGCTTAAGCGACACTTATCCCCACCATTTCAAAAAAAAAATTAATCTTTCTGATTTTTGGCATGGTTAAAAGAAAAAAACCACGCGCCCTCGGAAAAAACCGTCGGATTTTGGATCAAAATCTAGTAGTGATTGATAATACTTCATGGGTATTCATGAGTATTTATATGGTTAATGGTCTCATTAGACATTCATATCTACTTGGGATTCAGAAAGTGAAAAAGAGTTCTACAGTTGGAAATACTTATGAACTTGTTATTAAGAGTTTGAAGGAAATTGGTGGTATGGACGATTTAATGATCGCAAAAAGGTTGGTATGTGTTGGAGTAGATGGAGCATCAATCATGCAAGGAAAAATGAGTGGAACTTGTGTCAAAATAAAACTATTAGCTTCACCATTTATGATCCGTATTCATTGTATTGCTCATAGGATGAATCTTGCATTTAAAATAGTAAGCAATTTTCCACTTGTTTCAAAAGTTGAAGAACTTGTACATGAGCCTCACGCATACTTTTGTCGCAATCCAAAGCGATTTACAAAGTTTCAACAATTTGCAAATGATATTACAGATGGAAAAAAAACTATTAAAATATGTTGATACAAGATGGATTTCATTGAATGGACTAGCTCAAAGACTATTTAGTGAGTACCAATCATTGGTAGGGGTGGTGTATGAACATCGCTTCAGTGTAAAAAAAAGATTAAGATCTTCTATTTCGACTAACTGATATAGAGACATTATTAACATTGGGTGGAATTATTCCTTTACTTCATGAAATGAATGTCCTAATGAAAATTGCTCAGAGTCGTACAATGTATATTGCAGAGTACACAAATGCGAGGAAATTAGCATGCCTGGCATTGGATAATTTGTATATGATGCTAGGGTCTTTTACAATTCCAAGGTATTTTATAATTTGCAAGAATGAAGAAGTGATAGGAGCATGGTGTGACAAGTAGCACAACCCCAATGATTGAGGCGCAGTTGAACCATCTCATTGCAGCCATTACAACCACAACAGATGCAACGACTGAGCAAATGAAGAAGCAAGAAACATATGGATTTGGTGAGGTAAGAACTCACCATGAATATTTAATTGATGCATTATTAAATAAAGAACCGGAGGTAGAAACTGTGGAGAACCTTGGCTCGATCAGCACTGAGACGCAGATTAGGAATGTGAAAATTCTGTCGCATGCAATCGAGACCAACAATGAGGATATCAATGCCTCCTTGCAACATTTACAAGATCTGTCCGTCGACATCAATGCAATTCCCATAGAGACATTGGTGCATATGCAGAGGGTCGTCAATCAGGAGTTGGAAGACAGGGAACAAAGTATCAAAGGTCAATTCTTGAGATCGCAGGAGAAAGAGGTAGAAGTGCGTAAATAGATTGAAGACCACACAGTTGCAGGAGGCTGAGGGGCAATTGACCATGTTGAAGACATCGCTGAGAGAGATGCCACCAGTTGTTCAGATCACCAAGTATGTGAAGCTGAAGAAGTTACAACAATGCATTGTCAAAGAAAGGGAGTGTTAGTAGAGGTAGAATACATAGTTGGATGAGTTCCAAGACATTGGAATGTAGCTTTCAGTCAAGGTAGTTTTTGCGCTGCAGGTAGTACAGGAGGGAAAGAACAATGTCACTACCAGTATCGTTGACTATCCATTACAACATGATTTGACAAAAATCCAAGAGACTACTAAGAAAATCAAGGAGCAGGTCAAGGAGATCACTCAACAGTATGAGGAATTCAAGCAAATGATCAATGAATACACCATGTCCAATTGATGTGGCTTGAGGGCGAGCCACAAGATTGTGTTGGGGGCCTGTTGGAAATCAGTTTTGGGGTAAGTTAGTTGTGTAGCATAACGGATGTTGCGTAAGGTCAAAGATGTCACGCAATGTGGAAAATGATGTGCAAGTCTAAATTACAATATTTTTATGTATTTTGGTCATATTTTTTAGTCTTGGACTTCATTATGTGGATTGTGGTCATTATTTTGTAGTTTCAGTTAAGAATTAGTTAGGAAGTTGGTTAAGTGGACCACTAATGTAAAGGCGTAATCCTATAAAGTAAATGTAGAATTGAAAATGTTAAGTCTCCTTGGTCTTCTTAGCTTCTTTGGTTGGCTTCTTGTGCATACTTCTGGGTCTTCTTGGATGCGGAGGTAGATCTGCGTATGTAAACTGAGGAACTATTTTGGAGAATATGTGTTTTGTGTGAAGGTTAATATGACATGATGGAGATTGAGCAGAATCATTGTCTTTTCCTATTTTCCTGTTTTCCTGTTTTCTAAGATCCAAATATGAATGCAATGTGTATCTGTGATATGGATCTATGAATGATGCGATATTTTTCTGCTTCAGATGATGATATACTTCTAGATCTGTCTGCACATCAATGTTTTGATGTGATTCAATTACGTTATTGTGATCTATTGAATGATGACACGATTCTATTAATACATAACCTGAATGATTAGACCTATTGAAGAATGCTACGCTAAGTCAATAAGTAATTACACGGTCCTCCTCCATACTGCAGAAATGTGGTTCCGTCAGCTCTCCCTCAAACATCTCAGGTGGGACTTCATCTACTCTGCAGGTGTTGCCGAACAAGGTAAAACCTATCTGGTTCGGTGCTCAGGGATATCACGGTGGTTTGGGTGTCGACAGAGAGCGAACCCCTATCGACTGGTTTTGTGTCAACATAGGTTCAAGCATCAACTAGCTTAGGCTAGGTTTTTGGACTAGGAGATTTAAACTGTCCAAAAGCACTTTGATTTCAAACGTAGTGGCCTATATTTAGGTAAATCCACTTCTATAAGAGATAATTCAGAAATATCCTGTCACACGGGACTTAAGCACGAGGTTGCGTGAGAGCTCAGTTGATGAGATACCCCTCCACTTCCTTGTTCAATCGTTTACAAGGATTTTTGTGTGTTTGGGGATCTTATCAATACCACTTCTTGGGCCCCGTGAGGTGCCAGTATTGATAAGGTTTCAGGCTTAGCTACCCTTCCCATGCACATTGATTAGGCCAACAACTGTTCCATCAGACTCTTGGTGTATATTTGGTAGCCTTAGTCTCCAGACACTAGGATCTTACGCAGGTGGTGTTGGAATGATATTTCCAGTACACGTAGGACAGACTTGGAAGGTGACCTCGGTTGTTAATTTGGGTGCGCGGTTGGGTTATTCCAGTGCTTGCACCCAGAGAACTCTTCACGAGATGCCAAGTAACCATCCTTCGATCTTCATTGGCTGGACTTGGGCCTTAATCATCCCAGGATTTCCTTTGGAAGGTGTATCTTTTATATGGCGTGTCTGTGTTATTTAGGAGATTTTTAGTGTGTGATGTTTGTTTTGTTTGTTCTTAGTTGGCCTTTAGGTGTGTGATTCAGATTAATAGTTGTGGAGGACCAACCTCTTCATAGGTCCAGAAGGTTGCAAAACCTTCCTCCATCTATTACAGTGGATCCTAATTCTGAAGCTAATCATGGATGGGTTTAGTTTACTAGGATTACATTTTCTAGCCTATAGAATTCATGTCATCATGGATATCTTACAAATTGTATTGATTTTATTTCTATTTTCTCATGCAGGTTTCACTTTGGGTTTCTATATTTATTTGATATTTCAATTGTGAAATATTCAACAAGATGTCAAACACCGACCATGGAAAGAAATCATCAAAACATAGGGATGTATTATCATACTTTCAGAAGCCTCAATCCAAGAATCCAGATTCTCTTCACGATTCAAACTCTTTTGAGAAACCCATCAATGAGAGAGATGTCAACACTTCCGAGAATGCATATAATAACCATATCACGAATGATAAAATGGGTTCCTTTAGTGAACAAAGTGAGATAAATGCAATTCAACCAGAAATTGGCAATGATAACGTTGAAGGTTTTTCTTTGGGAGGAAACACAAATCATTCACAATCATGAAAAATGAAGAAAGGCCAATGGGACATAGGGAGACAATGCCAATCGGAATTGGCTCAGAGTCGTACACTATATATTGCAAAGTACACAAATGCAAGGAAATTAGCATGCCTTGCATTGGATAATTTGTATACAATGCTCGGGTCTTTTACAATTCCAACGTTTAAAGGTTGGACTACTCTCATTGAAAATTATTGGAGGCCATGTCTGTGGTATACCCTCAGTATTGGAATAGTGAAAAGGATATAGACACTTTGAAAGTTGTTTTTTAGCAAAATTGAGTATTTTAGTGCACCACTTTGGTAGGAATGTCAAGGTACAAGGAGAAGAGATTGGAGGTATATTAAATTCATCAAAATTATATCAGCAAAAGACTTTCTTTGCTCAAACAATGTCAAATCAATATCATGTTTTGGCGAAACCTATTGAATATGGTGCAGTAATTAAATTATGGTCTATTTTAGGTGAAAGTCAATTTTTACAAGAAAACATGTCAGAGTATTTCAAATTAGTCGATTTATGTCAAACCATGATTTTGGGATCAGTGGAGGACGAGAGAATGTTTAGTGCATTATCATTCTTGAAGTCAAAGTTGAGGAACAAGCTTGATAAGAATGTGGATACTTGTTTAATATTATATGTAACAAAGTATGACATTACCAATTTTCCATTCAATAGAGCTCTAGCACTTTGGCGATCGGATTGCGAGAGAAGAGGAGACTGCAATATAACAAATGTTTCCAATGAACTTGATACAAAACATAATGTTTTGGAGGCTCACAATGATATTTCATCTACAAAAGTTCATGTTCAAAATGCAGAAAGTGAGGGTCAACATGAGAAATGGGAATTTAATATCCCACAAGATATTATCTAAATTAATATACATTGGTAGTGTATAAATAATGGATGCAATTTAATATATCATGTGATTCTTGTTAGTTTAACTTTGATGTTCCTCTTTTTTGGAGTAGGCTGGAAAAATGACATTCTTGACAAGAGAAGGATTACCATATATAAAATTCAACTTGCATTTCAAGTAAAAATAGGTTATATAGTCTATACTTCGTATTAAATATAATAATATTGGAGCTACATGTCCTTGATGCAATCTATTTGAAGTTTGATGTTTTGATAGTTAACTAACACATTGGTTTTTTCTTATATTTGATAGGAAATGAAGTTGGGACCTATCTATTTATAGATAGTGTCCTAGATTAAAGGTTAAATAATTAATTTAACAATACTTCCGCTTAGAAAGAATGGACTCAGTCAAAAGTTAAATTTTTTTAACTTTGATATCTTGGAAGATATTAATGGTTTGTTGTTTCTTGCATTTCGAGCATTTTTTCCAATTTGAAAGTTTGTGTTTATTTTAGTTAAATTTATTTTTATTCCCTTGATACTTGACTGTAGTTTTAGCCCTTTGTACTAGCTTGATTAGTTTCATAAATGGCTTGTTTGTTTCTTAAATTTGAATTGCATTTATTTTTCTTAGATTTTTATTCCCTTGATACTTGATTGTGATTTGAGGCCTTTGTAGCCCTTTGTAGCATTCAATGTTTTCTTTTATAATTATTATTGTTCTCTTTAAATATTTGATGTTTCAAGGAAAGATGCTTATATTTCCTTTCACTTTGTTGCATGAATTAAGCATCTTCACCATTTTAATTTTAGAATCTACTATGTTTATTTTATATTTTCTTTGAAAAGACGTGTTGGTTTTTAGAAATGGAAATGAGATCTGAGTTGCTAAGAGAAGAGAAAAATGGTCTCTTCATTGGCTTACTAGGTTTCTATGCATTCATCATAGGAGACCTATTGGCATTGAGACCGACATTCATCTAATGAAATTTTATTATTGATTTCATGACTAAAATACCATTACATGTAGCCTCTAGGATTTTGTCCATATTTATAAATAAAGCTTGAAAAAATATATTGAGGTACATGTTTCTAAAATTTTCCCTATTGTGAATCATACACGATGAGCATTTGTATTTTATGGAAAGTTTGTAAACTAAAAAAAAGTGTTATTTTTCATTTTAATGTTTTGTGAGGTACCTTATTATCTTTCTCTTATACAACTTATTCACCTTGATTGTAGGTCGTGCAAGAAAATGGGGACATCCTTGCTAGATAGATGTTAATGTCAATGTGGATGATATGCAACCATCCATTGAAGTTTTTTGAGAGCATTGATCAAGCCTTGTATTTTGAGTAGTGCTTCAAACAACTATTTTTATTGTAGCTATGTTTTTAGATTGAGGGTGATGATTGGGCCCAACATATTTTGTGAAAATTGACTGTACATTGAGTATAGTATGATAAATGAGATTCACACTTTGATAAAATGTTTTACTGTAAATTGCAAATATTTATGAAATGATCTCTCCGTTTTATCATTAAGGAGGTTTGAACTTAGTAGTATACAAGTAGTTGTGATGAATAAAGTCAACAATTTAGCTTGCAAATTGGATTTTCTTTACAAGGTGTTCTAGCGCAAGAGTACGTGACAAATCTAAAGTAAATACAACATCATCTAGGTAATTTTATTAAGTCAAATTTTTTCAAGACTTAAGTTTTTATCTTTCAATGAAAAATTTGCCAAAATTTACAAGATTTTTAATTCTGTGAAAGATTCGCTAAATATTAGACAAGGTTTTCTAATTTTGTGAAAGATTCGTCTTATTTCACATGATTTTATAATTTTGTAAAAGATTCGCCAATATTTTACAAGATTTTATAATTCCATGAANCATGTATCACGGGGATTTTCCCATTTATTATATATATAAATTTAGGGGGGTTCTTAAAATTTTCCCTAACCACAATATAATACTCCGACCAGAGGTTATAATCAAGCAAGAAGAGGGGGATTTGGTAGAGGTAGATGAAATATTATTTTCTACAACTATGGCTAACAGGGACATTTTACGTGTGATTGTTAGAACTTGTGTACTACATGCACATACTGCAAACAACTGGACCATGCAACAAAAGATTGTACACTGCTGATTTTGAAATTGTAGGAGAATAGGAACCATAACCAAAAACATAATCAAAACCAGAATGTGTAGATGATCTCAGTAGAAGAAAGTGACTATCAGCCCATAATAGCAGTAGTTTCGTGTATCAGAGCGAGAACATGGGTTGACACAATAAAACAAGGATGTAGAACCAACCAATGGGTTAGAAAGGTAGCAACCCCACCTCCATTATTTGATCCTAGGAGGGAGAAGTATATATATATATATAATCAAGAAATGAAGGAGTTGATACAAACATAGCACATAGCATCAACTTTACAACCTACTTATGACTAGGTTCCTATATATGATATGATTCCAATTTATGACTACATAGATGAAGATAGGATGATGACGTAAAAGAAGGACTAGCATAGAGTTTTGGTTAAGTGCATATATAACATATTATGACATGAACTATATTATATTAGATATGGGATCTAATTTAATTGTTCTCCTAAGGAAGACATGGGAAATCATGGGTAAACCACAATTTAGCTGGTTAACTATTCAGTTGAAATTGAAAAATCAACACATCATTGTTCCAATTGGGAGACTGATAGGAATAACTATTGATATTGATGGAGGAGTGTGCAGTAAAACAAACTTAGAATTTATTGATATAATGGAAAAAAACAACCCTTATCCTATGTTGCTTGGGATGGAATGGGATTTTATAATCCAATTTATTACTAATCCGAAGAAGAGGGAAATGATATTTGAAGTAGACAACCTGCAAGTTATCATGCCATTGGACCCCATGGAAGGAAGAATATATGTGGAACCAAAAAGAAATGAATATCTGAACAATTTGTACAATATGACTGCATGGATGGATGACCATGTAAGTACCACTTCTTATGGAATACACAGCTGGAGAAGTATCAACTCTTATGCGTCAGAATCAAAAGCGATTCTGGAAGATTGGTAGTAGAGGACGCATGAAGTATCTACCAAAATATGTGTGTGCATCACTTGTGATTTGCATTGGATTGGAACTGAGGTATGTGATCCATAAAAGTAGATGGATTAACATATACAAACTCATTCATCAAAGAATTTCAAGTGCATATTTTAGAACAACAAAGGATGATTGCCTTGAATTTCGTGTTGAAAGCGACCATGACAAGATGGTGGTATATGCATAAAGACAAGATAGATGATTGACACCAATGCAAAAGACTGTTGCTGATCAGATTTGGGTTTGAAAACACTATGCATAAGTATACTAGGAAGAGTTGTCCTGTGGATCATTTGACACAGTGCATTGTGACATGGAGGTCAAAACCCAAGAAGGAATGGGCAGATTTGTTTGTACATACTCTGGATACAATTTCGAAGAATTGGTATATAGAGTTTTGAGATGTGCAAAGAAACAAACGATTAGGAAGAATAAGCTTGAAATTTTAAGGTAACTTTTAGTTTTGAATATGAAGCTCCTTTAATAGACGTCATATTATAGGATCAAAGAGAATATCTTTGCACCGGAAGAGGCAGTGGGAGTAGTGCCCATCTGCAGCACACACAAACTAGTTATGACTGTGCGAGAAGTTTTGGAGTGTTACAATGTCACTAAAGGAAAATAGGAGGATAAAGACTTGAGAAATTTGTAAATACTAGAAATTGAATGAGAGTGCTTGGATATGCTAATTATACACATCCATTGAAGACCCGCAAAGTCAACGTTGGAATGAAGAAAAATCACAAATTTGTGAACATTAGGGATTACTGGAATGATGAAATAATGGAAAATATTGCTGATTTAATTCAGAAATATTAGGATCCGTTTCCAACCACATTTTTAAAGATGAAAGGAATTGTTGGAGAACTAGGAGAAATGAAGATTCCGTTAAAACCAAATGCCAAGCCAGTCAAATAGAGGCCATACCGACTAAACCCAGTATACAAGAAGAAACTAAAAACATAAATAGACAGAATGTTGGAAGATGGAATTATTGAACCAATTGAAGAATCAAAATGGATCAGTCCAATGGTGTTCTAAGATAAGAAACTGGGTGGGATTAGAGATTGTGTAGACTTACACAAGTTAAATGATGCATGCTTACATGTACCATTCCCTACTCCATTTACAGATGAAGTGCTAGAGGATGTGAGAGGATAGGAAGTGCATTAATTCACCGATAGATTCTCAAGGTATCGCCAGATAAAAATTGCATAGGAAGATAGACATAAGAAACATTTTGCGATAGAATGGGGATGTTATCAGTACACAATTATTCCTTTTAGGGTGAAGAATGCACCAACAATTTTCTCTAGAGTGGTTGTTGCATCTTTCAGAGAGTTCATTAATAAATTTTTGGAGGTGTTGTTGGATGAATAGTTTGTTGAAGAATCACATTGAGGTACTATGCTTAATGCTAGATAGATGTAGACACTTCCAAATTTATTTAAATTTTCTTTGAGCTATTTGGTATTCTGTTAGGGATTGTAGTGTGTAAGCAGGAATTTTCGGTGGACCCTATGAATATTGTTGTTATTACTGATCTTCAACCTCCCACACCAGTGCAAAAAATGCACGCAACACTGGGTCATATAAGATATTATAGGAAGTTTATTCGGGGGTATGTAGGGATCACAACATTGTTGAAAAAACTATTGAGGAAAGAAGTCAAGTTTCAGTATTGGAGAGAAGGATGCCATTAGATTTTAGATACTTTGAAGCAGAAGTCGGTGACTGCGCCAATTATGGTGTTTCTAGATTAGAAGAAGGGGTTTCATTTCCATGTAGATTCATCATCAAGAGTGTTTGGCGCAGTTCTAGCTCAACCATGGGAAGGAGACTCAGATCATCACATTGCATTTACAAGCAGCAAATTGTCATCAACTAAAAAGAATTACACTACAATAGAGTGCAAAGTGAAGATAATAGTGTATTCACTACATAAATATAGATATTATCTATTGGGATTCCACTTCAATATGTATACATATCATTCTATGTTGAGACACCTAGTCAATAAGCTAGTGTTGGGGGGGGGGGATATGTAGATGGCTGTTGCTATTTCAGGAATATGTTTTTGAAGTGGTTGTGAAGCTAGGAAGGTTGAATTCAAGACCTTATAAGTTGTCATGCATATTGACTGGAGAAGATGTTCGAAAATTTGATGATAGTATGCATATGCACACTTATTTGTAGTATAGATTATTGATGACTATTTTGCAGAGATTTCCCAATTTTTGCACATAGGAGTAGATCCATCTAACTTTATAGTCACACAGAAGATACAACTAGTGGTAAAGGAAACACACTAGAAACTTATAGCAGGAAATTTGTATAATTTAGGCGCAAATGGTATTCTGCAACGATGTGTATGCAAGCAAGAAAGACCGATAATATTATCTGAAGTACATGAAAGAGTCGCGGGAGGTCACTATGCAAGAAAATCTATAGCCCATAATATTTTATGGACTAGACTAGGGTGGCCTACCCTTCACAAGGATGCTATGGATTTCTGTAAAACCTGTGATGACTATGAAAGAGTAAGACATGCATTAAGAAGAGACACGATGCTATTGATTCCACAGGTCACGTTGTAGGAATTTGATAAATGGGTAGTGGATTTTTTTGGACCAATTAATCCACCAACAAAAAGGTCAGGAGCAAGATACGTAATTACTGCGACATATGATTTGACCAAATGGGCTGAAGTAGAACCTGTCAGAGGTTGTAGCTTGTAGACAACTATGTCAGGGTTTCTATTAGATAATGTTGTCACAAGTTTTGGATGTCCAAGAATTTTGATAAGTGATAAGGGGACCCATTTTCTAAATAAGACAATCACTGATTTGATAGAGGAATTCCAAATTTATCATCAGAAGATTACACCATATCACCCTTAGGAAAATATAACAATAGAAGCATTTAATAAGATCTTGGAGACTGCACTAAATAAGTTATGTAATGTAAACTAAGATGATTGGGACTTGAATATTCATGTAGTTTTATGGGTATATAGAAAAACATGTCAGAATTTGACAAGACAAATACCATTCAAACTAGTATATGGATAGGAGGAAATGATTCCCTTTGGGTTTATTGTGCTGAGTTTGCGCATTGTTTCTTTTCTAGAGCTCACAGAGTATGGTGTGCTAGAGTGAAGGGAGTTAGAGTTAATGGAGCTAGAAGAAGATCATTTTGTCACAGGATTTCACTAGCATGTGCAAAAAGCACACAAAAAGGAATGGGATGACCCATATCAAGCAAACTAAGTTCCAACTAGGAGACCTCGTGCTTCTCTATGACGACAAGTTTCTAAAGCACCCAAGTCAGTTCATAATCCATTGGTTGGGCCCTTATGCAATACAATTTGTCATAGAAGCATGGTTGTTCAGCAAGAGAAACTGAATGGGGAACCCCTAGAAGGATTTTTTAATGGAAGGTGGATGAAACCATATAGGGACAATTGTCCTTCTGCACGGTAAGTAGAAAAAGTAAAGAAAAAAGGAAAAAGTAAAACTGATAATATGTCACAGAAAGAAAAAAGGGGTTGCCACAATACACATAAAGAAAGTATGGTTAGCTTTAAATACTTTAGTGGATGGTGCTATAAGACCGTTTAAATTATGATAATATAATGATTATTAATAAGTGAACTCAAATATATATATTCCCCTATTAGGAAGTAAGTTGGTCTATGCAGCATTCCATAAATTGCATTTACATATGAGCAAGCCTCTTGTAGAGTTCATATTATCCTTAAAGAATGCAAGTCTAAGGATAAGGAGATAAAAAATGCAAAAATGTTGCGTGGAGATTGCTGAATCATTTACTTAGGGTTATTTGATGGAACTTCTTAAGCTAAGCCAAGAAAATATGGAGAAAGGGAGTCTTTGTTTTCCTATTCCTCACTTTTTTTTGTGGGCTAAAAAAGTGGCACAATTAATTGGTCTGGTCTATTAGGCTTGTTCGGCCTATTTGGATCGCTATCAGGCATGTATCACTCTTATGTCCCTAGCTTTGCTTTGGATAGGTATAAACCGCTGGAGTGGTTTAAAAAACTTGTAATGATAGATTTTATTTGTGAAGCACATAAAAAAGGATGGATGGATCTATCCTCAAATATATCAACAATCCTAGTAAGCCATATTCCCGTAGACACAATCAAAGGGAGTCCCTTATATGCCTTTAACTCTAGTTTTTAATGTGATTGCATAACTAGGTCAAGTGTCTTGATTAGCACCATTAATATATCCATATACATTAAGAATTAGTAGCCAATTTTGTATATGATACCACTTTTTGTATCTAACCCCTGAGATAGAGGCTCACCCCGGTGGTCTTCGGGACATTTCATCCCCTGCTAAGTCACAAGTTATTGGTATATTTGTCTTGTAGGTTGTTGGATATACTCTTGGGAGGTTGATGCTCCCATGGTAAAAAAACATCTCAAATACTCATAACCTCACACATTACAAGTACTTGTAACCTCACACATGATACCACTCTATAAGTACTCAAAACCTCACACATTAAGAATTAGTAGCCAGTTTTGTATCTAATACCACTTTGTAACATCTCAAATACTCATAACCTCACACATTACAAGTACTCATAACCTCACACATGATACCACTCTATAAGTATTCAAAACCTCACACATTAAGAATTTGTATCCAGTTTTGAATTTGATACCACTTTGTAACATCTCAAAACTCATATAGACAATTCATGGTCAACTATAATAAAAATATATAATAATTTTGAATAAAATAACTAATCACAATAATAAAAAATGGTAATTGTAATTTATCTATTGCATAAGAATGAGAAAATAACTCCGTACAAATTAATATGAACAAAATAGGATGATCCAACTTATATATGGCATAACCGAGAGAAAATATCCATGTAATAGGATTGATTCTTTGAACAAAATAGTATGATACAACTTATATATACATAACCGAGAGAAAATAACCATATAACATGGTTGATTCACCACCTACCAAGAGACAATATGAATGACACCTCAAGTTACGACAAAGATATGGCACTTTTTAATCTAGATTATCCTATGTAGCAACATGAGAATGCTGCTAAGGTATACAAGTCTACAATTTAATGCAGGGTAGGATATAGACATAGTCTCAACGATCTGGTTGAGATAGCAGGATTGAAGTTTGATTTGTACTAAAAATGATTTCTTTCTAAGCCACCCAAATTGAGATATGAGAGGACCACCCTATTGTGCAGATGCACTAGAAGCTGTAAAGGTATTTAGTTCATCATCCATGTAGAAGTTATGAATACATGTTCAAACAAACATACCTTGTGATTAGTGTGAGAGTTGAGTGTGTTGGATTCATGATAAATTGGCTCCTAAGGACAAGGAAATAATGCTAATATCCCCTTTATGGGGATAGAGTTAACAAGAACATGGGAATAAATCTCTTAACTTGGTCGCTTGGCATGAACCAATTCCCAAACCTTTGAATATAGACTCGTCTAATATTCTCCCTAGTTGGACGGCTGATTTAGAATCCATTTCCCTATCTATATATTCAAAATCCTATACTGGCACCAAAACACAAGATGGTTATGGCTTAGTTGTCTGTAAAATTCATCCAGTCTTTGTTTCAAGCGATTATTCTTGGGTTGTTAAGGCTTGTTCCACTACTTCCACTATCAATTGAAGAGGATTTGATAGTAACAATATGATGGCGAAATTTGGGAGAGCTTGTCACTCTAGAACCAATCTGTTGTTTCATAAGGGGAATCAAGGACTGAACTACATCAGTCATCAGAGGCCGATAATCTGCTTCTAATTGAACACACATTGTTGCAATGGTTGCTACCTACAGGTTTCACCAAATAGCGTGTCAGCTATATTCGCCAGGAAATTGGTTCTTAACCGAAGCCCCCTTATTTTGATATTTGAATCTGTATCTAGGAATAACTATTGAAGATAATCTCAATTTTCATTGAGGTACAACTTGAGGAGCAACACTACTAATTTGAATGGAACAAGTGTGGGAAAGGACTAGTGATCCTTGAATTTTCCTCCCAAAGCGAGAGAAAATCCCAATTACTCACTCTAATTACAGGAGTTTGAGAATGGGCCCATGCTCCTCCTCTTCATATGTCCTAAAATTGTTTGTTTGAAATTGAGGCCACTTTTCCTCCTCATTAATCTAAGCATAAAAGGGTGAGAATGGGCTAGTGGTCCTCCTCCTTATTCAAATTTTAGAAACTACGTGAGAAAGGGACAATGTAAGTAGAATAGGGTGAGAACAAGCCAATGTCTCCCCTTATCCTACCAAAAGTCTAAGGGGGTTCCCATGATATACATTAGTATGGAACAAGTGTGTGACACAACTTGTGCTCCTCGTCTCTTCCTACTACAAGTTACTAAATCGAGAAAAAGGACCAGGTTCTTACTCAAATTACAAGAGTTTCAGAAAGGGCCCGCTATCCTTATCCTCCAAAAATTCTAAGGGAGTGACCATGCTACTCATCTAAATGGATCAAGCATGGGAAAGGGCTAGTGCTCCTTGACACTTCCTCCTAAAATTTACTAAAGTGAGATAAAGGGAGAAGTACTCATTCCTAATCACTCTAACAATAAAAGGGTGAGAAAGGGTCAATGCTCCTCCTTACTCAAGTTTCAAAAGTGAGAGTAAGGTATGGCGTAATTATAATAGGGAGAGAAAATGTCAATGTTGTCTCCCCTCCCATAAGTATAAGGCACTTACCATGCTACTCATTTGAATGGAATAAGTGTGGGATAGGGAGTCCTCCTTGAATCTTTCTTCTTATGATTACTAGACTGAGATAAAGGGACAAGTCCTCACTCCCTCTCCCAAGAGTATAAGGGAATTCCCATGCTACTCATATAACTAGAACAAGTGTGGGAAAGGTGTAGTGTCCCTTAACTATACCACTCCTCCATTTCTAGAAAGCGTCAGTGTTCCTTCGCTATCTCACTCAGATTATGAATGTATCAGATGGGGTCCATGATCCTCCTCCACCTCTTATTATGAATGGAAGAAGTGTGGGGAGGGAGCCCCCTCTCTCCTAAAGTCATTATCCCCATTAGAGAAAATTTGGGGTCTAAAATGGGCATCATAAGAAAAATATCCAATTAAAATGGGCCTAATGGAAAAAACAGCCAATTAAAATGTGCCTCGTAAAAAAAGATCCAACCAATACAATATCAAGAAAAAAATCAACCATAATGGTTGACTTGGCATATTTATCATAACAAAAACTTCTTTTTTTTCTTTATATTTTCAACATATCTCCATGTGGGTTTACTCAAATTTCAAGTGGGATAACTCGTTGGATGCATAATCGAATTATGCATCCAACGAGTACCCACACTGCATACTTTTGATTGATCCCACCCCACGAAAATTGAGAAATGAAAGTAACATGTTTTTTCCTAGTATTTATAATTTTTCATGGGGTGGGATTCACCAAAAGTAGGGTACTCGTTGGATGTGGAATTGAATTCATCATCCAACTAGTGCTCCCACTTGAACTTTGAGTAAAACCACTAGGAAATATGTTTAAAATATAAAGAAGTTTCCTCTATTCTTCCAAAATTCATAAATATTATTTTTTTGTTTTAACTATTAATTTATTATTTTCCTTAGGATGCCCATTTTAGACCTCAAATTTACTCTAATGCTAAGAAAATGAAGGAATTCCACCTGGACCTTATCACTCTAGTTTTAAAGCTTTGATAAATATGTTGTTTTTGTATCCTAGTCGACTAGGTCGATTAGATCAAGAGTTTGAGAAAGAGTCATTCTCCTTCTCCTCCTTTGTCATAAAATAACTCGCTCGTTGAAAGATGTCCCCGTTCTGGCTCCTTCTCATAACTCTAACCATAAAAGGGAGAGAAATGGCTAGTGCTCGTTCTCCTCCTTATTTAAATTTCAGAAGTGGGCTAAAAGTATACTCTTCCTCCCAATAGTATAAGAGAGTTCTCATGCTATTCATTCGAATGGAACAACTGTGGTAAATAGCTAGTTCCCCTCGAATCTTCCTCCCAAAAATTACTAGAGTAAGAGGAAGGGCCAATTGCTCACTCAAATTGCAAGAGATTACGAGTTTGAGCAAGGTCCCATGTTGCTTCTCCTCATAATATGCCCAAATCACTCTTCATCATCACTGTAAACATAAAAAGTTGATAAAGGGAAAGCACTCCTTCTTCTCCTTACTAAAAATTCCAGAAGTGTTACGAAGGGCCAATGTAATTAGAATAGGGTGAGAAAGGGCCAATGTTTCCACTCGTCATCCCAACAATATAACAGAATTCCCATACTACTCATTTGAATGGAAAAAATATGGGAAAGGACTAGTGCTCCTTGACTTTTCTTGCAAGAGAAAGAGAAAGGTCCAGTGGCTCACTCAAACTACAAGAGTTTGAGAATGGGACCATGCTCCTTATCCTTCTATGTCTTAAACATAATTGCTCCTAGGAAATTGAGGCAAGTGCTCCTTCACTCTAAGCATAAAAGTGTGGGAAAGGACCATTTATATGTCTCCTCCAAACTCAAATTTCTAGAATGTAAGGAAAGGTCTAGTGTAATTAGAATAGGGTGATAAAGGGCTAGTGTAATTAGAATATGGTGAGAAAGGGCCAAGAAATATACAATATAGTTGAGATACAATTTGAGGGGAAACACTATTCATTCAATTGGAACAAGTGTGGGAAAGGGATATAGTGCTCCTTGACTCTTCCTCCCAAAAATTATTAGAGCAATATAAACAACCAGTTCCTCACTTAAGGACCAATTGTGAAGGGGTCCATGCTACTTCTCCTCTTCTATCATAAAATTACTCTATCATTGGAAAATAAGGCCACTTCATCTCCTCCTTGTTGATGTAATTGTAACTTCGGAATATATTCACTTATGTATCTTATGTATTGTACCACGATGTTTATTTGGGGATTTGTCTGTAATGTAATTGAGTCATGGCATGCCGTGATGTTCCGATCGGGAGTTTCTATAATGTAAGCATGTCATGTCAAGTCATTGAGGGTAACCCTCCTATTGATCAAGGGTTAAAGTCCCCGCAGTTTTGGGGCACAAGGGTTGTTAGACTCACCTAGTGAAGTCGGCCCTAGTAGGGTTTAGTCAAGTCAGGCATTAGTATAAATAGAGAGATATCCTCTCTATTTATAACACACTCACTCACACTCAGTTGTAGCACATAGCGAAGGAAGAAGAAGACACCGGAGCTAGGAATAAAGAGGTTACTGTTGTTGAGAGATCATCTTACTATTTTGGGATTTTACTTTTGGTGTTGATTCTATCTCTGAGGAAGTTGCGGGGTTTTCTCCATTTATGGTTTCCTCGAGGAAAAACACATTTTCATTGTCTCTTGTGTTTGATTTTTGTGCTTGTTATTCTCTCAGTTAAAGATCCTAATGTAATGCTGGCTTAATGTTAAAAATCTAACATGGTATGAGAGCTAACCTGAGAAGAAGACACTGTGCAGCTGCCGGAACTAGGGCTTCCTACTTTGTGGCTCTCTCTCCACATATTTTCAGCAAAATAAGGTTGGAATAACTCTCCTCCCTAGGGCGCATCTTTCTGTCGAAGAAGAATCCAATTCTGAGGTTTTTCAGTTTTGGACCCGACACAGCTGTCGAAAATTAGGGATTTTCACATAAGTGGAATTTTTCAGTGAGCCCAAGCCTGGATTGGTCTCCTCCTCAAAATCGAAGTTAGGGATCAAGATCAAAGTATTTGGTTGGACAGAACTCCAGAAAAGCAAAACCCTAATCTACTCCTGAACCAACACTACAGAATTTTAGCTCCAAATCCAGATCCGACATCTTAACCTGGTAAGATCTAAATCTTTTGTATTTCCATTTGAGGTTCTTAGTTAAGATGTCTCATCATACCAAGCTTGATGAAAAGCTTGAGGGAGCTGATAACTTCCAAGCCTGGAAGTATAGGATCTCCCTGGTCCTGGAAGAAAATGAGTTGGACTCCTATATCAGTGAGGAGGTTCTAGTTCCAGAGGGAGATGAGGCTAAGGCCTTACACAAGAAGAAGTTGGTTATGGCAAAGAGGATTATTTCTGATTCAATCAAGGATCACCTCATACCATAGGTGTCCTCCCTAAAGACACCTAAAGCTATGTTCGATGCCCTAACCAAATTGTTTGAAGGGAAGAACATAAACCGAAAGATGACTCTGAGAAACCAGTTGAAGAATGTGAAGATTCAGAATGCAGAGACCATCTATTATTACTTCACAAGAGTCTCTCAGATCAAGGAACAACTAGAAGCAGTAGATGAAGAAGTGGAAAATGCAGAGATTGTAATGACCACCTTGAATGGTCTCCCTAGGACATGGGACTCTTTCATTCAAGGGATCTGTGCCAAAAAGAAGTTAGTCAAGTTTAACAGACTTTGGGAAGAATTCTCACAAGAAGAAGCTCGGATAGCAGCTCGAGAAGAAAAGATGGGAAGTGAAGATCAAGCTCTCATAGTTCAATCCAAGAAACCCAGAAGGGACCATCATCATCATGATTCTAAAGGTGAGCACTCTTCCCACAAGAAATCTCAACTCAGATGTTATACTTGTGATGAAATAGGACACTTTGCCAGAGATTGTCCTAAAAGAAAAAGAAATCCTCACAAGAAGAAAAAAAACAAGAGAAGACATCATGCTCATGCTGCAGAGGATGATGAACCTTCCACGAAGAGAACCAGATATGAAAGTGAAGATTCTTCAAGTGATGAAGAATATGTTTTGATTTCCGATCTCACAGGAAACATCACACATGGAAGCAATGATTGGCTTATAGAAAGCGGGGATTCCAAACATATGACGAGATTCAAAGAGTCTTTTGTGAGACTATCAGAACATGAATCACCTCACAAGGTGAAGCTCGGAGATGACTACCAGTATCCAATAAAAGGTAGTGGGGAATCCTCCTATAAGCTAGACTCTGGAAAGTCCATGAAGATGAAGGATGTATTGTTTGTACCAGGACTCAATAAGAACCTCCTCTCCATATCTGCATTAGATGCAAAAGGCACGAGGGTTTCATTTGTAGATGTCCAAGTTCTCATGTGGCCAAAAGGAAATAACATCGATGATGGAGTAGTAATTGGGGAACACGAGGGAGATTTGTACAAATTGAAGGGTCATCCAAAACAAGCCTTGATTCATGACACAATAGAGCCAAATGAACTTTGGCATAGAAGGCTTGCACATGTGCATTACAGAGCACTACCACTTGCAAGCAGAGTTGTTGAAGGTCTTCCAGAAATACAAGAAAAACATGATGGAGTCTGCAAAGGATGTGTGAAAGGAAAGAATACAAAGAAGACATTTCCAAGTAGCAAGAGCAAAGCAAAAGGAATCTTGGAAATCATCCACTCCGATGTATGCAGACCAATGTCATCAAGTTCACTAAGCGGGTATGTATACCATGTTTCTTTCATTGATGACTTTTCTAGGAAGACATGGATTTACTTTATGAAGAACAAAGATGAAGTTTTCAGCAAGTTCAAGGAATTCAAAGCCTTGATCGAGAACCACACAAAAAAGAAGATCAATACCTTTCGATTAGATAATGGCGGAGAATTCACATCAAATGAATTCAAAGAGTTATGCAAAGACTCACTGATTAAGAGGGAGTTGTCCACCCCATATAATCCACAACAGAATGGGATTGTATAAAGTAAGAACAAAACTATCATGGAAGCTGCAAGAGTATGCTTCATGATCAAGATATTCCCATGCATTTATGGGAAAAGGCTCCCAGAACAACGGTGTATGTATAGAACCATACTCCACACAGAGTACTCGAGAATAATACACATGAAGAAGTATTTTTTGACAAGAAACCAGAAGTCAGCCATCTCATAATATTCGGCTATCCAGTGTACATACACATTCCAAAAGAGAAGAGAACTAAATTAGATCCTTCAGGAAAGAAGGGTATATTTGTGAGATACTTTGAAAGCTCGAAGGATTACAGAATATACTTCCCAGGATTCAAGAAGATCGACATCAGCAAGGATGTGACATTTGATGAAGACTCGGCTTACAACAAATCCAGAAAGAAACCTGCTGAAGAACCTGAAGAAGCAGAAGCACCTAAAAATTATTATACAACCATGAACGAAGAAACTCAAGAAGAAGATCAAGAATTTGAAGAACCTCAAGAACCTGTAGATCCACCTCAGGAGAAGAATCCTCATAAGAGGAAACATGCTTGGGTACGAGAATCTATCCAAGGTGCAGAAAGATACGGGGCTCTAGAAGAGAATCACAGAGAAAGAAAGAGGACCAGATCCTGCTCCGGGTATGTAGCATTATTATGTGATTTGATCGATAAAGAACCTTCCAACTATGAAGAAGCGACAGAACGGAACTAATGGAAGGATGCTATGATCGAAGAGTATCAATCGATCATGAAGAATGATGTTTGGGATGTTGTCCCAAGACCAGAAGGGAAGTCTGTTGTAACTTCCAAATGGATCTACAAGATCAAGCATGCTGCAGACGGTAGCATAGAAAAATATAAAGCAAGATTTGTTGCTCGTGGTTTCTCCCAGAAAGAAGGAATAGATTATGAAGAAACTTTTGCACCTGTAGCCAGATACACTTCCATCAGATCAATACTTGCTCTGGCTGCAGTGATGAAATGGAAGATACACCAGATGGATGTCAAGACTGCTTTCTTGAATGGTGTAGTAGAAGAGGAAGTGTATGTGGAGCAGCCACTTGATTTTGAGACACATGACAGGGATTCTCATGTATGTAGATTGAAGAAATCCCTGTATGGTTTGAAACAGGAACCCAAGACATGGTACGACAAAATTGACAGCTTTCTATCCAGTTTGGGCTTTACCAAGAGTAAAGCAGATTCCAACCTTTATTACAAGGTTGAAGGTGGCAACCCAGTGATGCTCCTACTGTATGTAGATGATCTGTTTGTAATAGGTGTGGATGGGTTGATTGTTGATACGAAGAGAAAGCTTGTTTCCGAGTTCAAAATGAAGGACTTGGGTATGTTGCATTATTTTCTAGGCATGGAGGTGTGGCAGAATGCGGATGGAATCTCCCTCGGACAAGGGAAGTATGCAATAGAGATCCTGAAGAGGTTCGGGATGATGGAATTCAAGGCCATGACCACACCTATGGCATCCAACCTGAAGCTATTGAGTGATGCTTCATCAGAAGCAGTTGATGCTACGATTTATCGTCAGATGATTGGGTCCTTAATGTACTTGATGAACACAAGACCATATATTTGCTTTGCTGTGAACACCTTGAGCCAGTTCCGGACAGATCCAAGACATGTTCACTTGATTGCTGCAAAGCATATTCTGAGGTACCTAAGGGGTACAGTTGATTATGGGATCAGGTATGAGGTGAGTCAGAAGATTAACCTGGAGGGTTATGTTGATTCAGATTGGGCAGGCAGTGCCATCGATAGGAAGATCACTTCAGGGTTTTGCTTCAGTATGGGATCAGGTGTGATCTCTTAGTTTAGCAGGAAGCAATCTTGTGTGGCACTGAGTACAGCTGAAGTAGAGTATTTCGTAGCTTGTTCAGCTAGTTGTGAGGTAGTATGGCTCAGGAAGCTACTCTCTGATTTATTTGATCTCCAATTAGATGCTACTTGTATATATTGTGACAACTAGAGTTGTGTGAAGTTGTTAGAGAACCCACTGTTCCATGACAAGTCGAAGCATATCGAGATCAAGTATCACTATATCAGGGATATGGTGTGGAGGAGAGCATTGAAGCTCCATTATGTTGCGACGGATGAACATATAGTTGATGTGTTGATGAATCCATTAGCCAGAGTGAAGCTTGGTGTTCTCCAGATCGAGGTTCCTTCCAAGGGGAAGTGATGAGTCTGTAAGCCATTCTGACGAGTAGTTCAAATGTAAGGGTTGAGCCATTCTGTCATGGTGAGAGGATTGGTTCCTTCCATGTCAGATCTAAGTGTTGAGCCATTCTGATATGACTGCAGGATTGGTTCCTACATGATCAGATATAAGGGTTGTTGCCATTCTTGGAATAGAGGTTCCTGGTCAGTTACCTGGAATACTTGGTCTGGGACTGAGGGCATTTCTGATATGACTGTAAGATGTAGTCTTGCATGATCAGATGTGATTGCATGTCCATTCTGATGTGATTGAGGGATTGGTTCCCACTTGATCAGATATAAGGGTTGATGCCATTCTCTGGGAGAATGGAGGCACCTGGTTAGTTACCAAGAAATCCAAGTCTGGGACTGGGGGCCATTCTGATATGATTGTGGGATGTATTCTCACATGATCAGATGTGAGTGCAAGGCCATTCTGATGAGTAGGTCAGACATAAGTGCTGGGCCATTTTGACGAGTAGGTCAGATATAAGTGTTGGGCCATTCTAACGAGTAGGTCATATATAAGTGCTAGGCCATTCTGATGAGTAGGTAATATATAAGTGCTGGGACATTCTGACGAGTAGGTCGGATATAAGTGTTGGGCCATTCTGACGAGTAGGTTATATGTAAGGGTTGGGACATTCTGACGAGTAGGTCAGATGTAAGGGCTAGGCCATTCTAACATGGGAGAGGATGAGGTTCCTTCCATGGTTAGATGTAAGGGCTAGGCCATTCTGACATGGTGAGGGGATTAAGTTCTTCTCATGGTTAGATGTGAGTGTTGGGCATGCCTTTTTGATGAGTCAAGGTCAGATGTAAGTGTTGGACATGCCATTCTGATTTCGGGTCAGATATAAGCGCTGAGAAAGACCTACATGGAGGCTAGGCCTACACCCATCATGAAAAAGGGTTGTCTCTGTAGAACTTCCTGTGACGAGAAGAATCATGAGATAGAACCTATGATGATTTCACTGATGATGATCCAGCAGTGATGATCCAGATCAAGTGATGATGTTCCAGTGATGATCCAGATCGAGTGATGATCCAGATCGAGATGAAGATGACTTGAAGATGAAGATGACTTGAAGATGATGAGAACTTGAGGATGATCCAGATGATACAGAGAAGAAGACTTGTGCTCATAAATTGTGTCATGAGAATACCTTCCTATTTAAGAGGGAGTGTTGATGTAATTGTAACTTCGGAATGTATTCACTTATGTATCTTATGTATTGTACCCCGATGTTTATTCCGGGATGTGTTTGTAATGTAATTGATTCATGTCATGACCCGATGTTCCAATTGGGAGTTTCTATAATCTAAACAAGTCATGTCAAGTCATTGAGGGTAACACTCCTATTGGTCAAGGGTTAAAGTCCCCGCAGTTTCGGGACCTAGTGAAGTCGACCCTAGTAGGGTTTAGTCAAGTTGGGAATTAGTATAAATAGAGAGCTATCCTCTTTATTTATAACACACTCAGTTGTAGCGCATAGCTGAGGAAGAAGAAGACAGTGGGGCTAGGAAGAAAGAGGTCACTGCTGTTGAGAGATCATCTTACTATTTTGGGGTTTTACTTTTGGTGTTGATTCTATCTCTGAGGAAGTTGCGGGGTTTTCTCCATTTCTGGTTTCCCTGAGGAAAAACACTGTGTTCATTGTCTCTTGTGTTTGATTGATGTGCTTGTTATTCTCTCACTTAAAGATCCTAATGTAATGATGGCTTACTGTTAAAAATCTAACACTCCTCATCATTCTAACCATAAAATGGCAAGAAAGGGCTAGTGATCCTTCTCCTCATTAGAATTTCATAAGTTGGATAAAGGGCCAATGTAAGTAGAATAGGGTGAGAAAGGCACAACATTTCCAACCCCCTTCCAAACATTCTAAGAGAGTTCCCATGTTACTCACTTGAATGGAACAAGTGTAGGAAAGGGATAGTGCCCCTCGACCCTCGACTTCCCCAAAAATTACTAGATAGAGAGAGGGTCAGTTGGTCACTCAAAAATGAAGAATTTTAGAAATTACCCATGCTCATGTTGGGAAACCTCTTAGCCTGAACTATAGACTAGAATGAATGTCGACATGACAGTTTATACCAAAGACCCTTATTTGTGGACCAAATATTCCTTACTTTCGGGTAGTTGGTTAGAATTGGACACTATAAATAGGTGACCCTATGGGTTGTCTAACATATCGCTTTGAGATGTTTATCATTATCATTATGCATTGTGATGTTATAATCATGATGTGTTGTGCTTAAGTGGTTCAACGATGTCATTAGACTCCGTCTTTCTTCTTGGAATACCATTCCCTTCTTTTCTTTTCATTATGTTCTATAATTCAGACTAAGAGGTTTCCCAACAACTCCTCCTCCACGCCCTCACTCCTCATCACTATGACCATAAAAGGGTAGGAAAGGGCCATTGCTCCTTTCCCTCCTTACTCAAATTTCAGAAGTGAAAAGAAGGGAAAGAATAATTACAATAGGGTGGGAAAGGGTGAATGTTACCACTCCTACCATATTTCTAAAAGGGAGTTCCCATGCTACTCAATTGAATGTAATAAGTGTGGGATAGGGATAGAGATCCTCAAATGTTACTCTGAAAAAATACCAAATAATTATAAAGGGACAATAACTTCCTTACTTAAAGGCCAAGAGTTTGAGAAAGGTCCCATGCTCCTTCACCGCCTATGCTCTAAAATCAATCATTCATAGAAAAATGAGGCCATCCCACGTCCTTATCATCACTCTAACCATAGAATGGTGAGAAAGGGACAGGGCTCCTTCTCCTCCTTACTAAAATTTTAGAAGTGAGAAAAATTGCCAGTGTAAATACAATAGGGTGAGAAAGGAACAATGCTTCCATTCCCCTTCCCAACACTCTAAGGTAGTTCCCATGCTACTCTTTCGAATGGAAGAAGTGTGGGGAAGGGATAGTGCCCCTTGAATATCTAACTCATTCACTCCATCTTTATAAAGGTCCAGTGATCCTTCTCTATCTCATTCAAATTACAAAAGTGTTAGAAAGGGCCACAAAAGAGCACATAATCCTTCTCCTCCTTTTATTACGAATGGAAGAAGTGTGAGGATGGATCCCCCTATCTCTAGAAGTTATTATCCCCCGAGAAAATGAAGGAAATACAGCTCCTTATCACTTTAATTTTGGAGTTGTGATAAATGGTCCATGCTCCCTTTGTTCTTCCGAGATGCCACTGGCCCTTCACTAAATTTTGAGTAAGGGCCAGTGCTCATATTCCTCCCAAAAATGACTAGTGTGTGCGAAAGGGAAACTGCGCCTTCTCCTACAAGTCACTAAAATTGGAAAATTACAACAAAGGGCCCATGCTCCTTATAGTGATCCTCGTTTAAATGGAGCGACTGTGAGGAATTCTCCTCCTCCTAGAAATTACTAAAGCGAGAGAAAGGGCTAGTGTTCCTTATGTATCTCACCTAGATTACAAAAGTGTTAGAAAGCCCCCCATGCTCCTTCTTGTCCTCTTATTAGGAAATGGAACAAGTATCAAGCTCAGACTAATTTAGCAAAATATGGACTAAGACTAATTCAACAGATCTCGACTAATTCATCAAAGTATGGACCAATGCAACATTTTCTGGACTAATTCAATAAATATGGACTAAAAAATTCCCAAGATAGGCTTTAAAAGTGTAATTATTACGCGAATGTTGTGAGATTTATAATAAAAAAAATTTGGTCTTCCTCAAATAATTCTAGACCGAAAGAAATATGGACTATGGGAAAATTCTCCTACACTTCGAGAATATGCATGAGGGACAAAGCACCCCTGTTGAGTTGTTGGTCCAAAATTGCCTTGCTACATGGCGCATTTTGATTGATAGAAGATCCAAAAATGAAATTTCCAAACCAATTTTTCCATCGAGGCAAGACTTCCTAGGCCTACCAACAATGGATTTCACCCCTTCCCACACAAGCAAATATAAAGAACTCAACGAGATATAGATGAGGCAAAGGTGGAACCCATGTGTGCCAACCCGACATAGACATGTGTTAGGAGGGATCGGATGATGTCAGCTCCTCCTCCTCCTTACTCAAATTTCAGTAGTGTCAGAAAGGCCCAATGTAATTATAATAGGTCCTTTAAAACATCGGTAGATCGACCGGTAACTGCTCACAAAATATTTTGGGAGAGGGGCGTGCTCCTTCCTCTCCTCTTTCCATGAATGAAAGAAGGGGGGAAGGGATTAATTCTAGTGTTCTTGTTCTTCTTGAAAATTACTAATGTGAGGATGGGCCATTGATCCTCTAATTCATTTAGAAATCTATTATTTATATGGAACTTGTATTACACAGTTTGGTGCATCCTTGGAAATACTATTTTGGGTGTCATGACAAGCTAATATGTGAAGATTTTAGTTTATATTCTACGAAATGATTAGTCCAAAAAATGGAATTAAGGTGTTGAGTGCTTAATGATGAGAATAGCGTGTAGAGTGTGGATGGAGCCATCATATTGATGCAATGTAGAAAACAACATGGATCCATCATATTAATGTAACATTTAAAACAACATTTAAAACAACAACAATTTACAACTATTAAATGAAATTAGCAAATTTCAATACTATATTATTAAACTACAATTTCATCTATATTAATTCCAAGTATGCATAAAACTATTGATTAGTGGTGCGACTAGCGCATCAAGTGGTATCATGTCTCGGTATTTGGAAAGCATGTCAACCGTTCAAACATGGTAACAGTGGTAAAGCCCTAGGATTGAGGGTTTTCTAATACTTGTCCATACCAAACATCCTAATACGGTAATGGAGGTGCAACTTTGCATACCACCCATAGTAGGAGGTTGAGAAAGAAGGTAGAGCAAGGAAGAGCCAACACTAGCATATCTAGGTTATAACCATAAGGGAAGGAAACATATTCTTTAGTGAGCATGAAGACCTTCAGTGAGCTTGAAAAATGTGGAAATAAAGTAAGAAACACAATTATTGCACTAGCTAGTGGTAATAATGGTGTTGCACATGAATATTATAGGAGACCGATTTTGTAGCGAGTGTAAAGACCTTGTCTGAGCTCAAAAACTGTGTAAATAAAGTAAGAAACACAATTATCACAGTAGATAGCCGTATGGAGTTGCACATGAATACCTTTCTCGATAGATTGTACAATGCTAAAGAGAGATTCTATGTTGTGTAGGAAACTCACAAGCATTCAACAAGCTACAACAACATTCAACAATGGCAATAAGAAACAAACTACGTTACAAAATATTCATCAAGCGACAACAAGGAGCATAATTCCTTACACCACACTACATAAGCGAGAATACTAGGATGTGGAATCCTTAGACAACATTCATAGAAGGTTGAGAAAGAAGGTAGAGCAAGGAAGAACCAACACTAGCATATCTAGGTTATAACCATAAGGGAAGGAAACATAGTCTTTAGTGAGCGTGAAGACCTTCAGTGAGCTCGAAAAATGTGGAAATAAAGTAAGAAACGCAATTATCGCACTAGCTAGTGGTAATAATGGTGTTGCACATGAATATTATAGGAGACTGATTTTGTAGCATGTGAAGACCTTGTCTGAGCTCGAAAACTGAAGCGAATATTTATTCACTCATACAATTATATTCACCAAAAGACTTGGTAAATCAAATATGCCATAATAATATATAAATTGATGATAGGATATGAGATATATGATAGATAAAATGATGATTACAATGGTTGATAACCCGCCTATTAAATAGGGCCTGGGAATTGTGAATGAAAGGTCATGTCCTTTCATCTTAAGTATAATTAATTATGTTTATTATTAATTATTTAATTATTATATTTATTTTATGTTCGTTACATTGCCTTCCCCTAAGGGAATCTTTGTCCTCAAAGATGTATTGACATTAATGTCTGATTTACTTTAATCTTGTCGTCTCGGGATCCTTTCCTTTTTGTATTTGTGACATTTGAGGAAATGAGCCGATACGACTTACATATTCCCTCGGAGAATTGTCGCATCATATCTGTTGTGGTCCATCCTAGATCTATTTTTATCAAAGCTCTGGGATCTTTTTGTGGGACAATTCATTTCAATTGTTGCTTAGTATGTCGAGATTTTCGCATGTCCACATAAGTCTTATGTGAATATTCATTTTGACCTTGTCGTTGGTCAAAATGACGATTATAATTAGGATGTCTATAAGGTGTAGGTGTTGTTTGTTCTTCTTTCTTTTGGACTGCGGCGAGGACTGTCTTCACTTCCTTGATTTGATTTTTGGATGCATTTTCTTGGATTGTGCTTCTTGGTTCTCCAGTAGATTGTTTATGATTTTGAATCTTTTCGATTCTTTCCTCTTGCGATTTTTTTTCAATTTTTAACTCCTTGATATGATTCTGTAGTTCCTGATTACGATTATTTAGACATTGGTTTTCTTCTTGCTTTTCCGGTATTTTTTCTTCGAGGTCTTCATCGGAGTGTTCTCTCTTGCTACTGTTTTTCAATTTTTTTGATTTTTGTAATCATTGTTTTGTTATGATTTCTTAATCTGAAAATTTCTTCAGAATTGTGGGATATTGTTTTATTACTCTTTGCGATCTCCAACTTGTGTTCTTTTTTAGAGTCGTTATTTTGTTGTTGAAGAACTTTTATCTGTTGTCGATATTGGTCGCCCACTGATTCTTGATCTGTTAATCTCTGTCGTATGTGCATCAGTTCTTCATCTTTGTCATTAACGATTTTGTTCAAGCGTATTATTTCTGCTTCGTAATCACTTATTTCTTTCTTTATAGCTTGATTTTTTTGTTTCTGATCGAACTCACTTTCGTCTTTTAATTTCTTAATTTGGGCAGACAAATTTTCTATATGATTTTTCTGGTCAGAATTTTTTTGTTCCTTGCGCTCTTTTTGCATCTTATGTAATTTAATCAACATTTCTGATTTCCTATTTTTGCCCTGTAAGTCTTCATTGTTTCTCTGATAACGTTTTAGCTTGGCTTCTAATTTCTCTATTTGTAGTCGTAAACCAGTTTCCATGGTCTCTGATTTTTTTCGACACTAGATGGTCGTTTCGACTATAGATGGTCTTCAATTTTCATGATTTTGTTGTCTTTGTATCAGGTTAAATAACCTTTTTTTTTCTTTCCAAAAATAATAATTATTTTAATAAAATAATAATTATTCTAATAAAATAATAATAATTTTTTTTTTATACTTTTATTTTTTTCTCCTTTTTTTTCTCCAAAAATAAGCTTTTTTTATAAAAAATTATTATATATACCAATTATTAAAATATAATAACTATTATATATATATATACAAATTTTTAATATAATAATATTATATTATATTAAAAATATATATAATTTTTTGTTTTGGTTTGTGGTGGAGGCGGCGGCGGTGGTGGTGGCGCGAAGGGAAGAGTGAGGAAGAAGGAGGCGGCGGTGGCAGTTGCGCAGAGGAAGTGTTGCATGGTGGCTTGGTGACAAGGTGGATGGAAGCAGAGGCTAAGTGCGTGGAGACTGAGCGTGTAGTGGGAGGCGCGAGGGCAGGTGGAGAAGGCTTGAGCGCGTAGGTGGAGAAGGCGGTGGTGGTGGCCATGGTGGCAGGGTAGAGGAAGGTGGAAGAGCGCAGAGATGGGGAGTGCGGTTTAGACGCAGAGAAGAGGAAGATGGGGAGCGCGGGTTGGACGCGAGTGGCAGCACGGGAGGCAGATGGGGAGTAGCGCGCGTGTCAGAGTGAGTGGGTGTTGGTGTTGGGTGTTTCTACTGGGTGGAGTGCAGAAGTGAAGATGTAGAGCAACGAGGAGGAAGGACGATGGAGCAAGAGTGTGAACAGTTGAGGGATGGATATGGTCCTGGGAATGCTAATGTGGTGACCAAAAGCCTATGTGAGATCAAAGATCCGAGTTTCAAGGAAACCTTGACAGTATGGCTATACGTCGGTAATCAACAAAATCCCTAGGAAGGCTAGCTTTGATACCACTGAAGCGAATATTTATTCGCTCATACAATTATATTCACCAAAAGACTTGGTAAATCGAATACGCCATAATAATATATAAATTGATGATAGGATATGAGATATATGATAGATAAAGTGATGATTACAATGGTGGATAACATGCCTATTAAATATGGCTTGAGAATTGTGAATGAAAAGTCATGTCCTTTCATCTTAAGTATAATTAATTATGTTTATTATTAAATATTTAATTATTATATTTATTTTATGTTCGTTACAAAAACTGTGTAAATAAAATAAAAAAACACAATTATCACAGTAAATAACGGTATGGAGTTGCACATGAATACCTTTCTCGATAGATTGTACAATGCTAAAGAGAGATTCTATGTTGCGTAGGCGACTCACAAGCATTCAACAAGCAACAACAACATTCAACGATGGCAACAAGCAACAAACTACGTTACAAAGTATTCATCAAGCGACAACGAGGAGCATAATTCCTTACACAACACTAAACAAGCGACAATACTAGGATGTGGAATCCTTAGACAACATTTAATAGGCGGGAAACCAAACCTACGCATTGAATTAGAAGGCGGAAAACTTCCTTACACGACATTCAATGTCATTGAATTGTGCATCCCGTCAAGAATGGAAGTGTCACGGGTCTTAATTTAAATCTGAAGGCATGGAGTTGTATAAGCGCATGGGGTTGTCTTTTATCCTACTTAGGCATATTAGATATTTAATAACACTAGTATTCAAAAATAATTTTCTTTTTTGACAATTATTTTATAGTATAATTAAGTATGTAAAAAATTAGATTAATTAAATTTTATAGGTAATAATTTTCATAGTATATAATTAATAATTAAGTATATTTAATAAAGTAAATTAATTTACTTTGATTGTTGTAATTAAAAAATTATTTTTTGGGTGACACTATAAGCATTAAATATTAGATGATGATGATGATGATGAAGATGGTTAGCGTCCACTGTCATGCCTTAAGAAGATATTAATTAAATTACTTGAAATGATGTCAAAGGTTTTTTGTGTGCTCAAAAACCTTATAAATAAGTGTTCTCAGGCCACTTTAGTTTTGACAAGTTAGAAAGTTAGGAGGTTTGTATTGTAGCAAAGATTATACATGTGGTATCCAATCCAATGTGGATGTGACAGGGAAATCAATAAGAGGAGTGGCTTTCATCCTCGATGTTCATGGCTAAGCCTTTCCACCCATCGTGTTTTAGGAATCGTTCAATGCCCTATTTCGATATGAAGCTCATGAGAGTTCGTTCTTTTCTCATATATATTAATTTTTTTTTCTTCGAACTAGTTAAATCAAAGATATATTTTTTATCTTCAAGATTAGGGTTAATGACCTCCTTTAATAGTAATATCTTAATTTTATTTCTACCTATAATTCTTTCTTGTCCCACATTTTCTTTTTAAAGTAACTTAGAAGTGATAATATTTTTAATGATCCCACCTCACAAGGTTTATGTTGGGTTGCAATTGTTTTGAAGACCAAAATAGTATTTCTACCCTTCATTAATCCTTAAATTAGTAATGCTAATATAGCCCTAGTTGATCTTGTGATTATTAATATCAATTATGAAATACTTGTAGGAAGACACCTCCTCAATATCGTTATTGTCGTAAGTGAACTCAATTGGACTCGATAATAATAACTTTTGGACTTGATAATTCTTAATTGCTTGTGACGATCAAAGGGCACCTTGTCATATGAACGATATGTTCAACATAGAGAAGGACGATGACGACTATACCAGCTAAGGTTGTGGCAACGCACCAGACTTCTTATAAACAAGCTCAATAGTAGCTTATCGATGTATTACTATGTAGAAAAGGGAAGGGGAGAGGGGCAAACCTTGCTCACTATGAACTCCAAATTTTCAATTAATACCTTTTGAACACCCCTTAGTGCTCTTCAACTTTGCAATGACAATCTTGAATAACCTTATTGTAGTAGCTCTCAACTCGGAAGGAAACTTTTCCAATCCAAGTTATTTATATTTGTTGTATGGAAATTTTTTCTAATGCCCAGAAAGCAGTAAAAGATATTGGATTTATTACTCCTCCGTAATGACCTTAGAAAGAGTAATGTGGTGGTTAGTGGTAGAGTGATGTCTTTCAAAGACTAGCAAACCTATCCCTCTTAGTACCTTCACTTTCTAGCCAAACACTGATTTTATTTTTCTAGAATGATGTCAAAAAGCTTGGCTAATAGAGGGCTAAATTAATCATAATGGTCCAATAATTAGAGGGGTTATTTTTTTCACCACTTTTAAAGATAAGAATAATGTGGCTTTAAGTCCAAGGATTCGGGAAACCTTGCTTGACCGGTAGATTAAAAAACTTGTGGATGTTAGGAGTGAGGACTGACCTTCCAATCATTAAGACCTTCAATGTGCTTAGTTTTTGCATTTCCAAGGTGCTTATCCCCCAAATCAATATAATATTCTAATTTGAGAAATCATTTTGTTGTAAGGAGGGTTTGAATATTATTAGTGACATTTGATGACCCATACAACTTTTAAACATATGCACTCCAATTTTCCAAACAAATCCTAATACTCTCTATATTTTTACTAGTTAGAATCTCCCTCAAGAATTTCTTGGGATCTACCTTAGAGAGGTGTAGAAGTTTTTCTTCTTTTTTATTCATTAATTGCGATTTTTTTCTTCTTTTAATTAGGGTTGTGTATTTGTTTATCTTGTCGACATTGAGAGACACATTGATAGCTTCCTTAACGTCTCTTCTAGCATTTTTACGATATTTATCATACCAACTATTGATTCTTCATTATTTTCTTTTTTACTTGTAAAATTGCTGGAAAACTTGTTAATGGAAGATGTGAAGACCATAGTAAAATTATAATAGAGATATTATATATTTTATGTATTTGATAGAGGAAACATAAAATACAAGTCACACATAAACTCATTTATGAGAAAAACATGTAACACTCGTTGAATGACATTTCACAAAGAAAATATGGTTAGCTTTAAATACTTTAGTGGGTGGAGCTACAAGACCATTTAAATCGTGGTAATAAGCAAGTGAATTCATGTATATATATTCCCCTAAGAGGAAGTACGTTGGTCTATAAACGTCATTTTCAGATGAGCAAGCCTCCTGTAGAGTTCGTATTCTCTTTAAAGAATGCAGGTAAGTTGGTCTATGTAGCATTCCTTAAACGTCATTTTCAGATGAGCAAGCCTCTTGTAGAGTTCGTATTCTCTTTAAAGAAGGCAAGTTAAGGACAAGGAGATAAAAAATGCAAAAATGCGACTTTAAAGAATGCAAGTCAAGGATAAGGAGAAAAAAAAATGCAACGTGGAGAGTGATGAATCATTTACTTAGGGTTATTTGATGGCACTTCTTAAGCTAAGCCAAGAAAATATGGAGCAGGGCTATTCCTCACTTTAGGCTTGTTTGGCCTATTTGGATCGCTATCAGGCATGTATCACTCTTATGTCCCTAAGCTTTGCTTTGGCTATCAGGCATGTATCACTCTTATGTCCCTAAGCTTTGCTTTGGATAAGTATAAACCATGGAGTGGTTTAAAAAACTTTCAATGATAGATTTTATTTGTGAAGCACATAAAAAAGGATGGATGGAACTATCCTCAAAAGATATCAATCCAATCCTAGTTTTGATATTAAAAAGGATCATAAAAAGGATGGATGGAACTATCCTCAAAGATATCAATGCTAGTAAGCCAGATTTCCTTAGACACAATCAAGGGGAGTCCTTTATATGCCTTTAAGGCTAGTTTTTAATGTGGTTGCACAACTAGGTCGAGTGTCTTGATTAGCACCATTAATATATCCCTATACATTAAGAATTAGTAGCCAGTTTTGTATCTGATACCACTTTGTAACATCTCAAATACTCATAATCTCACACATGATACACTCTATGAGTCCTCAAAACCTCACACATTAAGAATTAGTAGACAATTTTGTATCTGATACCACTTTGTAACATCTCAAAACCCATATAGACAATTCATGGTCAACTATCATAAAAATATATAATAATTTTGGATAAAACAACTAATCACAATAATCAGAAATGGTAATTGCAATTTATCTATTGCATAAGCATGAGAAAATAACTCCGTACAAATTAATCGAACAAAATAGGATGATCCAACTTATATATTGCATAACCGAGTGAAAATATCCATATAACAGGAGGATTGATTCTCCGAACAAAATAGAATGATGCAACTTATATATACATACCCGAGAGACAATAACCATATAACAGGATTGATTCACCACCTAGCAAGAGACAATATGAATGACACCTCAAGTTACGACAAAGATATGGCACTTTTTTAATCTAGATTAGCCTGTATAGCAACATGAGAATGTTGCTAAGGTATATTAATGCAGGGTAGGATACAGTCACAGTCTCAACGATCTGGTTGAGATAGCAGAGCTGAAGCTTGATTTGTACTAAAAATGCTTTCTTTCCAAGCCACCCAAATTAATATATGAGAGTACCAGCCTATAGTGCAGATGCACTAGAAGCTGCAAAGGTAGTTAGTTCATCATCCATGTAGCAGTTATGAAGACATGTTAAAACATGCATGCCTTGTGATTAGTGTGAGAGTTGAGTGTGTTGGCTTCATGATAAATTGGCTCCTGAGGACAAGGGAATAGTGCTAAGGTCCCCTTTATGGAGATAGAGTTAACAAGAACATGGGAATAAATATCTTAACTTGGTCGTTTGGCATGAACCAATCCCCAAACTTTTGAAGATAGAGGTGTCTAATCTTCTTCCCAGTTGGACGGCTAATTAGCCAATGCCCTATATATGTATTCAGAAGCCTATACTGGCACCCAAAACATAAGATGGTTGTGGCTTAGTTGTCTGTAAAATTCTTCCAGTCTTTGGTTCAAGCGATTATTCTCGGGCTGTTAAGGCTTGTTCCACTGCTTCCACTATCAATTGAAGAGGATTTGATGGTAACAATATGATGGCGGAATTTGGGAGAGCTTGTCACTCTGGAACCAGTTTGCTGTTTCACAAGGGGAATCAAGGATTGAACTACATCAGTCATCAGAGGTCGATAATCTGCTTCTGATTGAACACACATTGCTGCAATGGCTGCTACCTGCAGGTTTCACCAAATGTGTAAACTTTAAAGTCATAAGGTCATTCCCACACATCAAGAAAATAGACACAGACATGAAGAGATTGAGCTTTCTAAAATGAACTTGAGATTGAGCTTTCTAAAATGAACTTTAGGTACCTGTATTAGTTCCTTCTTTGAGTACTGCCCTTCCAGAACAGGATCGACCAGTTCCATGACCCTCTCTCTGTCAGTAAGGCATGGAAGAGCCTGACAAAAGCAAGTAAGCATTCCATTAAACAAAAGCATGCAGAAAGGCCAAGTATACCTGAAAAGCAAAACTGGGTATCTAGAAAGTGATCAATAGAGTGGAACTATTCAGTCTGGCAATAAAACAGCTGGGCCTTCAGATAATTAGGCAATGCCAGAGGAAATGCATTTCAAAGTTACTAATTACCTAACAGAGGGCTCCAATGAGCTGGCTAGCACTCTCTTCAAAATCTGGTCATGCTTGTAGCCATCTGATTGAAGCCTTCTGCAAGGTGCATAGCCACTTCCATATCTTTCAAGGTTCAGTTATGAGTCAACAGTAAAACCAACCAGAAAGCATGCCATAACATGGCTTTGGCTTTGACCGATTTGTTGCTGGCTATTCCATGCAGTAAAGGATCAGTTATGCTCTAAGGACTTTGATATAGACAACTGTCTATAAATTCTCCAGTTTCAAATTCAACAAACTTGGTCTTGTTTTGGTAGGGAAGGTTTCATTTGATTTAACTAGTCGATTGAGACATTGCAGCTAATCAAAGAAGGGGTGAAATGGGCAGACAGGACCTTAATTTGACAAGCAAAGTCTTATTGGCACTTTTCATTTGGAATGCAAAATATTTGAAAGCTGTATATATACGTTTGTCAGAGCAGACCTCCCAAGCCCTGATTAGAATACGGTTGCTTAATAGTGATGGGCTTATGTTTGTGCCCTGGGCTTCACCAGCTCAAATTAAAAGGTCAGATTTGCTTCATTTGTTAAGGGGAACATGTTGAGGAACAAAAC
>LPNX010510429.1:36395-93231 GCA_001517045.1 Pseudotsuga menziesii
GCAATGAATGATTTATCCATCAAATGAGAGGTTGGGGTCAAATTTTGCAGATTGGAAAAAAGGATACTTAAGAAAATACATAATACAAGAGAACAAGATAGAGAAATAATCAATACCCAGGAGACAAGTACGCCTTGTCCAGGAGGCCTCTTCATGTCTACAGGTACACGACCTGTCAAAAGCTCTAAAAGCACAACACCAAAGCTGTAAACATCTGATTTTGTAGTCAAGTGTCCTGTCAAAGCATACCTGCAGTAAAAATTGTATCGAGTTATCAGAAGTCAAGCAGTAAACTTGTTGTATCTCAGGCTATCTTTGCTGATGTTAAGGAATAGCATTTGATGTACGTTAAGAAACTTACTCTGGGGCAACATATCCTGTAGTTCCTAAAATTCGAGTGGATATTTCACCATTCATTTTTTCAGAACCAAGCTTTGCCAAACCAAAATCAGACACTTTGGCATTGTAATTCTTGTCAAGCAGGATGTTGCTGGCCTTAAAATCCCGGTGTATCACTGGCGGAGTAATATGTTCATGAAGGTATTCAAGACCTCTAGCCCCATCCAAAGCTATTTTCATTCTAGTTCCCCAATCTAACAGGGGCGGATTGCCTGGTGAACCTGTAGAAACAATTCATGAAACAACAACCGTATGTTCAAATTGCAATGTTCCTAGCACTCCTGCCATTCATTATCAGATTTTCAAGCCTTCTTACAGGGCTCACCAGTGACCAAACTAAACAATGAAGGGGCTAAATAATGTCACGATTGAACAAAAGATAAAATTCTTCAATGAGATCAGCTTGAACAAAAATGATATAACATGCATTAAGATCAAAATGTTTTTCCGAGGTTCTTTTACATGAAAGGCATTGACTAAAAATGTGATCATCTGGTTTTTTTTCTTAGCAGTGCAACTAATTTCTATATTTAACAGATCTGTATTTGGTATGCATCCGTATTGACTGCAGGCCTCTATGGATTCACTAATTAGTAATTTTTGTCTTTATTGAAGATGCATCATATTTTTCACTGTAAATCAATACACTGTACACTGAGAAGTGAGAACACTACATCAAGGAGCCATAAGGGGTCCACACAAGATCCCCCTTCCTTTAGCAGGGACTGGTGAAGTGTGCCCATGAAGTTCAGTCTCATGTAATAGAATGTGTGAAGTGATTAGGGGAACGGAAGGCGTGCTCGTATATGCAACACTATTTCTGTTACCAAACACAATATTTTGTTTTTATAGGATCTTAAAATTACTGGTTTCTGGCTTAGATGGTTATTAACTTATTACATAGTTGGTAGAATGGGGAATATTGATATACTACCCATGAGAAAGGACAAGGAGTGGATTGTGGGCTAACCACTTGGGTGGCTTCCTCTATTATTGAGAGTGGACAGGATCCAATTGGTAGATGCTCTTCAATGACCATTGTGCTTGCTGGAACTGCAAGGTGTTTCTGTTCTGTGTATGCTCCAAATGATCTTGAAAGCAGAATACAATTGTGGGATTGGATGTCCCACTCCTCATCAATGGCCGAACAGATTATTGGTAAAGTCTTTAACATGGTGGGGTGGGAAGGGGATTGAATTGGTGGTCATTATAAGCACTCTTAGGCCAGAATAAAAAGCAGGTTTGGACACACTGTAAATCTACTTCAGGTATTTCACTATTAGGTAGAAATCTCTTGATATTGGTTGATGGTAATCCTGGTGCAATAAGAGAGTTTTCTCTCCAGAGTTCATGCACAATTGCATAGATTATATGTGAACTTGCAGAATGCCACCTTTACTAGTAAGTCTCAATGGGTTCTCGTTTGTTGAAGTAAATATTATTAATCAAATAATGAAGATACAGGCCATAACTAATTTTGCTCACCCTGTAGAGTGTTCCTGATGGACAGTGAAGAGATCACAGTCCTTTGGATGTTGTTTGAGAGCGGACAGACTACAGACCATGAAAGTCCCCTTAGGCTGCCCAGATATAGCATATATCATATCATTTCGGATGGAGTGAGCTAAACTCTAGACCATTTGCACCATTTTTCCGGCGAAATTTCTGACCAAAATCCGGCAAGAATTGTTGAAATTGCATAATCGGAGTGCCCCAGGGGTTATCGAGGGAGCTGAATCCATTTATGGAACCAAAATCGCAATTTCAGCAAAAATCTCCTCCCCGGACTCCAGCAAATTTCGCCGGCAAAGGTGCAAATGGTCTAGAGTTTAGCTCACTCCCTTTCGGATTCGTTACTGAATTCATATTCAACAACGAAGGTTCATAGAACATGAATTAAGAAGATATGAGGGTCTGTATAAGGGTGTTTTCTGGATATACTTTTCCATTCTGAAGAAGGTACACTCAAAATGAATGAAGTCCTTAATGAGGTTTTGCTCTCTCATTGTAATATTTTTTTTAAAGTCATAGAAGCAGGGTCCAGAGAAAGGCAAAAACAACAAACAGGAAAAGGTATGCATAAGAGGTGTAGCTCTTTAGTGTTTTTGCAGGTCTCCCACATCATGGTGAGACCATGGGTATCTACTACCTAATAAGTAAGCGCTGAGTTAGGGCCTGAGATTCAGCAGCTCAAAATCAAAATCAACCATACAAAAATCCTTTGGTGTACTTAACAATCTGAACTCACCATCAGAGTAAAGATGCTCCTGCAAATTTCCATTAGGCATATATTCATACACAAGAAGACGATGGTCTTGATCGGCACAGTAGCCAACGAGCTGAAGCAGATATGGTGAATGCAAGCGGCTCAGAAGATCCACCTGTAACAAAATAAGCGCACGACGTCATAACAGAGAAAAGATAATATTCACTTAATTGAAAGCAAAAACGGCAGTGCAAGGTCTCTAGAAACCAGACCTCAACTCTGAATTCACGTTCCCCTTGTTTTCCATCTCTGTCAAGCTGTTTAATGGCCGCCACTCTGCCATCAAGCAGGACACTCCTATACACCAAACCAAAACCTCCATTCCCAATCACATTGGCAGAGCTGAAGTTGTTTGTGGCAAGTCGAAGCTGTCTATATGTGAAAACCTGTACTTCTGCGGGCGTTGTGATGAATCGTATGGAAGGTATTGAAGGATTCGTGTACTCTGCCGAACCTTTCTCCAGATCTGCGCACATCACACAATGCTTCTCAATACATCCGTTGCACTTCTACAAACAGTGACACAATACTCAAGACATTTATGACTACTTGCTTGTCACTTGGTACCATTCATGACAGTTGGGCAGTTACAAGAACAGGATAAGGATCCTGGACACTGGATTCTAATGCTAGCTAGTCTGGTTTTGTCTACCAACCAAACCCATCTGAACCCGGGCAACTCCAGGTTGCAAGGCTCGAGTTTGTATATATTGAGTTCTAAATTACTTGATGCATTGGCTATTTGTGTGAAGCTTAGCAACCTCCAGGTGCATATTAGACTTGGGTTGAGATGGGTTTGGGCTAGTATTGATAATCAATAGACACAATACACCATCCAGCTCAATGGATCTAATACACCATCAAGTTCAATGGATTTCACACACCATCTAGATTCGATAGACCATTACACTGAGAAAAAGAAAAGTTGATTAAACCCCACCTAGCCTGTGAAATGCAACTCACTTCTCTCTGAGTTTGGAACTATGAAGCTATGGAGTATAAACAAAAGCTGGAGCTATGGAATTGCAGAAACCAAAATGAAGAAAGAAATCACAGAAACAAGATTTTAAAACTCAATATCCTTCATCAAATTTCTAAGTACGTTGAATTAAATTAGATTTTCAATTTTAATTCTAAGATATAGATACGGTAAGTGTCAAATGATAATCGAAGTGAATATATACCTGAAGTGTAGGATCCACTGGATTGTCTGGTATTCCTACCATTGGCTTTAAGGAAAGATCTATGAATCTTCCCTGCATTTGAACGTTTGTAGCAACAGAATCCAAGCAACATCAGTGCCAGAACAATCAAACTGCAAACAACGACAATTATTACAAACACTGCATGGCCTTTCTGTGATACCCTGTGTGCGTACTCAGATGCCAAAAATGGAGATGGTGCAGGAGACCCAAATCCGGGATTCATGGCAAAAGCTCTCTCAGATCACATATTTATCATGGCCAGTCCTCGTGACAAACCCATTTAGTTTTCAATTTGAAATCCAAATACAAGACCGTTGTAGAAACTCTACAAGACATGTCATACACTATATATACATATACTCTGGTACAAAGAATTCATGGATGAGTCCTAGGGTTGGAGGGCTGATTCTTCCCAGAAGAAGACTTGGATTCAAATCATGCAGAGGTCCAACTGAGCGTATTCAGGCAATAACAGCAAACAATAAATGCAAGGAGTAAGTTCTCCAGCAAGACATGTGGGCACTGCAGGCTTTGACAAACAATTACTCACTGTATTTTATTGCCCAGTAAACAGTAGCACAGCGCACAAATGAGGTAGCATGTAAAGATATTCACCGAGTGTATATTTTATCAACGACATTATGGATTAAGTAAACCTGCTGTTTCCGTGACAATATTGAATAGAATTGGGTGGAGGAATTTAAGGCGCCAGATCTGACCAACGAATTGTACATAGATTCTTGTAAGGCCTCACTATACCAATATGACAATGACTATTTCAAAATATCAATTCCCACAGCCTGCACCTCACATTTTAAAATCCAACTGTCACCACATTATGCCAACAAATCCAACACGTAGCTTGTTTTTTCTTTCAACGTAAATGTCCATCTCAAAAGTGCACTGATTTTTTAAAGTGGACTGATTTTCTAAGATTTGTGAGGTGAAAAAATATATATTTTGAAGCTTTAAATTGTATTAATGAGTTAAAAGTTAAGATTTTTATATAAATTTGTGTTAATTAGCTTAAAGTTAAGATAAAATTGGTAAATTTAGGTTTATTTATTATTATTAAAATATAGTGAGAGTAACGAAGTTTTTTTTTTTTTAATATCTGAGTATTTGGTTTTTTTTAATATCTCGACTATTTGGAATACATGCCATGGTTGCAATTTTTATGATCTTGTCCAGTTCAAGGGTGGATATCGTGTGTCATCCGATTTTGGATTTGCTCCAACCGTCACCTATCTTTTTGGCCTCTTTGATAGTGTTGTAGCTTCAAATATCGGAAGTGGAGGTTTTATAGTGCATATCAGTTCCTTTCATTACTTTCATGTCCAGATGGGTTGTGGTGTCAGCACACACACCAAGGGAGAGTTGTTGGCCCTTTGGGCTCTATTGGTATTTATGGTTTCTTTAGGCATTCCTTCCCTCTTTGTCTGTGGAGACTCCCAAGTAATCATAAATTGGGCAAACTTGGGGGCACATCTTGATGTTGTGGACCTGGATCATTGATCGCATTTCCGAGGTAAAAGTTTCTTTCCTCTCCATAAACTTTCAGCACATTTATATGGAGCACAATATGAGTGGGTTGATTCTTTATCCAATGAAGCACTTACACTTGAGATGGGAAAACTCTCCTATATTGAAATATTGGATGGAGAGTCTATTGGTAGTGATACCATCTTGTTCTTTTAAGGAATGTGTATCTATTCTTGTTGTGGCTACTCTTCTTTACTGGTAAAGATTTGAGTATTTTTTAGCCTTTATCTTTGTTATGATGAGTCTTTTTATGGCAAATTTTTTGCCTTAACTTGGGGATCATCTCTTCATCCCCTAAGTGCTTCCTTGAAATGAAAAAAAAAGTGCTCTATAATGCAATATAGGGGAGAAGCTCTCACATGCATAAATGTAACACTACCTTAAAATATAAATTTATGTTGCCTCATAAAATAAAAAATTAAAACTAAATGAAAAAATAATTAAAAAATCCATATCCTCTTATAAAATAAAATAAAAATTAAGATTCCACTGGGTGCTTTGTATATCTTAGTTTAAGATGGATCTATGTCACTTTAAGGAAAATCATGTGATATGAAATAATTCATTGTTAGTTTATAGGGGTAAATTTTCACTTTTACTTTATAAGTTTTGGGTTGTTAAAATGTATCTTTGTATTTAAGAAAGACAAGTACTTAAAGGCTCATAATTTTCTTTAAGTGTGGAAACTTTGGTTAATTTTTTTAATTCTTAAATTTCCAGCCATAAAATGGCTGAGCTAAATTTCACCCCTAAAATTAACCTCTCAATAAATCAAAATAATTTTTAAGTCTTATTCCACCAAAATATAGTTTTAACCTACATAACATAAGCAAAAAAATCAATATCCAGTGTGGTCATTCTTAAAACCAATACTATTTGACATGGAGTTAAAAAATACCTACCCTTCATTTACTTCCAAAAAAGTCAATATGGCGTGTGATCATTGTTGAAGCCAATACTATTTAATTTGAATGCTTTTACTTATATTTAAGATTTTTGAAAACGATTAACATTGATATGGAGTTAAAAAATAGTTACCCTTCATTTATTTCTTATAGATTTACACTATGCATTAACTTTTATATATATAAAATATTAAATCAAATTATAAACAAGAAGTTAAAACTTTGAATATGGGAGATCCAAAACTCCAATGTTAAGTGTAAAAAGAACACACTATGCACAACTTCAATACTAGGTATAAAATTGAGCATCTTTCTTTTTATACCTAGTATTAAAGTTGTGCATGGGTGGTTTGGGCATAAGATTATCATTGTCTCCACCCAAGTTCAAAATCCATGACTATATGTACATAACATCTACTCGAGTAGCCCCAAGGGTTAGCTCAATTGCTAAGACGTGCGCACACTCTCTCGATTCGGGGAGAGGTCACGGGTTCGAGCCTTGAGTCCTTTGGGGAGAGGTCACGGGTTCGAGCCTTGAGTCCTTTGGGGTTAGGTCTTCTGCGAGGATGGCCGCCTTGAGTCCTTTGGGGTTAGGTCTTCTGCGAGGATGGCCGATGGTTTACCACCTCTACCATCCACTAATGTGGGGAAGTATTGCTGGGTTTCCCGTGGATCTTTCCATCTGAAAACACCTACTCGAGTATGAGAATATTCAATAATAGAAAAAAGTATAAAAAGAACACACTAAGTATAATGTGGGTTATTTTTTAGTTATGGAGACCCAATTTTATCAAAATTGTGCCATGAAAATCTACACCCAAATCAACTATTCCAAAATACATAAATCTAATTAATTTTACTTTTAAAAAAATGTTTATATTAAAATAAAATAATTTAAAAATTGTGTCTTCTATTTTTATTAAAAAAATGTTTTTAATATTAATTATTATTATTTTTAAATAATTATCTCTATATAAACTTTCCTTTGATCAAATACTTATATGAAACCTCTTGTTTGTGGGTGGTGTGCATACTCTACTCTTTTCTAAATTTAAACCTATGACCTCTTAACTCTTCTTAACCCACTATAAATACCCTATAAAATTAAATATAATACTTTGTACCTTCTCTAACTTTATATTAATTATTTATATAATATTTAAATTATCTTAAATATCTTTAATTTAAATTTTATTTAGTATTAATATACTTCATATAATATTAAATAAAAATGATTCATTTTAAAATTGAAATGTTATTATGATAACATGATCCTATTTAAAATTGAACCGTTGTCATGATAACATATTTACTATGTAAATTTTATTAATAAAAAATTCAAAAAATTAATTCATAAATATATAATTTAAAATATTAAATAATAAAGATAATTATTAAAAAAATTTAAAAAAACCGTTATACGAATATTTAAAAACATTTATTTCATTATTATGAAGATTTTGAACTTTTTAATATGATGATAGAATTTCATCCCATCACCCTTGAAACAAACAAATCAACCAAATTAGATAGCAGTTAATATGGCTAGAACATAATGACTTATTCCGTAAAATGTTTTTACCTATAGTTTTAAATTTATATTTAAATGCGTTTACACATGTTTAACAAGGGGCTCCTTTGTCCCACAAACAAGGGGTCTCATACACCAATTTGGTGTCTCGCTTGGCGGTGACCTTAAAAATAGATTATTATTATTATTATTATAACAACCCAATTCACCTTGCATATCAAAGATTTATTATGTACCATCAATTTGACTTAATTACCTACTCCTAACTAACATTTAATGTTTTTATTAATTTTTGCATTCAAACAATTTGACTCGAACAACTGACCGACCTACTCCTAGCTAACACTTGGCGCTTTTATTATTATTATTACATTTTTGCATTTAAACGGCTAGAAATTTTAGCCTCAATTCCTTGTATTAAATTAAATTATGTTTTGAAAATGGAATCAAAACAACTTTTCACAGCTGGCAGTTTGTTTGCTTTACCGAGGACAATAATCAGCCCTCGGGACCACGTCAGCACAGGTCGAGCTGTCGTATTCCCTTCTGTCCGTTTGACCTGCCACAACTCATGTGCTCTCGTGCATTCAAAAATCGCCAACGGCAATTATCATGGCTGCTTACGTCATCCTCCTCGAATTCCAAGGGTCCACGTTTCACGGCGGGTAAATCTCTGACTTCAAAAAAAATTACAACTGAAATCACATGCACAATCTTTGAATATTTTTTTCCATTTGGTGCACCCCTTCATTTGCCCTAGGTGCACGTCATATGGATGACGTGGACACCCAAATCCACTTGACAACGACCGACCAACCCACGCCTTTCTTGTTATAACCATGACACTTGGGGTATATTTAAGTCAAAACTCCTTCACATGTATAATATTCCCATTTAAATAAATGTTTGTATAGTTTGCTTAGGTTAATGTGGGGTCCTATGGAACAATGACATAAACATCAAACAAAATACACCACAGAGAGAACATGGCCTCTGAATAAATTTTTGTATAGTCCAAATTAAGTTCAGAGGATCTTGCATGGGATCTGATTGCACAAGCATGCATGCATAAATTTTTGTATAGTCCAAATTAAGTTCAGAGGATCTTGCATGGGATCTGATTGCACAAGCATGCAGGCACAGTGGACCATAGCATTTTTAAAATCCCATAAAGCCCCATTGACATGGACAAATTTTTCCATATTTGAATCCTTCTGGTGAAAGCAACTCTTCATGGACACCTTGCCTAAGGTTCACATCACTATCCTTTTCATAAGTTCTTTGGCCATAATAATTCAATAGGATTTGTTTGTGATTTATTGTAAGATTTTGCATTTAGTGAGCATTCACAGGGAAAATGTTGTGTATTGTATGATTTCCATCCATGTGCCCTTCCACTGGTGTGAACAAAGTTATGTAACATAAAATGAATAAGCATGTGACCTTTATTAACATGGGGTCTTATCTCAAAAATAAGTCCCTAGACCAAGGCATATAAGTACGCTGACACCAACATGTAAAATAAAATCACTTAGCAACATTGCCACGTTACATTTTATTATTATCTTGCTCAGTTTTTGCATCCCAAGGCTTATTTTTGGTAGTTGTTATTATTATTTAAATATATTTGTTTTTTTTTTGTTTTTTTTTAATTTGTTGTAGTTTAGTGGTTGGGGGAAATATTTTTATAATTAGTTTGTTGAATCAAAGAAATTATGTTAGCTTGTTGATAAAAAAATTCATGTTTGTGAAGTTTAAGTTTATTTTGATAATGATTTTTTATTTTATTTTATTTGTTGGTTTGCAATGTAATGGTTGAGAAATGGTACTTTAGGCTTAACTTATTATTGGTTTATATATTATTTATTTGTTTGGTTACAGTGTAATGGTTGAGAGGAGGTATTTTAATATGGAGTAAGTTGAATAATGTATAATATTTTTATTGGAATCATTTCTATGTTTAGTAAGAATTTTGTTGAAAGGTATAGTTTTACTTGATTTATGGAAACTTTGACTATGGAACTTTTTTTATGGGTTTTTGGTTTAGAAATATATTTATATAATACTAAAAGAACAATGAAATAAATATAATTGGGTCAATATTGAAGTTAGATGGAAAATTGAGGTGAATGGGTCTAAGATAAAGTTTATGGGTATGGTGTGAAGGTGAAGATATTGTGTCCTTATCTCGTAGAAACTCTTCTTGTGTCACTTTGATTGTTGGCTTGGCCCTGGCAAGGTGTAGCCTGTCATAAGGATTTTAAGGGTTTATAGTAGCCTGAAAACATTTATCGTTTATTTGTAGTTGCAATAGTGCTACCACCCAAAATGCCCTAGAAATTTGTATCAAGGTCTATTACAAGGTAAATTTGACCTTGACCATTAAATTATTATTAGTGTTTGTGTTAATAAATATGATTATGAGTGTGATGCATATAATGGGGAAAGCTTGTTAGGTTATTTTCTTAGGCACATCCATCATGAAGTTGTTATTCATAACTAGGCTAAGTGTGGCGTACTCATCCATGCCCTTTGAACCAACATTGCGTACCCACTTATCTAAATGTTGACCATGAACCAATAGGTCACCAATTAAAAAGAGATCTAGTGGACCCCTAATGTATATTATATGCATAATTGAAGATGTAACCATAGAAATTAGGCAAATAATTATGGGAAACTTGGTAACACATGTTTATTTATATTCTAAAATAGAACCACAAATCAATGTATAAATCACCATCATAACATAATTCAAGGAAGTAAAAATCATTTAACGTAACACATAAAGGAAACATATAAAAGATTGGTCTATGAATATGTCTATTTAAGAGTGATTCACTACCCAGCCATAGGAATCGACTATATATGCTACCCCAAATCTAGGTTATGAGGCTAACATGCCAAATAAGACTAGCTATGATTTTATAACACTCTCAATACAACCTACAACAAGACACAACCCATATAATTCTCTCACTATATGACTCCTTAGCACCTCATACAACATTCAACCAACCATGAAACTCTCTTCCCACATCCATACACAACATAACAGAGACATTTCCCTTCTCTTTTATACAATACCTTAAGAAATCAACACAACCTTTTGCTCTATTGTAGGTAGGAAGAGTCTAAAGGTTGGTTTCCCTTTGGGGGAAGCTTGGTGGGAAATTCTTTCAATCAAAAGGAGTCTATAAAAATGTAAGCATGCAAATGATGATTTCCCATTTCTTCCTAATGTTTACTCCCACACAACTTCACACAAACATGGATTTCTTAGTTATAGTTAACAATGGTTGCAAACTTGGGATGAAATTGTATGAGAACATAACATACCTTGGACCAAAAAATGCCATACAATGAGGTAGGAGAATGAAATTAGGGATTGCTACTTTTCCCAAAATAATAGTATTTTTCATTCTAAGGTGTCTCTCCCATAGACTTTAGTTACATGATTCCCTCACCAACTACTCATGAATTCATATTTGTCTTTCTAAGTCAAAGGTGTTGGTGAGTTTCATTGAATATGACACTTGTTGAAAATGATGCAAGTTCTTGAGCTAACACGTGGAAATAAAGTTTTTTTCTCATTAATCATCCTTTCAATATTCTCCTTGTGGATGCACAACCCTAGTGTTCTTCCCACAAGAATCTTGAACCATTATATATGATATTCTAGCATTACCTTTTTTAAACATTACATAGACTGCATCATGGTAACTCTATAACATAGTTAAAACAAAATGTATTTATTGCATCTATATTTCTTGCCATTCTCTATTTAACCCTTGTTCTTGACCTTCATACTAAGAATCCATACAAAACATATTTACACCATAACATTATAGGGCCATTTATTTAAGTTGCATTTCTCAACACCCATCATAATAACCACAAATTTACTCTCTATACATAATCTAATCCAATACATTCCAAGGGTCAAAACTAGGATATTGCATTCCCCTCCCCTTAGGAATAACATAGGCCTTGGTACAAGTTTTGAGATTAAAATACAATTGGGTATGCCTACTTTATGATAGCCTCTAGCTCCTACGTAGCATCATCGAGACCAAAGTGCTTCCATCACATCTTTATTTGTTCTATGGCTCGATTTCAAATCAATTTCAGTTTCAAGTCGATGATACATACTTGTTATGTTTGAATAATACCCCTCGTTTCACCTAGATCAACCCATATAATCACATGGTTAGGATCATGTGCATATTTCTTAAGGAAACATGCAAAACATTGTAGCTCTAATGTTTGTAGACAATGCAACTTTATACACAATTGGTCTCGTCATATTTAGGATGTCAAAGGGCCCACAATAGTTGGATTCTAACTTGGCACAAATTCCAATATTCAATGATTTATTCCTTGGTATCACTCCAAGGAACACATGATCACCAAATATGAGTTTCTTGTGTACTATGTTCTTATTTGTATAACTTTTTTGTTTGACCTAGGATACCTTCCAATTTGGACCGATCTTGGCAATTGTTTGCTCCATTATTCGAGCAATTCTATCTCATCTACAATTTTGTTTACATGATTCTCCCATCTCACTAGAGTATATACAATTATTTCATATAAGTCCTCAAATAGACTTATTCCCATTGAGCATGATGTCCATTATTATATGCAAAAACAACCAAATGTATATAGTCTTCCATCTTGGATGGCTTATCCAACACTTACATGTGAAGTTTGATTTCGATCACTTGATTCACTCTCTTAGTTTTTCCATCTAATAATGGATAGTTAGCAATTCTAAAATTAAAATTGGTACCCAAGTCCTCAAAGAGACTCTTCCAAAAAAATGAAGCGAATTTTGTATCTATGTCAGGAATGAGTGCCTTGGGTACTTTATGCAACCTAAATATATTTTTCATAGAAAATTTTCATTATCAACAATATTATTGGCAGGTTAAACAAGAAAACAATTGGTTTCCTTAGTTTATCAACAACAACCATGATGGAATAATGTTTCCTAACTATTTTTGGCAAACAAGTAATACAATTCAATGTCATTACTTCCACTTCCATTTTGGAAGTGATGAAGGTTGCAATAATCCCACTGAGTGGTTATGCTCAACATTGAAATGTTGGCATTCCATGCATTTGGAAATGTACTCTACAATTCCTTCCTTTATCTTAGACCAAAAGTACTTCTTAGTCATTGTTATAATTGTTTTATGGTATCCTGTCACGTCCCCTCCCATTTACCCGAGAGGGAACACGACCATAATGCTATCTAATCCGAGAAATTTTTCATCAAGCAAATACAAATGTAGAGATTAACACAAGAGATACTTATCTTGAAATAAGTTTGTCCCACAATTAGCTATGTCACTGCAACGTTCCACCCAACCATAGGCCAATGTGCTCATCAATCTCTCAGCAACACTGCCACCCCCGAGCTGGGCATGATTCCCATAAGGAATAAGGGAACACTAGCAGGTTCACACATAGCCACAGGTATATCAAAATTCAGCCAAGCCAAACATAGTTTTGTTTATTAGGATGCTAGGGAGGTGGAAGGCTGAATTGCTAAGCTAGTGAGCTCAACCACAAAGCTATGGACACCTGCACCAGATCTGGCTTGACTTCTAAACATCTACACACCCAACAAAAGGAAGCATCCCCTTCTTTACTACATAGTCCCTCAGGCTATGCCTTCAATTCTAGTGCTATTCAAGGTGTGCAAAGAAGAAAACCAACCCATATATATCTGTCTGTGAGGTTCCTTCCTACACTAGGTTTATCAAGCTAGTTCAGCCCAATTCCATTCCAAACCAGTTTAGACCAAAACAAAATATGCACCAACAGTAAGATACACATTATGGGATTGATGAAAAATGGTTTTGGCAACAAAACGAATTGGTAAAATGGGGAAATTGACCCCTAGGTGAGAAATTCGAACTCAACAACTATTCTGGGCAGTTTATGAGCCAAAACAACTGCTATGAACCCAAAAAATCATGAATCCTTGATGGCCATTCGCTCAGCAACACACAAGCAAATTTCCCAAGCATTGAAAATGAGGAAATCGCTAGGAAAACATGAGGAAGACAACCCAATTCCTGGGCATTACCAAACAAATGATTTCCAACTTGGAAAACAATGAGGAAATGCAGCAAAATCATGGGGGGGGACAACCCAACCATTGATCATTACAAAAACGATTTCCCATCCTGGGGAAAATGAAGAAAACGATTGCCCACGTGAGGGAAAACACACACAGCAGACAAAAACAAGAAGGAGAGAGCTCTCCAAGCTTCCACTGCATGAGAAAATGGAGAACATGGTTGAACAACAACATGGGCATGCATTTTTGGTTGTTAACTTGCCCCAAAAGTCAAAATTGTGTTTCCTAAAAACTGAAGGCTTCTCCAATTCGAATTTGGACTGCCACACTCTTCCCATCCCCATGCAATAACTACCTCAACCAATTTCTAGCAGAAATAAATGATTGGGTGAGTAAGACAAGAAAAGTGGTTGACAGCTTGATGGGTTCTCCCTTTGACACTTGGATTCTCCCCAATGGATCAAGGTTTTAATCCCCCCCCCGCCTTATCCTTAGGAAATCATGCCCCGGTCTCTTTAATGTTGCATTGACATAGCTAGTTGTGGGTATTTAATTAAATTGCATATTTACATGGTGTCCAAAATTATAATGTGCCTGGCTAGCACAAAATACCATCAGCAACGATTTTTAATCGCTGAAACATAAAATGCTAAATCGATGGTTGTTATATTTTTATCATTTAAGCAATATGATGTTAGGTTCTTATCTAAGAGAATAACATGCACAGCAATAATCACAAGAGACAAGAGACACAAATAATTTTCCTCAAGGAAACCATAAAGGAGAAAACCCCGCAAACTTCCTCAGAGATAGAATGAGCACCAGTAGCAAAAGTAAAACCTGAAAACATAAAGATGATCTCTGATCGCTGATCTCTCTCACTTTTTCCAGCACTTCCTCTCACTCATGCGCCTCAGTTGAGTGAGTCTGTGTTTTGTGTAGAAATGAGGAGAGCCTCACTTCTATTTATATTCTTTCATTCACTTTATTTTCACTCCATCAAGTCGGCCTCACTTAACAATTACTTACCAGGGCCGACTTCTCTAGGAGAGTCTAATAACCCTAGTGCCCCACAACTATGGGGACTTTACCCTCCAATCAACAAGGAGGGTTAACATTAACTCAATTGTGGGGACTATTGCCTCGACTTACAATGGAGGGTTAACCTCAATGACTTTACATAACTTATTTACATTATTGATTCTCCCGGTAGGAACATCGGGGTATGACATGACTCAATTACATTACAGATACTTCCTGATAGAAACATCGGGGTATAATACATAACATATACAAGTGAATACATTCTGAAGTTACAAATACATCAACACTCCCTCTTAACTAGGAAGGTATTCTCTCAACACAATTTATCAGCACAAGTCTTCTTCACTGGATCAAGTCTGGATCATCATCAAATCTGGATCATCTGGATCATCATCAAGTCATCTTCATCTTCAATTCATCTTCATCAAGTCTGGATCATCACTAGATCTAAATCATCACTGGATCATCATCAAGTCTGGATCATCATCAAGTTTGGATCATCACTAGACCTGGATTATCACTAGATCATGATCGAGTCTGGATCATTACTTGATCTAGATCATCACTGGATCATCATCAAGTCTGGATCATTACTGGATCTGGATCATCACTAGATCATCATTTAGTGTTGATCATTACTTGATCTGGATCATCACTGTTGGATCATCACTGGGTCATCACCACTGGTGCTATCTCTCAATTCTACTGGTCACAAGAAGTTCTATAGAGCCATCCCTTTTTCATGCTAGTTGTAGGCCTAGCCTCAATGTAGGTATTCATTGTCTTCATCACTTATATCTGACCATGGAATGAACCATGTTAGAAAGGCCCGCCTAGCACTTACATCTGACCATGGGAGGAACACATCCATCTCCATGTCAGAAAGGCACGCCCAACACTCACATATGACCATGGGAGGAACACATCCAAAACCCATGTCAGAAAGTCCCAGCACTCACATTCAACCTCATCTTGTCAGAAAGGCTCTGCACTTACATCCAACCTCATCTTGTCAGAGAGGTTCTGCACTTACAGCCGACCTCATCTTGTCAGAAAGGCCAACCTCATCTTGTCAGAAAGGCTATGCACTTACATACGACCTCATCTTGTGAGAAAGGCTCTGTACTTACATCTGACCTCATCTTGTCAGAAAGGCTCTACACTTACATCCAACCTCATCTTATTAGAAAGGCTTTGCACTTACATTTGGGAACACATCCCGCAATCACATCAGAATGGCTCTACACTTACATCCGACCTCATCTTATCAGAAAGGATCTTCACTTACATTTGGGAACACATCCTGCAATCACATCAGAATGGCTCTGCACTTATATTTGATCATGTGGGAACACATCCCGCAATCACATTAGAATGGCTCTGCACTGATCATGTGGGAACATATACCACAATCACATCAAAATGTCTCTGCACTGATCATGTGGGAACACATCCCACAATCACATCAGAATGTCTCTGCACTCACATCTGACCATGGAAGGAACCAATCCTCTCACCATGTCAGAAGGGCACATGGACTCATCACTTCCCCTTGGAAGGAACCTCGATTTGGAGAACACCAAGATTCTCCCTGAAGTACTCAAACTTCACTCTGGCCATTTCTAGCATAGAATCACATCAGGGTTGATTACGTCCAAGGATAAACTGCAAGCTTTTCTAGGACTGATTACATCTAAGGACAACCTACAGGACTGATTACGTCTGAGCAACCTACGAGCTTTGATAGGATTTATGCTCAGACAACCTGTCTCAAAAACTCTGCTAGAACTCCCTCTTTCGAGAGATCTCGATTTGGATCACAAACGGGAGCTTCACTGCTCCTCTCTGCATCATACAAAAAATGAAAGTTAGATCAATAAAATCAAATAGTAGTTTTCAAAAGAAACATACTACCTCCCAAATATCAAGTGGCAAAATCTTTTCCCTTGGTTGTAATCAGCACCATGCAGGACTCCATCCTGCCAAACCAAGAGATCACACCTGATCCCATATTGAAGCAGCACCCCAAAGTGCTCTTCTTATCAATGGCACTGCCTGCCCAATCTGAATCCACATAACCTTCTATGTTAATCTTCTGAGTCGCCTCATACTTGAGCCCATACTCAACTGTACCCTTTAGGTACCTCACTGCATGCTTTGCAACCATCAGGTGAACATGTCTCAATGTGTTCACAGCAAAACAAATATCTGGTCTCGTATTCGTCAGGTACATCAATGACCCAATCATCTAACGATACATCGTAGCATAAATTGAATCTGATGAAGCATCACTCAATAGCTTCAGGTTCGATGCCATAGGTGTGGTCATGGCCTTGTAGTCCATCATCCTGAACCTCTTCAGAATCTCCATTCCATACTTCCCTTGTCCAGGGAGATTCATCTGTATTCTGCCACACCTCCATGCCTAGAAATTAATTCCCATACCCAATTCTTTCATCTCGAACTCGGTAGCAAGTCTCCTTCTTGCAACTTTAATGAGTTCCTCTTTTCTGTTAGGAACAAGTCATCAACATATAATAGGAGCATCACTAGTATTCCGCCTTCAACCTCAAAGAAAAGGTTGGAATATGATTTACTCTCAGTAAAGCCTAGATCCATCAGTAAGTTGTCCATCATGTCGTACCATGTCGAACCTCAGGATCTTTTGTAGTCACTCCCTTTGAAGTGGAGCATCATTCTCCCTCTGCCTTTCATACTCTATGTATTGAAACATTTTGTACTGGAGTGACAAGTAGCTTCCTCTACTACTAATATTTTATGTATCCATCTAGAGTCACTAGATACCAAGATCCTCTATCTTGAACCTTTTCAAAAAAAATTCTCGCACCCATCTGTGAGCTTGTCATCCTCTATAGGTTTTCATCTTCAACCTTGTAGCAAAGGTTAAGATCTTCATCACTCTAGGTGATCTTCAAGCTCCTCATGTATGTGTTATCCCATGGGTGTCTTCTGAGCTCATACAAGTCCTTCTTTAATTTGCACACATGAGTCTTCCTATCATGTGCCTTAACTTTTGGTGGTTGCAGATGTCTCTTCGTAGTCTATGCCTTCTTTCTGTGAGAAGCCTCATGCTACGAATCTTGCCTTGTATCCCATGATGTTTCCATCTACTGCATGCTAGATCTTGTAGATCCATATGGAATACACTACGGACTTCCATTCAGGTCTTGATACTGCATCCTAGACATCATTCTTATTGAACTGGTATTCTCCTTCCCTTTCTTCCTGGCTACTTCTTCATAGCTGGAAGGCTCTGTATCAATGATGTCGCTCAACAGTGTCACATAACTGGAGTGTCTCTAAGGCCTCTTTCTTTGTTTGAAAGTATTGTTATATTATTCTTCATCTTGGATTCTTTCTTGAACTGTCATCACTTGTTCTTCGGAACAAGTCTCATCCTTCTTTTCTTGTAGTCGATTATACACGATCTTTCCTATAAGTCAAATGCACCAGTTGTATGATTAGAAACATTTCATAATGCATATTCATAATGGTAAATTCTTATTCATAAAGATATAATCATGCAACTATTTTAGCAAATACAACATTCATCCATATCTCATAGAAACTTTCTAGATGCCTTCCATCTCTACCAAGACATCATTGAGATTGTGCACTAATCCAATATGTCAGCAAAGAGGTTTCATTCTAGATAAGTAGAAATGAAGAGTTGTATAGCACCATGAGCTACTTACCCATCACATGCATATTAGTAGTATACTGTCATTAAAGCAAACATTCTATCATGCATAATACATCAACTGAATATAAACAAATGCATAACAAAACAATATCATGAAATGACAATTGAATACTTATCTTTTATTTTTTTCGTGGGTAGTGTAAGTAGGAATATTTCACCTTCTGCGAACAGAAGTTGTTCCTCTGGTCTGAATGGTTCAGATCCAGAACAAATGAAGAAAAAAGGATGAAGACCCTCCTTGGATATTGTAGATACCTGGAATGCCTGTTTCGATAGTAAACTTGTGTACCTGCAATCAGATTAAACATGCAAACACATCAAAGCTACCAGAACATAATCTATTCATCCATGTCAGTGACTAAAGAATCCAACAACATTTACATGTGAAATCAAACAACAACAGAAATGTGGGACAGAAATCAGCTTTGCATTAAGATAAAATGGAGAAGTATACAACCAATTAAGCCTTAGTGTCGACATGCAAAACCAACACTTCATCCCCATAAGCTCCAACTTTGTTTTCTATGCTCTTCAATGGCTTGGGCCAAGTGGTCAATCCAACAGCATAACAATACCTCTATAGTTCTTCCCCTCAACCATGGACATGAGCTTGTATTTATAAGGCTCAATGGATAGGAATGGTTGAGAGATTTGTGGATGAGGTGGCCTCTAATATCCTATGATCGGGGATCTCGAGCTCAACTGACCCACAATGTTAGGGATAAGAGAGGACACGAGGCTCATGATCTAGAAGCCTTGAGAAACCTCTCTTTTTTCCCATTTTACCCAGGGTACCGCCTTTTTCCTCTTTTGACATAGCAGTTCAGGTTAAAAACGCTTATGGGCCAAAGGCTATAAGCGGTGGCACCGCTTATGGTAAACAAGGTACAGGCAATGTGAGCAAGGTACCGCTCATGGATAACGAGGAAAGCACGGTGCTGAGTCTTTTTATGAAAGATTGACAATCAACATGGGTTTTCTCTCCAAGTGTTGGGAATTAAGGGAAAATATGTAAATCAAAGGTCTTATCACATGGTGGTGACAGGATTTTGGTATAACAGGATGCCCCCCCAAAGCATGAGTTTTAGAGAGATACGATAAACGAGAACAAATGAACGACAAAGGATGAAGACCCTCCCCGGATATCATAGATACCTGGAATGCCTGCTTCGATAGTAAACCTATGTACCTGCAATCAGATTAAACACGCAAACAAATCAAAGCTACCAGAACATAATCTATTCATCCATGTCAGTGACTAAGGAATCCAACAACATTTACATGTGAAATCAAACAACAACAGAGATGTGGGACGGAAATCAGCTTTGCATTAAGATAAAATGGAGAAGTTTGCAACCAATTAAGCCTTAGTGCCGACATGCATCTCCATGAAACCAACACTTCATCCCCATAAGCTCCAACTTTTCTCTCTATGCTCTTCAATGGCTTGGGCCAAGTGGTCAATCCAACAGCATAACAATACCTCTATAGTTCTCCCCCTCAACCATGGACATGAGCTTGTATTTATAAGGCTCAATGGATAGGAATGGTTGAGATATTTGTGGATGAGGGGGCCTCTAAGATCCTATGATGGGGGATCTCAAGCTCAATTGACCCACAATGTTAGGGATAAGAGAGGACACGAGGCTCATGATCTAGAAGCCTCGAGAAAGCTCTCTTTTTTCCCATTTTACCCAGGGTACCACCTTTTGTCTCTTATGACAGAGCGGTTCAGGTTAAAAATGCTTATGGGCCAAAGGCTATAAGCGGTGGCACCACTTATGGTAAACAAGGTACAAGCGGTGCAAGCAAGGTACCTCTCATGGATAACGAGGAAAGTGCAGTACTGAGTATTTTTATGAAAGATTGACAATCAACATGCGTTTCCTCTCCAAGTGCTGGGATTTAAGGGCAAATATGTAAATCAAAGGGCTTATCACATGGTGGTGACAGGATTTTGGTATAACAGGATGCCCCCCAAAGCATGAGTTTTAGAGAGATACGATAAACGAGAGCTTTGAGAGAAGAAGTCGTCGCTATGATGTGAAAATGTCAGCTCGGTTGAAGCATGTAGTCAAGTAGGCATCTGTAGTACATCAATATTTTTGACTCATAGACACAAGTAACCAACTCATGGCTACAGACCAATACAAGTCAGATCCATGGGAGGAATAAACAAGCATGGCTACTAGAATACAGCGTAAATCCAAGTGATAGAGGACTCAAACTTGGGCATAGCTACCAGACATACAATGTAGATCTATGTCATCCAGACGCAAATTTGAGCATAGCCATGACCATACAAATGTGGATCCATGCTAGATATACAAAACTCCATCGCAACATGGGGAAAAAGTAATGAGTGCTTTAAATAAATACCCAGGGTCTTCATCTCATCTTCCACAAAGTACGATTCTATCCATGTGATTATAGTGATATGAAGTCGAACATGGTAGAAACCACTTGATTACTAGCCAATGATGTGAACCGTTGACAAGTGCGAGGGAAATCACCATTGATGTCAATGATTCCCAAGGTACCCTAGTACAATCTATTGAGTGTGAATAGATGTCTTGATGTCGAACACCCAGTCGATTCTATCGATCAAAGGTGAATGATGTGAACCTATGTCAAGAGCGAGAGAATCTTTCATTAAGGCATACAGATCTCAAGGTACTAAGTTTTTGTTTCTAAGAATATTTCTCGGATGACGAGCTGATGTCGACGGGAATAGTCTCGTCGAAGGAGGGCCATGATGAGTCCCACATCAACGACATGAAACTTGGAACATAGTTCTGGAATGATGTGAATGTAGTAACCATAAGACTGACTCAAAAGTACTGACACAAAGACTGTGTTGATTGCAGAGGTAAACTTCTTCAACTTCCCTTTGAACATCAGGTGGCACGACACAAGACTTGGCAGCATGACTAGACGGGACAGACACACAATGCGACAGTGTACAATGCATTCTTTTGAAAGACTCAAAGGAGTGACATGACTCATGAAAGTGGATCGTCACGGAGATTAGATGAATACCCAATTGACTGACATGATGTGCAAACAAGTGCCATGTTCAAAGGTAATGACAAACTACTGCCATTTATTTGCAAAATGATTCCCTTCCCATTTCCCCCATCATGATCAATGAGTGCCTCTTTTCGGTTTTATGAGTTCAAAGAGGGTAACAAACACTCAATATAGCTTGTCGGAAGACCAGTCCAGACTCATATGTTTTACGAACCTGAGAGAGGAGGGGTTCGTTCCCAAAATGGGTCTCTCAATGTTTAATTTAATGAGTCTAATGAAAGAAAAATTGGTATCGTTCATATTTAGAGAGTCTGAACGATTATGGAAGAAGACTCTAGAGGGGTCCTTTTTCATATGATTTAGTCTCTAAGGCCCGAAAAAGTGTAAAACCATAACTTAGAGAACTCTTCCAGTCATGATTGGTTGGAGTGTTCCTTTTTTGTAAATAGTCTATCTGAATTGAAAAAGAGATAACCCACTATCGGAGAGACGACTCTTCAGATACTTTTACGAGTATGAAGAAGACAAGTACTCGACAATCTTTTCACATTTTAAGAGTTCAAAAAGAGTTTAAAGAATACTCTATTAACCTTTTTCATGTTTGAATCTAGAGCACGGAAAAGTAACAAACTAAGCTCAAACCACTTTTCATGTTTTAACCAGAGCACGAAAAATGAAAAGTAAGCTCAACACCATCTTACTGTTTTTAATGATCTCGAAGATCAGTTGAAAGAATGCTCAGGGATTGGTTTCATTTTTACGCAAGCTTGAAACCAATGGGTAAATTATGCTTGAAAAATCCCATTAACATGATATACAGAGGTTGGAATCTTGCTCCCAGCATGATTGTTAGCGAAGTCTACCCCTAACATGGTTGATAGGGGCTCAACATGCCCCCCAAGCTTCGTTTCATCTGACAATTCTTCTTCCATACCCAACCTAAAAACCTGGTTACTAATGTGAAAATGTTCACCAGGGGAGTAGGAAGAATGAGAATTGGGAAGGTGAAAAGAAGGTTCAAGTTCTGACATTAAAGGGAAGACTCGAATCAAGGGAAGGGGATCTGTTTCATTTTTACGCAAGCTTGAAACAGAAGGTAACTATGCTTGGAACATGGTTTCATTTTTATGCAAGCTTGAAACCAAAAGGTAAACTATGCTTAAGGAGATCCATTTCATTTTTTAATGAGTTTGACATAGAATGGGAACTTTGCTCATGAATGATTTCATTTTTATGCAAGCTTGAAACCAAAAGGTAAACTATGCTTGAGGAGATCTATTTCATTTTTTAACGAGCTTGACATAGAATGGGAACTTTTCTCGAAGGCTTCTGTTTCATTTTTTAACGAGCTTTACATAGAATGGGAACTTTGCTCGCAAATGATTTCATTTTTATGCAAGCTTGAAACCAAAAGGTAAACTATGCTTGAGGAGATCTATTTCATTTTTTAACGAGCTTGACATAGAATGGGAACTTTGCTCACAAATGATTTCATTTTTATGCAAGATTGAAACCAAAAGGTAAACTATGCGTGAGGAGTGGTTTTATTTTTTAACGAGCTTGAAACCAAAAGTAAACTATGCTCTTGAACCTTCTTGTACCCAACATGATATCCAGAGGTTGGTAGGTTGCCCCCATTACCTAAAATCTAGCAGCTTAGCTCCATTATGATGTCCATAGACTATATCCATGCCCCCCATTTTACCTATGATGGGAAGAAGCTAACTAGAAGAAGGGGAAGGAACCACAAGAACATGCGGCACATTCAGGGCGGTCTGATTACTAGGAGTAATGTGATGGTCAGGTGTAACAAAGGAAAGCTGATCAATGGTCACAATCTTCCCATCATGGGGAAAATGCATAACTCTAAAGAGTGTGGACACAACATCCTTCATGGCATAAACATAATCACGTCCAAGGAGCAGATTGAAATCTAAAGGACCTTGTACCACCATAACATCAATGTAGACAGTTTTCCCTCCTAATGTAATAGGTAAATAAGGAAGGGTCCCTAAAGGTGCAGTAGGTCTTTGATTAAAAGCCAGTATCTGATCGGTGGATGGCACAAGCTGAGGAGAGCCTAAAGCTTTCCAAGCAGTTGAGGATAGAATACTAACAGAAGCCCCTTCGTCAACAATAGTGTGAAGAATCCGCCTAGCAGTAACATTCACAACTATATGGAAAGGAACACTCGAATGAAGATGAGAGTCTGTTAGGTTACTCCAGTCAAAGGAAATAACCTCACTACTCATAGAAGGTTTTGTCGAAATAGACAAAATTTCCTCTTGTCGAGAACAATCAAAACGAAGCATGAAAACTTCAGCAGGTTTCAGTTCATTCTCTACTGGAAGAGAAGAACGAGACAAAGATTTGGTCAACGTGACTACTTCAGTCTTAACACTCTCTGATGAAAGAGTGGCATTAGGTGGAGATGACGTTGACTCAACCACTTCAACTTTACTCTTCAAAAGAAGAGTGGGATCAACTAAGGATGGACTTGGATCGACCACTTTATCAACCAATGGGGGTTCAAGAGACAACTTACGATAACCTGTTGGAAGCCATTGATGAGAAACAATAATATCTCCCAACAACTTATAAGCTTCATCCATGAGAGGACAAAGATAAGTAAAGTGCATGTCCTTACAAAGCAAGCAAGGATTTCTGACTTTACCCTTCTGACTCTTAACCATAGAGTCATTGGTTGAGGGGGGATCATTAGTATGATGACTAGAGGCTGATGACATATCTTGTCGGGAAACCTTAGACCACTCTTCTAAAACTAGGGATAGACCATGACAATCCTTAAGAAGGTGGTTCCCCTTGCAAAGCTTAAAAGGGAACTTGGGTTTTTTGAGTGTTCTCTTAGAACGAGCACCATCAAGAGCAGATGGTTGCTGCTTTTTCTCTTTCTTATCCTTCTTCTTTTTACCCTTCCCTTTCTTCTTCTTCTTATCCACATGACTACTAACCATAGAGATTTGGTCAAGCGAAGAATAAGAAAGGGGTGAAACAATAACCGACGAAGAAGGAGAGGGATTAGGTTGAGGTCGATCCTCTCCCAAAGGAGAGGTGGCATTTGAGACATTAGGTGTGACAGGAATTAATGGATTAAAAATCCAAACCGGTAATCCTATAGTTAATCCAAGAATATTTAGAGTGGCAATAAAGGGAGTACCAATACCTTCACTTGGAGGGAATACAAAAGGTACACCTTGGAAAGGGACCTCTTGAGTGGTAGTCCCAGATTGGGATGCCATCTCTAAAATCTCTAATAACCCCCTAACTACCACACACAAGCAAGTACTACTCAAACTAAAGCAACAAGCAAACATGTGAAAGGAGTGGATAAGAGTCAGGAACCTCACAGGACAGGCCAAAAGGATAACTCAGATGGTTTGAGGATTTCTAAAAGGGTCTCTCGATATACGCGAGGTACGTGGGAGCTCAAATCGGTAGTAGTGATGTCTAATGCATAACCATTCACAAGGGGCCTTCCTATATACAATCGAGTATGTGAAGTACCTTTGTATATACCTCAAGGGTACGTGAAAGGTCGTTCGATATACCGATGGTACGTGGAAGAACCATGTGAGTCCCGGGATGTAATGCGGATAGGTAATGACAGCTCCTATGCTTAACGATGCCCGAACACATCTCTAACTTATCACTCAAATTGCTAAAAGTTTTAACCTAGTACTACCATTAAATTTATCTTGTGCGTTTAGGTGGAACCATGGAGTGAAAACTTGAATTTAAATAAGATGCACACTGATCTATATGATAATGCAAGTTTTCCTCTTCAATGAAATTCTACCTAAGAGAGGGAGAGAGATTTACTTTTCTTCCCAAAAATGCACACCCAAATGCAAATGCAATTCTATCTTTTCAAACGAAAAGGGAAATATCAATGCACCCCAACAATATTCAAGGAAAATAAAAAAGATATCTAGAGGACATCAAACATAAATAAACAAAAAATGTTTCCTATCTTTTCATGCTTGAAAAATATGCATAAAAACTTAATGGAAAGATGATTTCACTACGTTTCCCAACAAAACTAACTCTAATGCACGCAAAGCTGAAAATAGATATTTCTTCTTAATGAAAGTAAGATCTAGAATTTCAAACATTCATGCACAAAACAAGAAGAAAATCAATTAACATGCTTACGAATAAAGAAAAGGAGAGAGAAAACTAAAACTTCTCTTTGAAACAGACAAGGAAACGAAGAACCAATCTTTCCTACCAAGCACTGAAAAAATAAGCATGCAAAAGGAAACAAGAATCACCCAAGCAAAGAAAGACTCAAAACAACATGGATCACTCACGCATTCCAAGTCCAATACAAACCAAAACCTACTCATGAAAATGAAATGTATATTTTCCAATTCCAATGAATAATATCTACAGAAAAGAGCAAGGGGTTTCAAGGAAAGAAAAGAATGTAAAATCTAATGTAATAAACACAAACTCTCTTTGAATGCAGAAAGAATATAACAATCAAAGCGACTGCAGAATATACACTTCATTTTCATCGAAAAGTAAGCCAAAAACACACAAAAATCAAAATACAAAGTCTGGAACAGGGCCTACTTGGCACCGCGCAGATGGAGTTGTTGACAAGTGGTTTTGAGGCAAAACTGCTTCTTGCTCATTGGATTTAGGCGGTGGCACCGCGTATTTCTAACTGGACTCAGGCGGTGGTAGCACTCCTTTCCAATAGAACATGTGCAGTTCCCTGAATAAATCCAAAACACAAGGAGAACGAAAGATCAAGTTAGAAAAAGATCAAATCAAGGTAAAAACTGATAGATTGAGAATAAAAAAGTGCATAAAAGGTTGAAATAATTTAGATCTAGATAGATCTAGAAATTTCAAACCAAAATTCACTGAGTCAGATAGTAGATCTGACTGAAGAAAGTTGGAGATGGAGCCTGGATTCAGACAAGAGTTGAAGAACCGAGGAAGACCAGATCAACTGATACATATATCTATCTCCAGCGGAGTCATCAGATTTGTAAGTATGAATATTTCACCTTCTGCGGACAGAAGCTGTTCCTTTGGTCTAAATGGTTTAGATCTAGAACAAATGAACGACAAAGGATGAAGACCCTCCTTGGATATCGTAGATACCTGGAATGCCTGCTTCGATGGTAAACCTGTGTACCTACAATCAGATTAAACACGCAAACACATCAAAGCTACCAAAACATAATCTATTCATCCATGTCAGTGACTAAGGAATCCAACAACATTTACATGTGAAATCAAACAACAACAGAAATGTGGGACAAAAATCATCTTTGCATCAAGATAAAATGGAGAAGTTTACAACCAATTAAGCCTTAGTGTCGACATGCATCTCCATGAAACCAACACTTCATCCCCATAAGCTCCAACTTTGCTCTCTATGCTCTTCAATGGCTTGGGCCAAGTGGTCAATCCAACAACATAACAATACCTCTATAGTTCTCCCCCTCAACCATGTACATGAGCTTGTATTTATAAGGCTCAATGGATAGGAATGGTTGAGAGATTTGTGGATGAGGTGGCCTCTAAGATCCTATGATGGGGGATCTCGAGCTCAACTGACCTATAATGTTAGGGATAAGAGAGGACACAAGGCTCATGATCTAGAAGCCTCGAGAAACCTCTCTTTTTTACCATTTTACCCAGGGTACCGCCTTTTGCCTCTTATGATAGAGCGGTTCAGGTTAAAAATGCTTATGGGCCAAAGGCTATAAGCGGTGGCACTGCTTATGGTAAACAAGGTACAGTCAGTGCAAGCAAGGTACCGTTCATGGATAACGAGGAAAGCGCGGTGCTGCGTATTTTTATGAAATATTGACAATCAACATGGGTTTTCTCTCCAAGTGCTGGGATTTAAGGGCAAATATGTAAATCAAAGGTCTTATCACATGGTGGTGACAGGATTTTGGTATAACAGGTAGACTCCTTCTTGAGCCTTCAGCTTCATCATATTATTAATTCATCATTTCTTATCCAAATGATAATATGGATAAGAGGTTCATCAAGAGTTGAGTCCTTCGTATTCCTCATTGCTTGAGGGATCTTCTTTAGATGGTGAGAGCTTGATATTTAGTTGCTCCCATGTTCTCTTCTCTTATTATGAGTCGATCTTCATCTTGTGTGTACTCTTTCGAGAGTCTGCTGAAAGTAATCACTTCCTTCTGGAACACATTCCTTAAATGAATGAATCCCATGATCCTGGGAGGTCATTCAAGGTGGTTATCACAACTTCTGTATTCTCCACTTCTTCTTCTACTACTTCAAGTTGTTCTTTGATTTGAGATACCCTTGTAAAGTATGATTGCATGGTCTTTGCATTCTGGATCTTCACATTCTTCAACTGTTTTCTCAAAGTCATCTTTTGATTTATGTTCTTCCCTTCAACTAGCTTGGTTAAGGAATCAAACATCTCTTTCGGTGTCTTTAGGGAAGACACTTATGGTATAAGGTGATCCGTGATTCAATAAGCAATGATATTTTTGGCCTTGACCAAGTTCTTCTTGTGTAAGGCTTATAGCCTCATCTCCCTCTAGAATTGGAACCTCTCCACTTATGTAGGTGTCCAATTCATTTTCTTCAAGAACCAGTGAGATCCAATACTTCCATGCTTGGAATTCATCTGTTTCACCAAGCTTGTCATCAAGTTGGTGTGACTAGTCATTTAGAAATGAGAACCTCAAATGTAAATAACAAAATATTAGATCTTACCAATTTGAGGTGTCCATCCTGGTTCCGGAGCTGGATGATCTAGGGTTTGTCAGAGAAACCCTAATTTTCAAAACTTGGAATCTTTTAGATCTGATTGGATAGAAATATATACCTCTTCAAGGTGAGCTGTCCAATGTACTCCTTTTCTGAAAACAACGGAGGGAAGCTCCTGGAACAGGAAGCCCTAGTTTTCCTATTTCTTCTGCAAAATTCCTAATACTGTTTCTGGGGTATCTCCAAAATTACTACTCCTCTATGTCTAAAATTTCGTATTGAGGTAACCTCGTTTGTCCTATTTCCAACACCATAGGTTTGACCAGAAGTAGTTTCACCAATTGGGACTTATGAGCGTTTTCCCAAGGTGACTCGTTTCAGGATTATTCAGCATAGCGAAGTTGTATGGACTGCCACGTGTCACTGTTTCACCTTCGGGGTCTAAAATTTTTACCACATAAAGTACCATCTATGACCTGTATGGAACATCTTGAGAAATTTAATTTGGATCTTTGTATCCTGAGACATTGCAATTCTTCCTAGGTGTCATGTTTAGGGATGAATCCTGGAAGAGGCTGGAACCCTGATTTGGAGGAAACCTATCTCCCAGAATATAATGAAGCTAAGGCTAAACATTTTAGACACGGTACATCAGGATTTTATCTTCATCCTATGAAATTTTTGGCCATTGAGACTTCTTTGATCCCGAGATATAGCGAATGTACCAAAACTACCTGTTTTAGTATTTTAGGGTTTTTCAGGCTCGGGGTCAAACCAGGGTTTGACTTTCCTGGAATTTTACCCAACCAAAAATCTTGGCTTTGGTCTCTAAATTTTGATTTTGATGAGGAGATTAATCCTAGCTTGGGATCACTCAAAAATTCATCTTCAGTGAAAAGCCTTAATTTCTCGATGCAGTGGTAGGACAAAAACTGAAAATGCTCAGAAATCAGATTCTGCTTCGACAGAAAGATGCGCCCTTTAATGGAGGTTCATCCTAGCCTCCTTTTGCTAATGGATTGTGGAGAGAGATCCAAAAAGTAAGAATCCCTAGCTTCCATATCTGCACAGTGTCTTCTTCTCAGGTTAGCTTTGATACGATGTTAGATTTTTATCATTTAAGCAATATGATCTTAGGATCTTATCTGAGAGAATAACATGCACAACAATAATCACAAGAGACAAGAGACACAAAGAATTTTCCTTGGGGAAACCATAAAGGATAAAACCCCGCAACTTCCTTAGAGATAGAATGAGCACCAATAGCAAAAGTAAAACTCGAAAACATAAATATGATCTTCGACAGTTGATCTCTCTCACTTGTGCCAACACTTCCTCTCACTCATGTGCCCTAATTAAGTGAGTGTTTGTTTTGTGTAGAAATGAGGAGAGCCTCAATTCTATTTATATTCTTTCGTTCACTTTATTTCCACTCCATCAAGTCGGCCTCACTTAACAATTACTTACCAGGGCCGACTTCTCTAGGAGAGTCTAATAACCTTAGTGCCCCACAAATGTGGGGACTTTACACTTTGATCAACAAGGAGGGTTAACCTTAACTCAATTGTGGGGACTATTGCCCCGACTTACAATAGAGGGTTAACCTCAATGACTTTACATGACTTGTTTACATTATTAATTCTCCCGATAGGAACATCGGGGTATGACATGACTCAATTACATTACAGATACTTCCCGATAGAAACATCGGGGTACAATACATAAGATATACAAGTGAATACATTCCGAAGTTACAAATACATCAACAATGGTGGGCCTTTTTCCTTTAGCTCCACACCATGATTAAATACAATATTTACATCATATACATTTTTAATGCAAACGGGGTCAAAACCGGGGTGTTACATATCCTTGATGGTTAAAATATGCCATCTTAGGTATCTCATGCAAAATGATCATCCTACTCAACTCTAAAGAATTATGAAAATACATGTCGCTTTTGTAAATGTGAAGTGCATCATTGCTCAATTGATATCCTTCAAACCTCTTCTTTGTTTTCACTCTCCACAATCCATATTTCAATTAGATGTATTGTTCATCTCTAGCAACGGATTTGTGACAATGTTTTTCCTAAAGTATGACTCATAAAAGATCCAGTGAATTACAAGTTTTATAAAGAATTTCATACCACTCCATGATCATTTTGAGACAATGATTTTCCTAAAGTCTGACTCATAAAATATCCAGTGAATTACAAGTTTTATATCAAGGAAACTTGTAAAACAATGTTGGTATTACGTTATTACTGAGAGGGGAAGAGGGGTGAATCATTATGTCCAAAATATGCATATTTTAAGATTTTAAACAAACACACCAGTAAACAAAACACCGCAAAAATATATGAGACAAATGTATATCTATATGTATATGAAAAGTTACATCGATGGGAGATTATAGTCTACAGTCATGAGCACCAAATCATTCATATGTTCACTTGATCTTAAGTACAACTTGTGGTCTATTGGCACCAACTACAACAACTTCTATCTGGGTAAGATCCAACTTACGACCTCGAGGTACCGACCTGAACAAAGATAAGTTTTGTCGTGTAAACCATGACTTGTGGCTTCAAGATCAGATCTGCAAAAGAACTGGGCTCTCTAGGTGTGGAAGTGACAACTTCCTTTTTTTCTCCAACACCCACTAGAAGGAGATCGTGATCCCATGAATTTATCTGTACCCATAGAAAGGATGTTGTTGCACCCTAATAGTTCTCTAGCACCCACTAGAAGGAGGCTTGAGCCCCTTGATCCTTGCCTTGTCTTTCCTCCATGATAGAAATGTGAGTGTATAGCAAGTAGTGAAATATTCTTCCTTCAAAATCTGCAATTGTTGAATTCTTCTAATCCGCGTTTACATATATGTGTCAGCCAGTTTCCCAAAATCAGTTCAGTTCCGCGTCTATGAGTCTGCACCTGAATATCTGGGTCAGACCTTCCTTCCAAAAAATGTTCGTGTATTTTTGCGTCAGGCCTTCCTTCCAAAATACATACGCGTCTTTTTGCATCATACCTTTCTTCAAAATATGTCCACGTCTTCAAACCTTTCTTTAAAAATATGATGTGAAAATATCACAGTGATCTGCAGAGTTATATTTGTTATTCACACGTCCAGAATTTGGGTATTCTATCAACCATTGGTGCTCATATTGTACTGCGGCTCCACACCAAAAGGATATTCATCTGCAATCAATGAGCCATTGATACCCCAAAATACAAAGACTCTGAATCTTGTCAAACAGTTAGATCTTCATCTTCCATAAGCTTACTTCACAACGATGATCTCTTGCCCATTTATAACCTTCTTGACTCAAGAGATGTGTCCACTTGTGAACTTCGTTTACTTCGGATATCATTCCATTGGATTGCGTCTCCAACAAGTTAATGTGTGCGCCATTGTGCCACTTTTGGAACTCATCTTATTATTTTAAGACTCACAAATGCCACTAACTTGTAGGACTATTGCACAGATAATTTGCTTAATTCACAACTATCATACTTATGGTTATTTGCAATTATTCTTTTATGTACATAAGTATGTTCACAAATGTGACTAATACAAAACTTGCATGCATATTCATATTTATAAAGAAAATATACATAAACATTTAGGAGCATCAATTCCACATTTATCATTTCATTACATGTATTTGATATTAATGGAAATACATCAACAATATCCCTCATTGTCATTGATTTCAACATAATTAGGCTCCCCCCTTTCATTGGGATCTTCTTTAGTTCATCTTATCTCATGCTCATTTTCTCCTAACTTTTCTACCCCTTTGACATCAATGGAAATGAATCCTTCTACATTGCAGTATTCCCCTGCCTTTGTGCTCCTAGGTCGCAGATCCTTTCATTTCTACGTCACTTGCAGGGAACTAATTTATTTTTGCTTGATTTAGTGTTCTCTGAAAGCTATATTGTCTTCAAACTGCGGATAAGACGTGTTTTTACTTCATGCAATAAATTTGCACATATTTTTGATCTTTTGCATGCCTAAACAAGTTAATGTGCCCAAAGTGCTATCCACATGGTGCATTTGTACCGTCATCTTTATTCCATCATCATTATTCTGAAGCACTTTTTTGTCTCATGTATTTAATTTTTTAATCTAATGTGCTTTTCCTTGGACTGTAAAATGCATAAATTCACCGTCTTTCGACGTCCCTTCAATTTATGTTCAAACGTGTGCTCAAATTCTTCAGTGTTCTATGAATTTACAATATTTCCCATTCAGTTGACCACCCTGGTTTTACTCTATTGAGCTATTATTTGCGTCTTGTCTTTCAGTTTTTCATACCTTTCTCATCATAATGGCCTATTTCCAGCATCTGAACAATTCTCTTGACAGTCTTCGCACAATCGTTCAATCACAACAAGAAGATCTTGAACGATTGCGAATGGACATCAGAATTTGGAAAAATCAGGTGAAGGAATCAAATTTTTTGCCTTGGTTTGAGCAGTATTATCGAACTACTTTAGATGTGTTGTCTAGTCTAAGTAGGTGGATAGAATTTTTGGAACAACAAAAAACACATTCTATCTCTTGAGTAATCTTGGGGTTGAACCCGATTCATTAGCTTCAACAAAGAGTCTTATTTATTTGTTGTGGTCATCTAAACTTACAGATCTGGCTTCCGTGGACTTAATTCTGCATCTTTCACATCTACCTTCCAATCATGTTGAAGACGTCGGCCTCGAACTTCACCTCTGATCCAACTTCAATTGTCTTCATTTTTTGCTTCAATTTTATGTTTTGGCTCCCAATAGTGGCCTGATGTAATACAAGCTTTGAAGCTTCACAATTTTGTAATCATAATTTTGAATATAATACAAACATTTCTCCTTTTGCGCAATTATGATGTATCACTTTTGTATTTGATTTTTATAGCTTTATGCATTGCTAACAGTAATAACATATAACAATTCTTCAAATAAATATTAATGAACATCTACTTATTCTGTCAATCCTTAAGTGTTTGAATATACATGTTATGAACTCAAGTATTCTACATAATCCTTTCGTATTAGTGTGAGAAGCAATTGCTCGATGTCAATACTCCACAGTGATTATTGTTTTCATCTTATACATGTTTCTTAGGGGTCCTCTTCACCCATATTTCTTGGTATTTTTGTTTTGCGCACTTCTGTCATGCTCCTGACGCACATATGTTCTTTTCCTCTCAGTTGGACAAATTCCAATATTTTTGTGCCATCCTAATTTTTGTTGCTTCCCTTTTAGAGAACATTGAGAAGACTAGTGTCCATACTTATCACACAGATAACATTTTATAGAATGACAATATCTTGCTATATGTCTGACAAAATTGCATCTCCAAAATATGATTATTTTATTGCGATTTAGAGATTTTGTATACCTGATCACTTCATTCCTTGGGGGCAATTTAGGATTTCTAAAAAGAGTGTCCAAATGGTTGAGTTCTTTGTCGTAGATGTCTCTATCACTTTCTACAAAGTCAATGCATGTCTTATCATTTGGATATTGTTGACTACTTAGTATTTCTTCCAATATAACTGAGCTATTGTTGTACTTGTATTGAGTTTATGTGTCAATGCTTACTTCAACCTTTCCACGAGTTGCATCTGATTCCTTGAGCTCAATATGTTTCTTCAGCAGTTCATTAACCATTTGTAACTCCTTCCATGATAGTTTAAGCGCGCATTGGTTTTCTTCTAATTATTTGATTTCTCCATTTGCACAAATGCAATTCTTCTACCGTGACCTTCAAATTATCTTTCACATCTTCCTGTATACTATATTTTTCTTTATCAGTATTTCTGCCACTTCAAGTTGGTCCTTCAACGCTTTATTTTCTTTTCTTGACTTCTTCAATTCATCTAGAGCATTGATTAGTTTTCCTTCCCAATCGACTCCACAAAGATCTTTGTCTTTAGACTTTGGACTTTCTTCAGAAACACAAGATTTATTAGGATTTGATGCAAATCGTGTGACTTCCTCTATAGAGTTCTTGTTGTCGACATCTATCTCCATTTTGAAAAGTTAGTTCAATCCTTTTGACTTTTTATTTTCCTTGGATTTTAGAGATGACAGATAGATTTCGTTGTAAGTCCATTCCTTCTCTACTTTGGACATGCTTGCAATAGCTCTTTTGGTTGAAAACTTTCCTTCTGATGCATTCTTGTCATCAATTAGAGCCATAAATAATACGCCTGTTGGACTATTATTTTCTTCTTTGTCTAAAATGCTCTTATCTTCAACGTACAAGCTTTTCTTTTTTTTATGAAACTTTTTCTTGTTCATATCCTTGTTTTGTTGATGCTCATCTTTTCATTCTCGATGCTCCTAAGAGAGAATTTGCACCAATGGGCCTCCTAAGAGGCCCATTTTTGACCTCCTGAAGGTCGTAAGTTGCAGCTTACCCAGATAGAACTTACTACAAGTTGTCTCCCCTAGAGCGACTTTCTTGTGGAGAGCCATCTCCTAAATCCCTTCCTTTCCTTTTTATTGATTAATTAATGAACATTATGAAAATAATTGATGGTATCTCTCTTCGAAAGAGATTTGAAGATCCATAGTCTATAGAAGTATTTACTCACTATATGTCCGAAGGTTTTTCTTAAGAGAGATATCTTGTATCAATTACTGTGTACATAACCTTTATTGCAAGAAATGAAGGGTTGTCTATTTATATTTCCCACCTTTCTATACTATCTTGACATATGTGAAATCCTTGAATAACATGAACGTCTTGGTGTGTATCGAATTCATGTTGAGCTGTCATGTCCCCGGTTTCGACCCCGTTTGCATGATGTATATATTGTAATTAATCGTGGTGAGGAGCTCAAGGCAAAAGCCCCACCATCGATTTGGTTGTGTATGTTTGGAAATGGGGATATTTGCCGATGGTTTGTCGTGCTATCCGGCACCTTATAATTTGACATCATGTAAACCCGCACATCAATTAAAATAAACCACAACCAGCTATGGCAGTGCAACGTTGAATGAAAAGGGCATGGTTCCAAAGGATAAGGGGCGGGGGATGTCAAACCTTGGTTTATGGGGAAAAACCCATGTTTTATTACCTTGTGGTTTTCTACCTTTGTTGTTTGTCACCTTTTGTCTCATCCAACCTTGTCAACCTCTTTAATGCTTCAGCTAGTGGTTGGTAGAGTTATTGCTGAAGTGGTGGTGGTTGTGGAGGCTGTCAGCCTTACCCACTTGCCCACTCCATCCACAACTCCATTCTCCTCATGGTGGGTTGCTCTCACGCTATTTTGGTTTGTTGCTCACCCTCACGCACAGGTTTCTCTAACGGCTGGTCTATTCATCCTCACGCAGAGGTCAGTGGTCTATTCGTCCTCCCCCTTGGCCCGTGGATTCGTGCACATAGGTGATGCTGTTTTTCCCTCACGCGCAGGCTAGAATCCTCACGCAGGAAATCGGGTATGTCTTTCCTGTGTATTTTGCTGTTGGTGCAATTTTTTCCTCACGCACAGACTGGTTGGGGTGTTCTATCCATGTGAGAGCCGTGCTCACTGTTTGTTGGGGCTGTTGTTTCCCCACGTTTTGCTGGCCGTGGTTTTAACCCACGTATTGGGTTGCTGTTGTTTTCATCCACGTTTTGTGGGCTGGGGAGCTCAAATTCGTTTTGGGTCATCGTTGATTCCCAATGTGTTGGCTGGGTCTCCCTGTTCTGGGACTGTGCATAGTTGCCGTCAATTTTGTTGTGAAATTGGACCGCTGTTGTTTCCCTGGTTTGGGATGTAGTGGTTGAGTTGTTTTGGCCACGTTAGGGACAAGAACAACTCCGTGTTGTCCATGGGACTTGAGCTGTGGTCATCCATTGTTTGGGGCTGTCCCTGGTTGTTTTGCCTTCTTCACAGAGCTGTGAAGGGTTGATATGGCTGCTGGTATGCAGCGGTTGTCCCTTGGACTGTGTTGGTTTGGCTGTTATGTGTCCCCTTGGCTATGTGTAAGCCTGCAATTGACCCTTATTCCGGAGGAATCATGCCCAGCTCGGGGGTGGCAGCGTTGCTGAGAGATTGATGAGCAAGCTGGCCTATGGTTGGGTGGAACGTTGCAGCGACGTAGCTGGTTACGGATGAATTCTTCATCTAGAGATAAGTACTTCTGTTACTTCTCCTCTGAAGTTTGTATACTGTATTATGTGTAATAATGAACATGCTCAATGCTGAAAACGTATTTTGTTTTGCTTCCGCTGTATGATCGAGGAGTTTGGCATCTGTGTATGCTTGTAAGCTTTCATTTCAGCATTTGAATTTCTGTCAATGTTCATTGGGCTCTTTGCCCGGCTGTGTTGATGTGTTCATCGCGTCCTCTTCGCCGGTTGAGGGACGGGGACGTGACATGAGCGCATTCTCTTTATACGTGTTTAGTTGTGCATTCTATTCATAAAGAATTGAGTTTTTAGTTATGTGTAAATCGTTGGGTGCCTTCTCTCACAATATCTCCCTTTTCTTATGTTGAATGAATTTCTCTTAAAAAATCTTCCTCAACCTGATAACAATTGTAGGATGAACTCTTTCTGGAAGGTTGGACTCTTTAATAATTTCTCTATTACTATCCTGATTGAGAAAGCTTTATGAGGAGAAGTTGGAACCCCTTTTATCCATTTGCTAAACTTATGTTTATAATAAGTTAAGTTTATTATTTATGAAAATACTCTTTTGAAATGGAATTTATTATTTATGAAATTGGACCTTTTATGTAACTTTATATTTGTAAGATTAATATATAGATGAAGAGCATAATTCCCAACATCATGAACTTTAGGGTTGAACAGACACCTTATACTGGTTAAATAAACAAATTGGGTAACTATAGACTAAATTTTATCTTTTAGCTCTTTATAAACTCCATCTTAAGTAATTAAGGTGAGAAGATTTTGAATTTACTAATGCATTATTAAAAAGAGAGGCATTGTTAAAAATGTTCTCCGTAAGAGAGATATTGAGATATTGAGGTTGTATATCTTTTCACATCAGTCATTTCTTCAAAATATGTATGTGCCTTCAGACCCTTATTCAAAATACGATGTGCGAAGATAACACTGTGGCTCTGCTATTCACACATGATCTAGACTTCAGGTATTCTATCAACCAGTTCTTCTCATCTTGCATTGTGGCTCTACTCCAAAAGAATATTCATCTGTGATCAACGTTCCATTGATACCCCGAGAAACAAAGCCTCTGAATCTTTTCAAACAGTTAGATCTTCATATTCCAGAAGCTTACTTCACAACGATCATATCTTGTCTATTTATAACCTTTTTGACTCAAGATATGTTTCCACTTGTGAAGTTTGTTTACTTTGGATATCATTCCGCTAAATTGCATCTCTGATAAGTTAATGTTTGTGTCGGCATGCCACTTTTTCAATTCATCTTAGTATTTTAAAACGCACAAAAGCCACTAACTTGTGAGACTATTGCACACAGAATTTGCTTTAATTCACAAGTCTCATACTTATGGTTATTTACAATTATTCTTTTATGTACATAAGTATATGCACAAATACAACTAATACAAAACTTGCATGTATATTCACATTTATAAAGACACACATACATAAACATTCAAGAGCTTCAATTCCATATTTATCATTTCATTACATGTATTTAACATCAATGACAACACATCAACACACCATCCTTATAATAAAATGAATGAATGGATCAAACTTGATGTATGATCCAAATATTTCCTTAATTAAACTTTAAAATTACACGAGCCATGTCATTTCATGAATGGTGCAAGGTTATTGGTAAAGTTGATAACTTATTAACCACTCAAAAAGAAACATGAGAGAAGAATTGGACATCGAATTAAATCTAAACAATATTAACAGGCATGATGGTACCTATATGAAGCATAGAAATAAGTGCTTCATTTACTACAAAATTATAAAAAGAAAAAATGCTATATGTTATATGCCAATTGTAGGGAAACCTGACCATGCTAACTATTTTCAATCAAATAAGAGGTTGAAATGCATGTATATGAGGTGTTGATATCATGGATAAAACTATGAGATTTTCTATTATTTTGATTAATCATGATGATTCAAGGCAATCCTTATATACTGGACAGACTTTCCCTCGGGAGGGGAGCCTGTCCAATGCACATCGTTGGATGAGAAATCCAACGATGTGCATTGGACAGGCTCCCCTCCCGAGGGAAAGTCTGTCCAGTATATAAAACGCTCCAATGATCCAAGGGAGGGGATTGAAACATGGAGATTAAACAAAAACTCAAAAGCAAGATCCATTATTATATTAGATAGTGGCAATTGCTACATGCATTTTTCTATGGAGTGTATGTGCGAGTTTCTTTTCTTTAACTTTAACTTTTGTGTTTGAGATCCAATATAGAATCACAAAGGAATTACAACCATCTTGTACACTTATAATTTAATTAAAAATAGTGCCTTCACTTTAAAAATACTTCAAGTTATCATGATGTATTCTTAACTCAAACTTTTTCTCCGTGCCTTCACTTTTTAAAAATGTTTATTACTTCATAAATATCCAAAAACATAACATGTGTAGCATAATTAGGATTTTGCAACTAATAACATATCATGTGATCATGAAAAGTGCCTTTACTTTTTTAAAGTGTGTATTACTTCATAAATATCCAAAACATGTGTAGCATAATTAGGATTTTGCAACTAATAAAATACCATGTGATCATTTTTCATGAGAACTATAAACAATCACTTCGATGCATGCATTAGTTCCCGCCACACAATATCATGATCAACAATTTTCAAAATGGGGGTGTACTAGTGAGGAGTTGCTTCAACAACTAAAATATTTTCTCACAACACCTTGACCAATAAAATTTATATCCATTTTTTTAATACAAAAGTGTTTAGTTAAGAAATTTTGGGAAATCCCTCAAGTGAATATTCAATAATTACTATTGATATCAATAAATGATATTACATCTTTCATATTTGTTAAAGTTGGCTAATTAATTATTGAATCACTATGTTTTTCATTCACTAATATTCCATCTTTAGAAATAGTGTGACCCAAGTAATGGATTTTACTTTTATAGAAAGCACATTTTCTTAGCTTGGAATACCATTTTTTTTGTTCTTTCACCACTTGTAAAGTCAACTACATGTCCAGTTCTTATCTTCCATTTGAGAATTAGAGTAAATTAGTATGTCATCCAAGAACATATGTACAAATTTATCTAAGTACTTGTTAAAGTCACTTTTCATGAGGAACATGAATGTGTCTAGTGCATTTATCAAATAAAATGGCATGACTACGAAACAATAATTGTTATACCTTTTCTTGAATGTTGTTTTGTTAATGTCTTCTTCTTTGATTCTAACTTTGTGGTAGCCCCATCTCAAGTCATTTTTTGACAATATTTTATCATTTGGTCAAACACATCATCGCTTCTATGCAATGCATACTTGTTCTTTATGGTAACTTTATCTAGATGAATGTAATCAATACATAACCTGAGAGTTCCATCTTTCTTTTTCACAAACAAGATTGGTTTTCCTAATGGTAACACACTTGTTTGAATGCATCCTTTGTGTGTTAGTGCTTACACCATAGGAAAATACTAAAGGTGTGGAACTTTTCTCCTTTCTAGTTTCAATATATGGGATGCATCCAATTGACACTTATTTTTGAAGTATTACTTTAGATGCAATCTTGAAATAATCCTAATGGAAATAAACGTTGTAATTCCTTTTTATGTTCTTGATTTTCCTTCCTTGTTAATTAAATCAAAAGTCTTCTTGTGGTGGCTAAGTTTGATTTAGGGTGATTTCATCTAGTCCATTCCAATAAGGACATCATATGAACCAAGTGGTAAAATATTCATATTTACATGTAAAAGGAGTCAATTAAACTCTAATGGACAATTTTCTACCATCTCACTGACCCTTCTCTTGGTTATAATGGCTAGGTAGAACAGTTATGGCTAGTCATGTTTTCCCTAGTCAAGGTTACAACTTTTAACAATTTTAGAAGTGATATAATTATGACTAGATCCAATATCAATTGAAATTGAAATGTTTTTCCTTCAATCTTACTTCAATGTTCACCATTGTTAATTGAAAATTTTCCAATGTTATATCAATGTAGCATAGATATGGAGAATGGTTTGTGCCACATCATTCACAATAGTAGCCTCTTGTATGTTGTGGAAAACTTTGATTATATCATTTTGATGCAAATAGTCATTTTATTTGTGGTCAACTACACAACCCCAACATTTCATTCTATATCTTGCCTCATTCCCAAGGATTCAACTACCACTACAACAAAACCTTGCGATTATCTCCCTTTTAAGATTCCTTTTTGGCGTCTTGTAACCTTTTAAGTGTATTTTTCTTCTTTCTCTAGGAAAAGGTAGCACTAATTCATGGGATGGAATTTTGTTATCAACCCAAATGGCACTTCTCCGTCCGAGTGTTGACACTGAATTTGTTGGCACACAAAAGGACACTTATGGATTGAAGGTTGCCTAAAACACTATAGATGGGCATGGCATGAGATGCATTCACTATCCACCTAGCTTGCCATTTTTACCTTTTTACATGTTGATTGTTGTACGCGATTCTTTCCATAGCAACTTGCATACATACGCGACTATCTCCACACCATACTGCGTACTGTATGCGAGTATTGTCGTTGCAACCCACGTACAGATCTGTACGCGGGTTTCCAGTATCAATACTTGCGTACGCCTCCATTCGACATTAAAAATAATAAAACACGATTAATGGAGATTTGTTAAGCCTTAAACATTAACTATCTTAATTGTCTCAACCTCCTCAACCTTCAAAACTGCTCTATTTTTCTAAGTATAAATAGAGGCCTTGGAGAGGGCATTAATCAATCATACTTGGAGAGCAAAGTTATGCTAACGGCATATAGTTTTGCTCACAAAATACCACCTCATTCTCACTACAAGGAAAAGGCCCTGTAGCATAGGGTATACCGAAGGTTTTTAATGTTACAAGATTAGTAAAAAATTTCAAAAGAACCTCTGCTACAACCTACACCAATGGTACCAGATGTTTTAGCAGAGGATTTTATGGAAATTTGTTATAACTAAAAAAACTCGGCAATGGGAGGATTTAGCGTAGGTTTTTTCATCAATGTGCTTTATTAATACAAGCATGTAAGTGCTAACAAACACAAAATACACCCATGCTTTTAAATACAAACAAGCATCAATGCACACTAAACATTTAAAGCATTATATGCACAGGTGCTTGAAAATACATGTAGCACCAGTGTGGCCCAAATTTTTTAACGACATTGAAATTTTATAACAACCACAACATAAAATAAGCCCAAAATCCGACACCTTGCATGTCTAAAATTTGACACTTCCCTGTCGTATCTTCGACACAGGCACTTTTTTTGGCCGTCGGTGGCATACCGTCGGATATTCGTTGTGTTGTCAATGTCGGTTGAAGATCCGACACAACTACGGTGTCGCATATTCAACATTTATCTGTTTCAAACTGCCACTAAAAGCTTGCATAAACCGTCTAATATCCGACACTTACCATAGGTTGAACGACACTTGAAGGGTCGGCCTTCTGACGAGCTGAAGTGTCGGAGGCATGGAAAAGTCATCGGTGGTTTTTTGGAAAGCGTCGAATATGCGACGGAAAAATGTCGGTTGACCGTTGGTTAAAGGTGTTGAAGCTTTAATAAAAGCGTCTTGAAAGCAACGCCTGATGGTATAATTAACAAAAAAAAATTTGACAGATTTCCATTTAGGAAGTGGTGTAGTGTAGTTCAACATATCACACCCATATATATGGACAAATAAAAATAGTACATAAAGGTTTAGGAAAACATTTGAAATGTCTAGTTAGAGAAAAGATGAAGCAGTGGGATCAAGTTTTGGTGCATATAGAGTCTGTATATAATAGTTGTATACATAGGTCAACAAAATGTTCATCATTGAATTTTATGCGTCAAAATAATCTAAGAAGTGTTTTAGATATGATAGATTTTCACTCAACATGTCCAAATGATTGATGATATAGAATCATTTTGTCAAACATATAAATAAAATGCATGCTCAAGTCCAAGCCAACCAAAGGACTAAAATGTAAAATATAAGTAGTTTGTGGATGCCCAATGGAGATATAAATCACTTGAGAACAACTTAGGACATTATAAAGGATAGAAAAATAATTTAGTTGTCAATTAAAGATAAGGGCAAAAGAGAAGTGTTGTTATTTACAAAGAACTTCATAAACGCAATAAAGGATACCAAGGAGTGTTATGAAATGGTACAAATAAGAGTCTTAGATGGAATAAAGTGCAATAATGTTGAAAAATGTGACACTAAGAAGGAATTATTAGTATAATTGAGTATAATGCTAGAAGGATATGTTGAGATTACACATGAGATTCCAAGCAGTTTTCCTCCAAAGAGGAAGATTGGGAACAAGATAGACATAATTAATTCATCCATGTATGTACATGCTTTAGTAATTACTCTTCTTCATATTACACCATTTATACATCAAGTTAAATGGCATACACAACTTATCAAGTATCACTTTCCCATGTTCCAATATCCGTTTCCATGGGATTACATTGGTTTATCTCATTGGAAATATCTGCATACTTTTCTTTGTGAAGAAAAACTTCCCTCAAAATGAGCCAGTTGGATTCTATAGCATATTACTGATTTTTTTGGTAATTTGGAAGGGCTGTTTTGTAAGAACGTACATGGAAATCAAAAGTTTCACCTAGAATGGTAGATGCATATAATTTTAAATATGCATCATGCATGGAAATCACACATTGCAATAGTACAATGATCCTCTTTTGTACATTTGAAACAAAAATTTTCACATGAACAAATTGATGTAAATCACTTTTCAATGTTTCAATAGGATATTTCAATCACCTTTCAATGTTTCAATAGGATATTTCTCTAGTGTAGAAATACAAGTTTTTTGATACTATGAATAACAACACAATTGCAGCAAGCATTAAAAAGACAAAAATGATAAATTCATTTTCTCTAAGAAAGAAGGATTGAATTTAATTTCCACTGAGTAAGACCAAATATTTTGTGTAGAAATAAATTCCTAAAAGGTAGGTCCCTTAAAATATGAAGACATCCACATGAATCATGATAATTAATGGAGATACCCATCAAACTTTTATCACACAAATACAATGAACCAAACTTATGCAAAAAAGCCTATTCATGTTATTGTCTACGACATATGGGAGATCTATATCGAAAGTATAGGTTTTCCTTATTGGTTTTTAAATAATGGCTTCTAGGAAGTGGCCCCAACATCATGATAATCTAAAGAATTAATTACACTGACAGACACAATATAAACGGTAAAATTCATGAATATAGTATGCCCAATATGTCAAGATGATCAAGATATGGTTGATCAAAACAAAGATACTAAGAGATTTGTTTTGTGTGTGATAACTTTCAATCATTCTTGAGGGAATTTCATGTTGTTTCATGAGGGTTCAACTATATATCTTTCATACTACAAAGATAGCATGTCAATTTATCAAATGAGCATTATTGAACATTCGTTGATTGCTTGAGCATACAAGCATCAGATGTGCCACACCTCGTGGTTTATATTCTTTTATCGTGCACAGACCTAGAAAACACCACTAACTTATACAATAAATTTCCAAAAGATCAGAGGTATGCAAGCTTTACCGATGGACCAACTAGCAAAGAAGTTCCAGAATCTGGAATAGAAGCACAACCTCTAGCACAGAATCCTGCAACTAAATGTTCATAAAATGCCATCAATATTTTCATAATATTCCTTAAGAAGCAATCATGTGCCCAATTGAATAAGATGGACTGTATGCTGACCTGTTGATTGCTCATCAATGAGGAAGTATCCCATGTCAAACTGAAGGAAATAGCAAAATCGATTTATTAGAGTATAATAATCCCATGACATACCTACTAGTAACTATGACTCATACAAAGAACATGGTATGCATGTGTTTATCCTTAAATACAATCAATCTTAAACCTAGAAAAATAACATGATTCTATTACATACCTTCCAGTAACCCTTTCGAGTAACATGAGCATATTGATGTTTACCCTTGAAGTGATTAGGATCAACACCACCAAAAGTCATGGCTGCAAGTGGGCTTTCTTCAATAAAAAGATTTTTTCCTTGGGAAAGAACGTTGAAACTGTTGCCTTTAGCGAAAATATGTCATATCAACTCTAGTGATCTATCATTGTAAATCAGTGAAAATGAATGATACTCTTTTTCAGGCCATGGATACCTCTGGAAGATTGCCTGAAAACAATAAAAATAAACAGTTTTTTATAACTTAAGCATTCAAACAATGCCTTCTAGAAATAAAGTATCAAATAGATCTTTATTTTTTCAAGCAGATCTCAATACTTTGTTACCATAATTATCAATGCAGTTATTCTTCTTTTGTATTCCAGAGTTGAGATGTTTGCTCTAAGCGACCACTTTAAATTCGGTGATAAATTGGAAGCAATACAGAAAGATATAAATGCCTAATAAAAGATTTGCACAAAGAAGACTTTGTAACAAATTAGCAATTATGAGTAATAAAGTGCACAGTGATGTTGGGGGGAAAAGTTAGAATGGAAGATGAAAATGCCAATGTGCACCATGCCCAACTCACAACCTACAGGGATAAGCACAAATATAAACATAGGTTTTCCACTGCACAATCAAACATGAAAGTTGAACAAGATATGAGATTAAGAAACAAATTACAAAACTAATGGAGAAAGATAAACTTGGGCAGATAACAATATACTCATGCAGAATAATAGGGAAACAATGCGGAATGATAGGGAAACAATGCTTCAGATTCCATTTCCCTCACAAGTCTATCTAAATTTTTCTATATTTTGACCTTCCATATTCCGATCAAACTCAAATGCCTATCATATTTCTTGTAATGAAATGCCTACATTTAGTTTTGTTGTCCTAGCTATATGGAATTGGTAAAGTATTACCAAGGGGCAAGTTATCATGATAAATCAAACTATTTAAGGTAATTGTTTAGATCAGATAGAACAAAGTTTACCTCAATGTATGGTAATCATCATCATCAACTAAATGTATGTGTGTGCACATGCATAAATACCCAATACATAGCTCAATCAAACAAAAGAAAACATAATGATACCTTGATTTGTGGATCTTCACACCGTCTTCTTATGTTTTACCTTTCAAATCATTCAACATACTTCATATTTTGTCCTGTTGCAATAGTTTCATGTTAGGACCCATCAAATAAATTTATGTTTGTTTATGAAAATAACAAAACCAATCTAAATAAATACAATTCTATTACAATATAAATTACAATACTATTCAACTATTCAAGTAAATTAATTGTTAAGAATAGATCACCTGATAAAACATGAATAACAAAAAATACTATGTATATAAGGCCATCGATCTAATCAAAACACCATTTCTTTCCTCTTAACTATGGAAATGTTTCTCAATGCTATCTGTAACAAGTTCCAATGGAGGAGTCAAATAGCAATAGTGAAAATTATACACTAAAATTATAGAAATAGATGTTTTTTAATGTATTCTTCCTTACCATTCATTGAGCTCCTCTCTGTTTCAAGAATAATTTAATATTCTCTACTAAATAGAACCAACCACGTGAAGGTGGAAGCTCTTATGGCCCCTCCCCTCCCCTCACATCACTCTCAACTCCCCAAACCCAATGCATCTACTTCCAAATAACAATTTATTTCAGTATTTCACAATCCAAATAACCATGCATCTACAATGCAAATAACAATGCATCTACTGCAGATTATTTCACTCAATAGTTGAAAGATGATTTCATTAAATAATTCTTTAAATAATTCATTAAACCATTCAATCATTCAACAGCTGAAAAAACCATTCATTAAACCATTCATTTAGTCAATGGCAGAAAAAAAAATTAGTAAACCATTCATTAAACCATTCATTTAAACATTCATTCATGAAACAAAGGAAAAAACTATGAAATGCTTTTTTTTTATAAATAAGAATTACTCAAAATTTGTTTAGTCACTTCCTTTTTACTTTTCTTCTCTTTAAATATTTAGTTAGAGTCACATCTTCTGGAATTTGATCATCAGTCTCCCTACTAGTCTACTCGCAAGGGTTGAACTTCAGGCGAGGGGAGATGAATTTCTGCAATAATGTCAAAATATTCATTAATATATTTATATTTTGATAAATACGAGTAATTCATTTAAAAAAAATTACAAATGTGTGTCTTTACCTGCCATGGGCACATCAACATGTTCAGCATTATCTTGTATAGGCCCAACCTGTTCAATGTTATCTGCATCTACATGCTTTGCAGTTGAATTGTGTATAATTAGAATTAATGTTCATCATCTGCAATGGTCTATAAAAAATAGTAGCACATTAATAAATTCATTACCAGGAATCGAAGCATGATCTTCGTTTGGTTGGTCATGTACATCCTCAACATGAACGGGATCATTACTTTCCTGCACAAAAAGGAATAAATAATTTATCTTAATTTATTTATAAGGAATAAATTGCATGAGCATTAATAAATTATCATTAAACTATACAATTTTTACATACCTGCGCACTAGATGGATCAACAGAAGATCATGCAATATGCCCAGACAAGCTTCTCCGGTGTTCAACAACGGCGTCAAATCCCTGTTTGAAGCCAAGCTTCATGTAATCTGCAATGGGAAATTCTTTGAACCAGTCAGCCTTCATATTTGCATGATGTCATTAATTTTACGTTTTTTGCCAGAAAAAAACAAAAATAATAATCTATATGATATTTGGATGCGGATTCTGGTTTTGCGATACTTACATATTGGGACGCCAAGTTGGAGTAACCACCATGCCCAAGCTTGTGTTGGCCAATTTTTTCAATTATTTCCTTGGTAGCCTTATATGTGTCCGAGAGCCTAATTAAGTTTTTAAATACGTTAGTCGATGTACCAAAATTGATATAAAAACTAGTAATAACAAGGCTTACCACTATATTTTGGAATGTATTGCATACCTCCCTGTTCCAACTGGTGGTATCTTTCCTGATTTTCTCAGGCCCTTCTCTTTTCCATCTTTCACTAGGGCTTTCCACTCCATAGATGGAATCATTGGAGGGCGCTCATACCTAGGGTTGTTTTCTAGGTGAACCTTATACTAGTCTCGGACAATCTTCAGATGTTTCCAGCCTTCTGTAGGACCTTCCATGTATCGAAGGTATCTTTTGCGAACAGACTAACCAAGCGATTAGTCAGATCATCCTTTAAATCTTTTGGTTGCTTGTTCCACATTGTGCGGATGGTGGGATCGAAGATCTCCAAGGCCAAATCATTCATATGTTTATAAAATATATCATTTCCTGCAAAACATTAATGCCATCATTAGTCAACATTAAAAAATATTATCGGTATATTAGACACAAATTATAAAAACTAAATTGAACAATCTATAATGACCTGGAATCCTCTCTATCTTTATTGGAACCAGTTCTTCATTCACCAAAAATGTATACACTATTGAACCAGTGCTAGTGACACGAGAAGATCCAGGAAATGCTTCCACATCTCTATCTAACCCTGCATCCACCCCTTCTTCTGCATCATCTATTGTGGGTGGGGAAGCATCGACTACACCCTTTGTTGCCCTCGGGGGTGTCACAGAGCATGTTGCTGACTATTCAGTGGACAATATGCGAGCAGTATGTGGTGTACATGGAGTGGTTTGGTCACTGGGACCAACATTGCCTTGACCACCACTGATAATCTCCATAGCACGCTGTAAATTCAAACCATTATATTATAAGTTCAATAGCATATAAAATCAAATATTATAAAGTTTTTATAAATGAATTTACATTATTATTCGAGAACTTACTTCCAATTGTTTACGTTGCTGTAACAACAATTGAATCCTTTTTTCGATCCCTTCTGTTTGTGGAACTTCCAATGTCAAAAGAATCAGTTCCTCATTTTGTTTTTCCCTGGTCTTTTGTAGCACCCTCAATGGGTCTGTAAACTCTCTAATTTCACTAGCTCTCATCAACTGGGAGACCTCATTATGTAAAGAGTTTTGAGACGCCGTTTCATAAACTGAATCCCTTGTCTGCAATTGAAATCTATAAAAATTGCTTAGTCTTTGAAGCAACAGTGTGCGCAAACAATTATATTAACAAAAATTGTCTATCATGATAGAGTCATAGTATTACATCTAGGATTACCTGACGCCTAGACAAGGGTGTGGTCTGATCAACAAATGGGGACTTATCTCGATCAGCCACCTGCAAAAAAAGTAGAGAACATTATCACAATGAACGCAATATGTAAAAGCTAACCAATACAGAACAAAAATAAACACCATGCTACATGTTTTATATGTATACATTTTTGAAGTATTTAGAATGTGGAATTACATTTAGGTTTACTGGTTGCCTTGAGGCTCTAGTCATTTGATCAACAGTTGGAGACTTTCCCCAGTCAATCTGCAAAAAAGGTAGACAACATTACCATCATGAACGCAAACATAAAAACAAAAGAATACATAACAAAATAAACATTATGCGTCACGATATACATGTTTATGATTTTAAAGTATTTTAAATGGAGAATTACATTCATGTTTGGTTGTTGCCCCGATACTGTAGTCGGCTGATCAATAGCTGGTTGGCTTCCCTGATCAACACTCTGCATGGAAAATAGATAAGATTATATAAATAAACCTAATATACTAATGAAAATACGTAACAACATATCTGTATGTCCATCCTAAATTTATTACATTGGCAATATCAATGTATACCTATTTCCTTGACTCAGGTTGACAAACATCTATGAAGAGGGAGGTGCCCTTGAGAGAACCTTGCATAAAAAACATACTAAAAGTTACCTAAGGAAACATGAAAAGTAGAAAATTACAATTATATGCCAACGAAAAATTCTATAGATGTTAAAATAATTAATAAAAGTTTGGTTAAATTGTTTGTTGTACCACAACCGTACTAACCGTGTTTGTATCTACACGATTCAAATTGTAATTAATAAGCAGTTCTTCGCTAACAACTATTGATTTAATTGCACATACAAAGACACGGTTTACTTCACGTGACTCAAATATGCAGTTGGGTTGCTTTAGTGTAGACCCTGGTTGTGTACTATTTATAAACCCCGCAATATTACCAGTTGTTTTTGGCCTTCCATTCATGTACAACGTTGCTCCTTTATTTTGAGCTTTGTCTTTTAGTTGTATATAATTTTTTGAAAACCCATATCTACGCATACTTCGTGTATATTGGACCAGGCGCATCCAATCACTGTAGTTTTAACAGGGTCCAACATACTCCATCAATTCTGTACATCTGTCGTTTCCAACCTTTATGTCGTCCATGCAAAAAAACCCCAATCCATGCAATGACGATGGTGTAATTCTATATATCCTCTCATTCACACAAAAATCAGTGTTTACTTGAGGAAGATCCCTAGGAACCCATTGTTTCACTAGGTGTTTGTACCTTAAGGGCACGTCGATGTCTCCCACTGTCTCATCATCATAGGAACATGACCCCCCTCCTTTGAGAAAAAAATTCATGCATTTATTGAATTTTCTTCTGATCTTCCAACATCTAGTTGATCTAGCCCTTGTAGACCTACTGAATGTCTCACTTTCATCTAGCCTTCCCAAACTCCCTTCGCTAGAGGAAAACAGGTCTGACAAATACCTGTTTGGTTCTACTTGCACCATGGCCGAATTTTTTTTTGGCATAAACATAGCAAAATACCAGTAAAAAAACTTGGAAAGACTTATAAGCAAAAAACTTGTTAAAGAAAAAGCTTGTCAAGAATGAGTTTGGTTAATAGGTGTGGACATTTGGTAGCCCTAAAAATTTTAATGTATGCCCCTATTTTAGTTACATACAAGTCTCCATTCTCACTTATTGCTTGCATTGCCTTTTCCTAACATGAATTGAGTAGGCTTCATAAGCTTCATATGTATGCTTGTGCCCATTGGACTTTGGCCTTTCAACGTTGTCAAGATTGAGACGATCTGTTATGCATATGCAGCAAATATAACACTGTAATTTATGCCAATATATGTCTGTACAGAGCTTGGAAGTTCTCCTTTAATGGACTATCTCCTTGAAAGAACATGTCTTCGCATTCATCTACATTTACTTCGGATAGAAGTGATACGGAGTTGGTATGTTGGTCACTTCCATCAAAAAACATCTTTGACATGAGTTCCTTTTTCAAGGAATCTTGGTTAATCTCATATTCCAAACTTCTAGGTCACTTTTCCACTCTACATTGGCCCTATTATTCATTTTCTTGGCCACTCCTCTCTCCTTACTCTACACTCGTTGTTGTTGTAACCCTTACTTTTGATGGTTGTAAGTGGTTTTTAGTTTTCCCATGAATGATGTTGTGATGTTGTAGATGATTATCCATTTTACCTAATATGTTTTATGATCTTTTACATCATTGATAGGGTGCACATACTTGTTGTTTATGGCTTCTTAAGCTTGAAAGCTCAAGGGCCTAAAAGTGCCTATATCTCATGTAGGACCCTTTAAGAGTCATAATAACAAATATTGTTAGAGGATGTTATTCTCCGAATGATACACCAAAACCATACTTATCGGTTAATATTTGTGTAGGGATGTTTTTATGATCTCTCCCATAATTTATCATACTAATGGGATTGTGACTATCAAGTCAATGCCTTATTTGCATAGTGGAAATCCTACAATAGTACAATGGAAATTCTAAAAAATTCTAATGTATGTCGTAAAAATTCTAATGTATGCCCCTCTTTTAGTTATATAAAAGTCTCCATTCTCACTTATTGGTTGCATTGCCTTTTCCTAACATGTATTGGGTAGGCTCACAAAATATCATGTTATACATGGGCACTATGATATGCTCTCAAATATTTATATAATGTATTATAAACGTGTGTTCCTAATGGATTTGGCAATATACATGGATGGGCACTATGCTTGGTCACCAATGCTTTCATGTATCTAGAAATATGTTTGAAACATACATCACATATAGCAAGTTATATGATGACATGTAGAATGTTGGAGCGATTATGGTGGTCATGTATTTGGATATGCAGGTGTTCTTATTACTGGCCTAACCCCCTTTCAGCAATAATATTTGCAGATTTAATGAGTCTATGTCTAATGCTCTTGGTCCTCATTACATTCAAGGAGGCAATGCATAGGTCTTTGTAATCCATAACAACAAACACTACACAAACTTAATTCAGTGGAGTTCCAAATTCCCTTTGTCCATTCACAAGCTTCATATGTATGATTGTGCCCATTGGACTTTGGCCTTTCAATGTTGTCAAGCTTGAGATGATATGTTATGCATATGCAGCAAATATAACATTGCAAGTTATGATACTATATGTATGTACAGGGAATGGGGGTTCTCCTTTAATGGACTATCTCCTTGAAAGAACACATATTCGCATTCATCTACATTTACTTCGGATAGAAGTGATACGGAGTTGTTATGTTGGTCACTTCCCTAAAAAATCATCTTTGACACGAGTTCCTTTTTCAAGGAATCTTGTTTAATCTCCTCTTCCAAACTTCTAGGTCACTTCTCCACTCTACATTGGCCTGATTATTCATTTTCCTGGCCACTCCTCTCTCCTTATTCTACACTCGTTGTTGTTGTAACCCTTAATTTTGATGGTTGTAAGTGGTTTTTAGTTTTCCCATGAATGATGTTGTGATGTTGTAGATGATTATCCATTTTACCTAATATGTTTTATGATCTTTTCCATCGTTTCTAGGGTGCACATACCTGTTGTTTATGGCTTCTTAAGATTGAAAGCTCAAGGGCCTAAAAGTGACCATATCTCATCTAGGACTCTTTAAGAGTCATAATAACGACTATTGTTATAAGATGTTATTCTCTAAATGATACACCAAAACCATAATTATCGGTTAATATTTGTGTAGGGATGTTTTTCTGATCTCTCCCATAATTTATCATACTAATGGGATTGTGACTATCAAGTCAATGCCTTATTTTCATAGTGGAAATCCTACAACAGTTCATTGGAAATTCTAAAAAATTCTAATGTATGCCCCTCTTATAGTTACATACAAGTCTCCATTCTCACTTATTGCTTGCATTGCCTTTTCCTAACATGTATTGGGTAGGCTCACAAAATATCATGTTATACATGGGCACTATGATATGCTCACAAATATTATATAATGTATTATAAATGTGTGTTCCTAAAGGATTTGGCAATATACATGGATGGGCACTATGCTTGGTCACCACTGCTTTCACGTCTCTGGAAATATGTTTGAAACATACATCACATATAGCAAGTATGATGACATGTAGAATGTTGGAGCGATTATGGTGGTTGTGTATTTGGATATGCAAGTGTTCTTATTACTGGCCTAACCCATTTTCAACAATAATATTTGCAGATTTAATCAACAGTACACTGGAATGTCTTATGACTAACTCATGAATCTTCCCATGTTTATTAAATATCCATCTATAAACCACTATTGTGGTTTCATCATTGCTCCCATTCAAGAACAAAAAAGTAGACATGACTTATCTCCCTACATTAATTCCATGTGCACATAATGACTAGCTTTGGTACTTCCTAACTTTTCAGTATTCCTTTTGACAACAAAAGTGAAACATGAAACAATATCCTTACTTTCAGCATCTTGCACAACTGATGGCTTTGATCGAACTGTATAAGTACTTTGTTCCCAAAGTAAATATTTTGAGACCTACGAATGAAGGGGAGCAAGATGAATGGTTGAAGGACTCCAATGGAGGATGAATTGATGCCCTGTTTTTCCTACCCAAAGGTCCTTTTATAATGAAGATTATCCCTAACTTATCATTGATTTGTAGTCTTCTATTTTTCACCCATACTGCTCTAAGAAACACAGTTTTATGCCGATCTAGTATGTATCTTCATGTCACAAATAGGTACCACCACAATAACAAAGTTGGGAGATTTCAACTTGAACAGAGTTTTATGCTAACTTGAACAAAGTTTTATGCTAACTTGAATAGAGTTGGGAGATTTCAAATAGGTAACACCACAATAATGGAAAAAATCAGACCAGCTACTACAGGCATTCTTGGAGGCATATTTCCCAGTGGTAACCTACAACAATCATATATATATATATATATATATATATAATCCATGGTGGTGAAGAGCAGACATTTCTAGATTTGCTACTTGGCACATTCAAGAATGAAAAGAATGTTTTAAATACATTTATATCAGTCTGTAATATTTGCTGATTTATACCTTTTAGCTTGTCATGATGATGCTTGTTTTCCCATATTAATTTTCAACCATAAGGCAACGCTAACTTATTTTCCCATAATAATTTTCAACCCTAAGGCAACCCTAAGGAAATCCCATAGTAGAAAGAACCAAAAAAGACTATTCCGCACAAATCAAAAGGCTATTAAATTAACTATATCATGCCTTCCTCAAATATTTGATGAAACCAAGGGGATGGAAAAAGGGAAAGGAAACATCAAAGATCACTCACACCAGGGAATAATTCTGAAGCTAACCAACTGTCTAAACCACAAAGGTCATCTTATCGTGTTAAATGTAAGAGGGGCAAACAAAAATCAGACACGGTGAAAATTGACATAAAATGTTCAAATAAAAAATGGAGGACATCAAAATACCTAGTACTTGCTTCAAGACCCAAAGAATAAACCATAGATTCATGATTGTCCATTAGTGCCCAAGTATTACCTAACCCAATTTCTAGTGAACTAAGCACCTCACGATTGAATCAGGATATTGGGCCAAGTTTATTATAAATTCCAAGAAGCAACCGATAGAGAAACCAAGCATCCACTCTACAGGATCTCCAAGAACTAACATCATTCAAATGAAGGATGTATGTAGACTACTGTAGACATTATATCTCTACTCATTTGATTTCCTACAAAGTTTTGTAGCTTGCTTAGTGCTCCTCTTTGTTTATCATTTACGTTCAACTTCACGGTGAAATCAACAAGCCTAGGCAAATCTTCTAGTACATCACCTTTATAGTAATGGACAAATAATGATGTTGAGTTATTGGAGATCCTATAGAGTGGATGTTTTAGCTCTTCAGTGCTACTATGTAGTGCATAACCCAGCACTTTAGAGGCATATTTCCCAGTGGTAACCTACAACAATCATATATATATATATATATATATATCTAATCCATGATGGTGAAGAGCGGACATTTCCAGATATGCTACTTGGCATATTCAAGAATGAAAAGAATGTTTTAAATACATTTATATCGGTCTATAATATTTGCTAATTTATTCCTTTTAGCTTGTCATGATGATGCTTGTTTTCCCATATTAATTTTCAACCCTAAGGCAACGCTAACTTGTTTTCCCATACTAATTTTCAACCCTAAGGAAATGCTAACTTGTTTTCCCATACTAATTTTCAACCCTAAGGCAACCCTAAGGCAATCCCATAGTAAAAAGAACCAAAAAAGACTATTCCACACAAATCAAAAGGCTCTTAAATTAACTATATCATGCCTTCCTCAATGATTTGATGAAACCAAGGGGATGGAAAAAGGTAAAGGAAACATCAAAGATCACTCACACCAGGGAATAATTCTAAAGCTAACCAACTGTCTAAACCACAAAGGTCATCTTATCATGTTAAATGTAAGAGGGGCAAACAAAAATCAGACATGGTGAAAATTGACATAAAATGTTCAAATAAAAAATGGAGGACATCAAAATACCTAGTACTTGTTTCAAGACCCAAAGCATAAACCATAAGATTCATGATTGTCCATTAATGCCCAAGTATTACCTAACCCAATTTCCAGTGAACTAAGCACCTCATGGTCGAATCAGGATATTGGGCCAAGTTTATTATAAATTCCAAGAAGCAACCGATAGAGCAACCAAGCATCCACTCTACAGGATCTCCAAGAACTGACATAATTCAAGTGAAGGATGTATGCAGACTGCTGTAGACATTATATCTCTACTCATTCAATTTCCTACAAAGTGTTGTAGCTTGCTTAGTGCTCCGCTCTGTTTATCATTTACGTTCAGCTTCACGGTGAAATCAACAAGTCCAGGAAAATATTCTAGTACATCACCTTTATAGTAATGGACAAATAATGATGTCAGTCCTTGGAGATATTATAGAGTGGATATTTTAACCTCTTCAGTGCTACTCTGTAGTGCATAACCCAACAATTCAGAGAAGATTCTAATGGTTTTCTTGGACATCTTGGGGTATCCTAATCAATTTCATAATGATCACGGATTTAAACCATCACTTAGGCCCTTTGAAGGGTGTTAGCACTCAGAATGTACTCAGGTTGTAGGAAGCACACCCCGAGGTAACAGCAAAACCACTTTAGGAAGATATTGAGATTTCTCTTCCAGAGAGGGATCTCTCAACACAAATGTCACAAAATCAAATGATAATCAATATTTAAGCATTCATTCGTATTTAAGCATTCATTCATTTGGCTGAACCATTCATATATCCATTGGGCATGGAGTCATATACAGGCAAAGACCATAAAGATACATACACGAGAACTACCAAAGGCAAGATAATCACATCATCACAGTCATTATGTTCGATCTGGGTGTAAAGGAAGAGATGAGGGAACAATTCATCAATACAGAGCGTCTAAGACGAATTCCATATCAATTTTAGTAGAAAAAACCATATAATATCTGAAATAATGAATAGAGCATAAACATATGAATTCTACTCATTCAATACTGCATTCCAGATACGAAAGAAAAACAAAATGGAGTGTTACACAAAGGAAATAACAAGCACATAAGGGAAATGGCACAGACTGCAATATTAATGACACATGAATCTCTGATAGGAAACTTCTCATGCATTCACTTTATTTATCAAAACAGATATGTCTCTCCAAACCAGCAACTCACTTGATGGGATCCAACCCCCATCTCATCAAAAGATACAAATATATAGATGAAATAATAAGTCTGCCCCCAGCAGATGAATCACAGAATGACCAGCGTAAATTAGAGTTTGTAACTAATTTCCTACACCACTAGGAAGTTGTTACAACTCCATTCCTAACAGATCATAGAGTATCACATCAACTAAGTAACAAACTTGGTCGCGCAGCTCCACGTCCTTACTTCATCAGCTCTCTGGTATATGCCACCTGTCCCTACTGAGAAAGATTAAGCTTTGTTTTCCCCAGCCGTTCTACAGCCCTCCATTGCTCGACACTTGGG
>LPNX010510429.1:106881-119224 GCA_001517045.1 Pseudotsuga menziesii
ACATCACTAACTGGACCTCAACTCTGAAAACATGCAAGGGGTAAGGTAAGGAAAGGTTTTCCAGGGACTGACCTTCTTTCAGGATACTTGACAGGAATCGAGAGCGAGCATCAATGGGACAACTTCGGAAAAACTCAGCCAGGATGGCTTCATTCACGGACTCGCGGTTTCTGGGATAGTCTTCGGGAAGATTAAGATTTTCTCTAACTACTGCAGCATCAATCCTACATAAAATCCTAGACGCAGACTGACTTACTATGACTCTCTGAGCGGGGGAGTAATTCGCCGCGCACCACTCGGCAAATTCAGGGAAGTGGAGGGTTTGTTCCAGGGTGAAAAAATATACAAAGGACTTACATACATTTAAAACATCATTTCCTCGTAAAAAACAGGACCACAATCTATCTTTACTACCAGCCACACTTCCTGTAGACAGGAAAGGGTCATAGACACCTCTGTGTCTGTCTACCAGGAACTCTTCTCTTTCGTCTGGGACCCGACCAGACACAGAAGCTTCACTCTGCTGGTCCATTTCTCAATTTATACTATCAATGGGGTGAAGAAATTACAGGAATGGGGTCCTACCTGGCTCGCTGTGAAAGCGTGTGCTCGGAATGCGCCTTGGTACTTGACAACTGGAAGCGCCCAAATCGACAGGTCCTTTTCGCCGGGTCCCGAGAAATAAAATAATCACGGAAGGTGCCAATTTTGCCTTTATAGGACCACCCGGATTTGACACGTGGGAGGCATTTATGTCCGCAACCACTACTTGTCTCTAACCCTCGTGCATCTTTCTTTTCCGGGTTCATTTCTGACCGTCGATCTCTTCTGCGTGAATTCCTGGCCTTTGGATCACATGCCACATGTCCCTTTCCATTGGGCCCCCTTAATTTAACCGTCGTGCAACTTCGGGCTCTGGAGTCATCTGCAGCTGTCGATCAGTTTTGCCTTCGCGGGTGGGCCGTTGGATCGTGCTTCGCCTACCGATTCCGCTGGGCTCTTCCATCTTAATCCGCCGAGCGAGTTCATTCAGCGGAATCACCCTCATCCGTTGATGTGATCTGCCGTCGTTCCTACACCGTCAGATCAAGTGCCGCGTACCAGATTCCGCCGGGTAATCCGGAATTATCCTCTGCGCTAGTTCTTCTTCCGGAATCCTTCTCGACCGTCGATGGGATGCCAAGCTTTCAACAGCCATCTGATCTTGAGCCACGTACCCTATTCCGCCGGGCGCTGGGGGTTTATCGGGTGCGCAAGTCTCCAACCCGGGATCATTTTCCGTCGTCGATCCACCCTCCTGCGATCTCCAACCGTCGGATCGAGCAGCACGTGGCCATTTCCACTGGGTGGTCTAAAGGTTATCGCGCATGCATGTTACCTTTCCGGAGACCAACACGCCCGTCGATCAATGCCGTCTTCAACCCTCGTCCGCAGGATCAGGAGGACCGTATGCGATTCCGCTGATCCCTCATTCCCTTATCCATCATGCATTTCCAACCAGCGAATTTGACCTGGGCCGTAGATCACCTCCGAGCAATGTTAAAACCTTTGACGCGTGCAGGCTGTTAGAGGCCCGAAAGTCCCTTATCTTGTTTGCATGTTCCGGATGGCGGAGAGGATATAAACCATTGATTTGCTTCTCCGTTAGACCATGGTTCAGGACTTTCTCGGACTAGGCTACTCTTTAGATTATCAAGCCTTCCCCCCTTTTGTACTACATCCTAGCCCAAAATATTTAATCAACAAAATCTTACCTCCCATTAGTCTTTTATCCTTTTTTGTAAAATACAGGTGTTAACAAAGGGGATATTTGATTTCCAAGTGGTGTGTCGTTTTTCCTATAATTCACTGGATAGTAGGGATGGGTCTTAAGGCCTTAATAATGGGGATGGGTGGATAATAAGGCCCTTAGGATTTACTTGAAAAATTTAGGTACCAAGAACCAAGAACAAGCCATCAAATCACAAACATGTATTGTATAGGGGGACATTATTCTTTGAATGGGATATGGGTACCAATTTATGGTTTAGTACACTAGGGATGGGTCTTGGATCATGGTTGGGGAAGAAATTGAGGGAATTAGGACCTAACATAATATTCTTGAGTTAATATGTCATGATTAATTCCATCAACCATAACAAATATTTGTTGAAGTGGATCTTTCACATACAAGTTGGATATGTAGAAATTAAATATTTTTTGCACAGTGGGATGGGTCACAAGGCCTTGACTAGAGTCATGGGAAGAAAACAATACTAGTTGGTAAGTCGTCACTATGTATTGTAGTAAAGGAACAATGAGCAAAACATAAATACATTAAGTATAGGTTAGAGGAACTAGAAAAACTAGATGAATATAGGTTATGGTAAATTATCCACCAAATCACGGCAAAGGTGAGAATGAAGAGATAATGTGAGAACATTAAAGAAACATGAGTTTGAAGGAAGACAACCAGTCTTTCTATACAACAACAAAAAAAGGATAAGGTGGAGAAACTCAATTACATGTGGCTCAGACCCTATCAGTTGATGAAATTATATGAAAATTGCTCAATGGATCTTGAATGTATAGGAATACTTCCCTATGCTAGAATAATTAACACATCTTCATAAATGATAGATGCAAGTGAAAGGGGAAGGACACCCAAGAAAAAAAACCCTACCATGGCATGTTGATACTAGTCCAACACATATGTAAATATAGCAATTATCAAGCATACAATATGACATAACTTAGAGGAAAGAAAGGAAAAAATTGAAGACTGGAAGGAACTACCCCATTAGAGGAAATTTCAACTCAAAATGGGCCTCCTAAAAAATAATAATAAAATAATAGTTAAAATAATAAAATAATATTTATTAATTTTGGAGGAAGAAAAGAAAAAAACTACTTTTTTGTTTGTATTTTTGACATAGCTCCTCGCATTTTTACTCAAATTTCGATCAGGAGAGCTCTTTGGATGCGGAATTTAATTCTGCATCTAATGAGCTCTCCTGATCGAAATTTGAGTAAAAACACAGGGCGATATGTCGAAAATACAAACAAAAAGTAGTTCTTTTTATGATACCTATCCCCAAATTTTTATTAAAAAAGTGTTTAAGACCTATATGGTATTTCAAATTTAAAGCAATTTCATTGGCTAACACATGATGACATGGAATTTGAATTAGAGTTAAAAGGCCCATTTTGAGTTGAAATTTCCTTTAATGAAAAATAACACATGACTCCAAGAAGCCAACATATCAAGTAATTATTTAATGAGGAACCTAAATAATTGGAACCTATAGAGAAACCAAGCATCGACTCTAAAGGATCTCCAAGAACTAACATCCACTCTATTGATAAACTTGTTGAAGAAGGCTTGAAAAGAGTTCAAATCTAAAATATTAAGCCTTACCAACCTCAAAAGATTGAAGAGCTCTTTAAAATTGTTCTGAAAAAGGGTGCATGACAATAACACCCGTCTCCTCCTATGTATTTGGGAAAGAACATGGAGTATGTTGGTGTCCTTATTGCGTGGGAAATTCCCTTCATCTAAAACCAGTAGTCCTGGTCCCTAAAGTAGAATTTGTTGGCAAGATTCACCCAATGGTTCAAATTAAACACTTCATATTCTAAGGGTTTATTAAACATGATAAGATGAAAGACATTAGAAAATTGATTCAACTTATGTTGTCACTACAATTTGGGAATTACTGGGTTAGGTTTGAGTTGCTTTCTAATATAAGGTTTCTATAATAAAAAAACCTTAAAGAAGAAATCCATAACATTTGGCAGAATTATGGCAAACCCCTGTTGTCGCTACAATTTGGAAAATACTGGGTTAGGTTTGAGTTTCTTTCTAACCTAGGGATTTTATAATGATCTTGAATTATAGTTGAAGTTTTTTGTAAAAACCTGAGTGGTTAGGGTACGTGTGCCTTCTCCTCAATTTCACACTTGGGTGCATCTATATTTTTCAGCTTGTGCCTATCATCCTATTTTTACCCCTATTACCTCTATTTTCGTGGGTGTTGAATGAGGGTAACCTTCTCTAATAGCCTCTACCGTTCATCTATTGGACTCCGCTTATGATGGGTCCACTCGCTGGGTCAATTATATGCTTTGCAATAGGGTATGGAACTCTTTATTGATGCTTTAACTAAAGCTATTGGCAAATATGTTTAGCCCACTTTAATTAGTTTAACTATTGTAACTTCTACATAAACTGAGGAAGCTGGTTTAAAACACTTGAGCTTCCTTGCTTATTAAAAAATAGGGCTTAGAAATCCTGCTCGGGGCAGCGACTAATTTTCATCCTTCTCCATCGGGCCTAGCATACATGGGAGCAGAAAAACTCTATCTATTGTGGCTATGGGGGAACTCAAATCCTTCTCTAAACCTCCCTTAAGCATCTCATTTCGGTGGGGTTGGATTAATAGCTTATTTGGGAACTGGTTGCTGAGATAACTGAAATAAAAACAACCAAACTAGTTTGAATGCGAACCAAAGTGTGGTGGGTTCATCCACTAATTATAACGCTCAGATTGGATAGACTTCAAAATCCATATCAGCTAATATGGGTCAAATGCGGGTCAAATGCAACTGTCAAATGCAACTCTATTTTTACCCCTATTAACTCTATTTTCGTGGTGCTGAATGAGGGTAACCTGCTCTAATAACCTTTGCTTTTCCTCTATTGGTAATGAAACCCTGGAGATTTGCATAACTATCTTAAAATTTTTAAAATAGAAATGAATTAGGGCACAGTACTCACAATTTTGGGATGCATTGTCTCGACTGACAATTGGCCTCCTTGTCTGCTACAAAACCACAATCCACTCTCCTTAGTTTGCGTGGGTCCTAATCGTTTCTGCCACTGTCCAAATCATTTCTCCCACTGATATTATTCTTTGTCCAAGTTGCTCAGAACATCACTGATCACTGAATGATCTCGACAAGCACTCGATGAGATGCACAGAGGAAGAAGCTTTCTCGTGAAGCTGAAATGAAAATAGCACGCGACAGGAAGTTTTTTTTATTGTTTTATGTTTTATTTTATTTATTTATATATATGTATTTAAAATTATACATACATACATACATACATACATACATACATACATATATATATATTAAAAAATAATTTTAATATAAGATAACAAGTAAGATTTAATTTAAAAATATTTAATTTTGAGAAGTATAAAGAGATATTAATATTAGGTGTTTGACATGATATACATAGACTTTGTAGTGGTTAAGAGTCATATGGATAAAGGGTTAACTATGATAATTGTTGGTGATGATAAGGGATAGGGTTTATAGGGGTTTGGGAACAGGTTTTATAGGTATTATGTTTTAAAAGGGTTAAGTGTTTTAGGTTAGGGATTAGTCTCATATGAACCTTCGTTTATTTTCTCTAAGTACTATTCAATGTCCCAACAAAAAAATCCTTAACATCTTTTCATTACTGGTGTCATTATCTCCTTTTTCTTAATCCTCATCGAAGTGGCCACTCCACTTCCACTAGAAATGACCTTCTTCAACATGTTCAAAATATCTTCTTGGTTGCAATACTTTTGCACCATATACATAAAGAAGTTGTACACTAGTTTAAACCTTCCATTAAGGCTTCTATACAACGTTGTTATGTATAAAAAAAAATTTAATCCATCTCATGACACTCAATGTACATGTTCCTTCGAGTCTAACATATCTGTGTTAACCTCTTTTCCATATTCCTATCCTTGATCACACATTCATGTTAGACACACCAGGAACACAGAGAGGGAGGGTGTATCTATGTGAGTCTTTATGCGTGCAGTGAATCTATGATGATGAGGATGAGGATGTTGCTGATGATGATGATGTCGATGATGATCATGATGTTATCCATGATGCCAATCATTATGATGACGATGATGATGATGATGAAGATGATGATGCTGATGATGAGGATGAAGATGATGATGATGAAGATGAAGATGAAGATGAAGATGATGATGATGAAGATGACAACAATGATGATGATGAAGATGATGATGTTGACAATGATGAAGATGATGATGATGATGATGATGATGATGATGGTGGTGGTGATGATCGTCTTGATATCATATGAAATGATGAAAACGCTAACGATGTTGATGATGATGATGTTGATGATGGTGTCGATGGCGATGATGATGTTGCTGATGACGACGACGACGATGATGATGGATGATGATGATGATGTTGATGCCAATGATGATGATGATGTTGATGATGATGATGTTGATGCCAATGATGATGATGATAAAGCCTTATGGTGTTGATGACGATGACGACGATGACGATGATGACAACGATGATGAAGATGATATGAAGTAATTAATTTGATCTAGGTTTACTGCTAATTTTAAAAATAATTTTAATGATGGTGTTGATGATGATGACGACGACAATGATGATATAGACGACGACGATGATGACGATGATGATATGAAGTAATTAATTTGATCTAGGTTTATTTTTAATTTTAAAAATAGTTTTAATGATGATGTTGATGAAGATGATGATGTTAATGATGATTATGGCGATGAAGATGAAGACGATGATTATGACGATGATGTTAATGATGATGATGGCGATGAAGATGATGATGATGATGATGATGATGATGATGACGACGACGACGATGAAGATGATGATGACGACGACGACGATAATAATTATGATTTTGATGACGACGATGACAATGATGATGATGATGACAATGATCATGAGGATAGCGATGTCATCTTCATCGATTATGATGAAGATGATGATGATTATGTTGATGAGGATGATGATGATGAAGACGATGATGATGACGATGATGATGAAGATGATGATGAGGGTGATATGATGATGATGATTATGATGATGATGATGATTATATATGATGATGATGATGATGATGATGATGTTGATGATGATGATGAGGATGTTGATGATGATGACAATGATGATCCACATGATGATGATGATGAGGATGTTAATGATGATGACGATGATGATCCACATGATGATGATGTTAGTAACTCTTTTTAAATAGAAATAAGATAAAAGAACAGGTCTAATTAAATATTTACCTTTCATTATATTTCATCTTTGACGATGACGACAATGATGATGAAGACGATGACGATGATATGAAGTAATTAATTTGATCTAGGTTTATTTTTAATTTTAAAAATAGTTTTAATGATGATGTTTATATTGATGTTGATAATGATGATGAAGACGACGATGATGAAGATGACGGCGATGATGATGACGTTGATGATGATGATGATGTGTGATGATGATGACGATGATGATGAAGATGACGATGAAGATGATGATGTCTAATGATGAAGACGATGATGATGAAGATGATGATGATGACGACGATGACGATCATGATGAAGAAGATGATGATGAAGACGACGATGACGATGACGATGATGATCCGCATGATGATGATGTTAGTAACTCTTTTTAAAAAGAAATAAGATAAAAGAATAGGTCTAATTAAATATTTACCTTTCATTATATTTCATCATTGACGATGACGACGATGATGATGAAGATGATGATGATGCTACAAACGACGATGACGATATTATGAAGTAGTTAATTTGATATAGGTTTATTTTTAATTTTAAAAATAGTTTTAATGATGATGTTGATATTGGTGTTGATAATGATGATGAAGACGACGACGATGAAGATGATGACGATGATGATGACGTTGATGATGATGATGATGATGTCTAATGATGACGACGATGATGAAGATGATGATGATGACGATGATGACGACGACGATGATAATTATGATTTGATGACGAGGATGACAATGATGACGATGATGACAATGATCATGAGGATAACGATGTCATCTTCATTGATTATGATGAAGGTGATGATTATGTTGATGAGGATGACGATGATGATGATGGTCATGATGATGAAGACGACGATGACGATGACGATGATGATGAAGATGATGATGAGGGTGATTATGATGATGATGATTATGATGATGATGATGATTATGATTATGATGATGATTATATATGATGAAGATGATGATGATGATGATGATGATGTTAGTAACTCTTTTTAAAAAGAAATAAGATAAAAGAATAGGTCTAATTAAATATTTACCTTTGATTATATTTCATCGTTGACGATGACGACGACGATGATGAAGACGATGACAATGATACATACGACGATGACGATGATATGAAGTAATTAATTTGATCTAGGTTTATTTTTAATTTTAAAAATGGTTTTAATGATAATGTTGATATTGATGTTGATAATGTTGATGAAGACGACGATGATGAAGATGACGGTGATGATGATGACATTGATGATGATGATGATGTGTGATGATGACGACGACGACGATGATGAAGATGATGATGTCTAATGATGAAGACGACGATGATGAAGATGACGATGATGAAGATGATGATGATGACGATGATGATCATGATGAAGACAATGATGATGAGGATGATGATGATGATGACGATGATAATCCACATGATGATGATGATGGTGATGATGATGTTAGTAACTTTTTTTAAAAATAAATAAGATAAAAGAATAGGTCTAATTAAATATTTACCTTTCATTATATTTCATCGTTGATGACGACGACGACGACGATGATGCTACAAACGACAATGACGATGACATGAAGTAATTAATTTGATCTAGGTTTATTTTTAATTTTAAAAATAGTTTTAATGATGATGTTGATAATTTTAATGATGATGATGGCGACGATGATGAAGAAGAAGATGATGATGATGACGATGATGATGAAGATGATGATGACGACGACGATGATGATGATGATGAAGACGATGATGATGACGATGACGATAATTATCATTTTGACGACAACGATGACAATGATGATGACGATGACAATGATCATGAGGATAACGATGTAATCTTCATCGATTATGATGAAGATGATGGTGATGATTATGTTGATGAGGATAACGACGATGATGATGGTCATGATGATGAAAACGACGACGACTATGATGAAGATGATGGTGATGGTGATTATAATGATGATGAAGATGATGATGACGATGATTATGATGATGATGATGATGATGATGATGATGATGATGTTGATGATGATGATGAGGATGGAGAGGATGATGGTGATGGTGATGATGATGATGATGACTATGATGATGATGATCATGACGATGAAGATGATGAGGATGATCATGACAATGATGATGATGATGGTGAAGATGATGATGATGGTGATCATGTTGAAGATGACGATGATGATGATGTCGATATTGACGGTGATGATGATGAAGATGACGATGATGACGACGATGATGAAGATGATGATGTTTGATGATGACGACGACGATGATGAAGATGATGATGATGAAGAAGACGATGATGATGATGATGGCGATGATGATCAACATGATGACGATGGTGATGGTGATGATGTTAGTAACTCTTTAAAAAAAAAAGATAAAAGAATAGGTCTAATTAAATATTTACCTTTCATTAATTATATTTCATCATCTTCTTTATCCATGTCATTGTCTTCTTCATCCAAGTCATCATCTGTGTCATCAGATCCAGAGTCAACATTGTAAGGGTTGGCCATATCATTATCATCATCATCATTAGTTACGCTCTTCATGTCATCGTCGGTATAACTTTCATCGGCATTGTGTGTTACATCATCTCATTCAATTGTTTCTTGGAGTACATCTTCTGATGGATCATCATCATCACCTAACTCATGTTGATCATGCTCTTCGTCATCGTATCCTTCTTCCAGAGAACCCTCTTTATTATCATCGTCTAGGTTATACTTTACCGTCCTTCCCCTTAGATCGTGTCTCACAACAAATGACCAGCCCGCTTTACTTGGAACCTCTGACTAAAATACTTGTTCACATTGTCTTGGAAGAACATAGGGCTATGTTCCTGGCTCAAACAACCTTGTGTTTACCATGGTAAATCCATTATCATGTTCAATAATAGTTCTATTGGGATCACGTTGATTCAATCGTAACCTGTACCATTTGACAACAAATAGAACTACCTTAAAGGATTTAAAGTCACACTGTATAATATCTTCCAAATACCCATAGTATCGATTTTCTGAGACTTCTGGATGTCTGGCACTTCTAGATGAAACATTGGTAACCTCAAAGACAACAAATATCCCAGAATCTAATGTTTTCTTTGTTTCATCCAATTTTTTGATCCGATATCTACCTCCATTGCATACCATAGCCTTATGGTGTTTTACCTGCAATAAGAAATACACGAAAAGATTACACAACCATTCCGTCCTTATGCAACAGTACATGGAAAAGACCAACATGTGCGTCAAAATGTAATTTGCAAAATAAAAGATTTAGAGGGATTGATTAATTATATGCTTGCCATTTTATCTTTTACACCATATGCCAAATCGATTTCCCTTTCTGTTAGATTTATATCTCCATTTCATTGTGCTGCTTTTACCAATGAAGCCACACTTTCCCATGATATTCCATGACTCGATTGTTCACATTGTTCAATCCATACCTTCATCTAGTGAATATTGTTTGCAATGTATAAATGAATTGCATCCCATTCTCGACCAACTGTTTCATGACAATAACCATTAAAATGAAAGAAAGGTGTAAATATCCTGAACAAAGTATATGCTCTTAATTGAAGCAATTATAACTAGAAAATAAAATTAGAATATGAGCGATATAATAAACATCCACTAGATAATAATTACCTTTGAGCTTCCTCAATCTACCTTTCCCCTTCAGTTTCTCCCCTTCAAATTTGTTATTGGAGTCCGGATCACAAATGTGATGTAAATTGAGCTTTGACACTAAAATAGGAAGATATTCATTAACATACAACATGTTTTGGTATACCGTATATCATTCCATCATAGAACCCTCAGCATGTGCTCATTGTCTCACCAAACCCTTCATAAATTTCAAGTACCTCTCAACCATCTACATGGACCTTGAGTGCACAGGTCCACACAACTCAATCTCCTCAACTTGGTGTATGAGGTAGTGTTCCTACGCATTGAAAAATGCCAATGGTAGATGCTTCTGCATTTCACACATGAGACGAGGAATTTCTATCGTCCAATACTTTATGGATTTCTTTAGATGTCAACCATCTACAAGTGACGCAAAACAATACCGATATTTAACAAAAAACAACATTAAATTACATATGATGAAATAGTGCACAAAAAAAATAAATTATATGGAGAATTAAAGAAACACTACGCACATGCAAGTAATCAATAGTTACCTCATGTATTTACCAAGATTGTATATAACTTGTTTGACATTGTTGTCGAAGTTGTCTGGGAGAGAGAGAGGTAGAACATACTGTATCAATATACAAACCGCACCATTTATTAAACAAAGAGTATACAAACAAGAAAAAAAAATACGCAGTAAAATGAAAAAAAAAATTATATGGACATAAGAACAATAATTACCTTGATGAATACATGCCAATCATGTGTTTTGACCCCCACAAAATCACCTTTTTTTGTTATGATATTCTTCAAGTTCTCACAAAATCCAGTGGAAAATTTAATTTTCCGCATTACTTCTTTGACAACATTGCTTTGTTGCTCCGTAAACATCCATGTAATTGAGTTTATATTAACTTTTTCTCCATTTCTATGAAATTGGATGACGTCTTTCATTGCATGGTTGCTTTCTTGAATGTATTTGCAAGCTTTCACAACTTTATCTTTCTCCCTCCTTAGCTCCAGTAGTCGCCATAAGATTTTAGTAACATTCTTTCCAATATGCATTGTTTCAAACAAATGAGCAATTTGTAGGTGCTCATAGTAGGGAAACCTGCTGAATTGAATAGGAGAACTTTTCATTCCTCGTGGAAGCCCATTAATGCCTTCATGATCACGATGGACATCATGAATATTAGTTTATAAATAAATTACATCATAAATCAAATATGGCCACTACAGTAAACAAACAATAAAAATTAAAATACATAACATTTCATATAAGATGATCCATACATACCATGATGACGATTTATATTTTATTGCATCTTCCAAAGGTGAGGTGTCATTCTCCGTGGTTTTAATGTAGTCTCCTGCTTCCCATTGAAAATATTTTTTCAGTTGTTCTATACCTGTGATTCTTAGAGAGGAAATGCCTATACTCATCAAACACCTCGTTTCTTAAGATTTTTGAACGGCGAGATTTTATCTTAGGACCACAAATTGGACATGCAAATTTACCCTTTGTCTGAAGACCTACAATATTTAGATATGGAATATCTATGTCAA
>LPNX010510429.1:152756-237047 GCA_001517045.1 Pseudotsuga menziesii
AAAAAAATGAAAATAAAATTAAAAAATTAATATAAAAATTAAAAAATTAAAAAACATTAAAAATTACAAAAAAATTAAAAACTATTTAAAAAAATAAATATAAAAATATCAAACCTAACTAACACACACTCTTCCCTCCTATGCTCCTACCCACTCCTCTCCCTCTTCCACCACCCTATTTCCCTCCCACCCCCTCAGTTCCCTCCCTCCCTCCCTCTGACTCCCCACCTCTTCCCTGCCCCACACCCCATTCCTACCTCTCTCTCCCCCCTCCACCACCCCTTCTCCCCTTTTCCCTCCGCAATTCCCCTTTCCTCGCTCCTTGCCCCGCCCATGGGTGCCCATCAAGCCATGACTCGATGGGTGCTCGTGGACAGGGGAGGGAGCGGGAAAGGAGGTGTCGAGGAGGGTAGAGGGGGGGAAAGGGTGGTGGAAGGGGGAGAGAGAGGGAGGAATGGTGTGTGGGGCAGGGGAGAGGGGAGAGGGGGGGAGGGGGGGAAGGGAGGAAGGGGGAACAAGGGGTGGGAGAGGGGACGAGGTAGGGGTGGCGGTGGGGGGTTGAGGGAGGGGGTAAAGGGAGGTAGGGGAGGGAAAGGGGGTGGTGGGGGAAGGAGCTGAAGGGAGAGGGAAGTAGTTAATTTTTTCTATTTTTTTAATTTTGTTTTGAAATTTTTAATAGTTTTATTTTAAAATTTTATTTATTTTTTTAATATGTTTTTTTGGTTAGAATTTTTTTTTTTTAATTTTATTTTTGAAATTATCAAAATTTTAAAAAACTTTAAATTTTCTCAATAAAAATTCCATTGTTTAATAAAAAAATTCATTTTTTTTAAATTTTAGTTTTAGTTTTATATAAATGTTAAAAAAAATTAAAAATAAATAAAAAAACGAGGAGGGAGTGATGAACACAAAGAGAAGAGACCCAAATTTTCAAGGCCATGGTTTAAAAAGTGCTACAATGTTAACACTAATTTTCGATTTAAAGGTCAATTTTAATATTTTTCTACCAATAATAGTGATTGTTAAGTCCATGCTTTCAAACAAGTTATATTTTAGCCTTTGAAAAAACTAGTTTACGGCTAGTAGCATTAGTTTCCTATTCAAGGGTTGACTTTAAGGATATTATTAGCAACGATATGGTTTTTTAAGGCAATGGCTTTATTTTTAACCTTGAAACAAAAAAAGGTGCTATTGGTAGCGTCAAGTTTCAATTTGAAAAGTGATTTTGGTGTTTTATACCAAAACAATGGATTTTTAGAGTTAGAGTTCTTGTTGTGAGTATAAAGTTCTCGTTAGGTTGTATAATGTGTTTAAATTTATATTTCATTTATATTGGTTTATCTAATTGAATTTATGTTACTTATCCATGTGAATATTAATAACAATGTATTCAATTTTGCAGGGCCTCGATTAAGGATCAAGTTCGAATGCAAACGATATTCCACTAGTTGCAAAACGTTGTAAGCTCTTATCAGGAGCAAGATACATCAAGCAGTTGGTATATCAAAATGGACATCCACTTCACACCACCAATCGTAACATGTCATATTCCATCCACAATTCAGGGTCATCGATGGTAATTCATCATAAGATGGGTCTCTTTAATGACACCCCAATAGTATGTGGTTGTTCAAAATGTTAAGGTTCAAAGGATAACCCTCAACATGTAATAATCATCTGTCATACTAATGATTGAATACCCAATGTTGATGGTCTAATACCTCCTAATGCAGTAAAAAATCCAATAGGTGATATAGAAAAGGCACAAAGGGACACTTACCTATGCTCATTTTTTGAAAATTGGGAAGCCAAAACAACTATTTTTCATCCTAAATTGACCAAATCCTCTGATTTTGTTCATCCAACTGAAATTTATAGTGATCCAAAAAATTATATCAACACCAAACATCTCTACTAGAAGATCCAAAAATTTGAATGAGTTGATAGAAAAAATGTCCAAGTATATACCGCACATCAAGGCCATTGCAATTGTTGGAGGTAGCAATTATTCTCCCTTCTCGTGCATTTGAAAATTAAATACCAAACTTGTTACAACTGGATTTTGTATGGCACTTTCTCATCTTCTCTTCATGTTCTTGATGTTGGAACTGAATTCTCCTTTTGTGGTAGTAATTTTATGATTTCCAATTCAAAGCTAGATGCTGCAAATATTGGATTGTTTATCCTTTCACATCTACTCATTCCTCCCAAATGTAAATTTGAGCACATAGATCTATAGATAAACACACAACTCACAAAGTAGATCACATAATTTACTCAGCAATTGAAGAATGAAACAGTGCAAAATGGCTTGCAGCTGTGAATGCTTTCATTAATAAAAAAGTAATCAGATAATTATTACAATGAAGTAAAATGGCTTTAATAGCCACATGAAATTTGAATCCACATGAGGAAATTCGAATTGATAGACTCTACTTGATTGTAGGTAACTAAGACCTTGTCTAAATCACCATCGGAGGACTCAGTTTTTAACTGACCTTGTCTAAACCATAACCAGAGTTCATCGGAGCTCTAAAACACAACTCAAGTGTTACATTCAGTGTTGACTAATGTTAACTGACTGTGGTAGGTGACAAATGCGCCCCACATGAGTGCATTCAAGTAAACCTAGTGCTAACTAAATGTAGAGGACTAGAACTGAATGTAACTGACTCCTAATTTAGCTTAACTAGTCATTAACTGAAGTGAACTGACCTTGGTTGGTTTCGGCACTCCCAATGGCTTCCTAAATTGTAGGGATTGGTCTAGGAGGCTCCTAAACTGATGCAATCAAGTGCAATCAGTAGTAGTGACTGTTACGGAGAGAAATTCCTATGTCTTGGGGTACCACAACAGACAGCTTGACTCCAGAAATCAATCCTTTCCAATATGCAATAGAAATTAAATGTCTAACACTAAAGGATCAGACCTCGTACCTTATTCCAGATGGTTGAAGTAGATCCCCGTTGAGCTTTCCAATCTTCAGCTTGAATTTCTATAATACTTCCTCAACAACAAGTAAATAATACAAGCATACTATATATCATGGTGTTAGATCTATTCTAGCATATATAATCAATAATGTAAAAGCATTTGACATAATCCCATGGACAAGATCTTCATTCAAATACACATCATTGGACAGGAAAAGATATTTCTATTAATATAAATCAGAGATTACAAGATACAACCTCTGATGGCACGTCTGCGAACCGGAGAAACTGAATCCCCCACTTGGGTCTCCACCACTTCAATCCTCCATCTCTCGATAACAAGCTCACTAGCAAAAGGAAATCTTGGGAAGAACACAAAAGTGCTCCAAGGGAAAAAGGGATGCATACTCAAGCATAAGTTCCTCCAACAATGGACTATAGTTTCTTTGCTCTCAATTCTCTCTTATGCCTTCAATGTACCAAGGGGTTCCTTATATAGCTTTCAAAGGGATAATGAAAGGTCGAATCCGAGCGATCTCAAGGCATAGGGAAGGCCAGGAGTCGAATGAGTCGGATCCATGTTAAGGAAAACTCCAAAAGGATTTGGATTATGCACACATCCCGATGTACACGGTTATATGGGTCAAACACGCGTATGTACGCGGTTATAGGTTTAAAAGCCGCGTATATCATTTTTCATATGTTTGTGGGGATGATCAAGGAAACATCAAAGGACAAAAAGTGGTCCATAGGGTCTAATGAGTCTACAGCCATGACAGGGGAAGGCCATACAAAGTGTGATTCACCTAGAGTGGTGAAATCCGCTATAACAGATGCCCCCTAATGTATGAGGTCAGAGGGGTTATATGATGGCCGAAATACATTATAATTCCATCCCAGAAGTAGAGTGATGAAGGATCCCAAATGGAAGACTAGCCACCCAATCATCATAGTACAATAATACAACTCTGCACATAACTGCAAGTACATATAGTAGTCCCGGATACATAAGAGTACAATAGCCATGAATAGGCATGATACATGATGTCACATATGTGGTCATCGTCATGTACAATATACATATATCAGAATCTCCATGATGAAGATATACAAAATACCATGATCTCCAAAATGGCTAAAGATATATAACAGATCAAGATCTCCATAGTGGCTGGAAATGTCTGACATATACTGGAATCAAGTCACGAGAGCTGAAATCTCATGAACACTGGCACAATCAAGGAGGTAGCATATAAGAGATGCCACCCATCTGGAAAGTATTCTACACAAACCACTACGAGTACATGTCCTACTATGCGAATAGAGGTGTCGAGGTTGAACATAGTAGTCCATCGTCTGATTACCGGTCATTAATGTATACCGTTACTAGATGTGAGATCACCCACCAATAATGAAAATGGGAATCAAGGTACTAGAGTGCAAACTAACAAGTGTGAATAAATGTGTTGAGGTCGAACACTTGAGAGGATCCATCAATCAGGGGACATTGATGTATTCCCAAGAAACTATCGATGGCGAGAGAACCTGCCACTGATGACTGCAAGTCTCAAGGCACTCAACATGAATCTAGATTCCAATCCCAGAATAAATGATCTGAAGTTGATGGGATGAAATCCACTGGAAGGAGGGCATTAAGGCATCCCCCATCATCCAACACGAGGTACTCAGCAAGGCTGTATAATATGGAAGGACTTGATCATAAAGTACATGAACCAGTAACTGTACTGGGAATGGCCGACATGCAAAGTCAAGATAACTGAGGAATGGCCGACACAAGTTTCATCTTCCTTCGAACAAGAGCATAACGACATATGGTGACTGAATGAAGGCAGCATAGACTCGATATACAAACTGGGACATCTCTGTGACACAGGAGGCATCAACAAAGGCTCCTATAGGGACTGGAAGCTTAAACAGTCGGTGGAGATAAACTCAGATAAACGAGTACAGCTCCTAAAGTCAAACTATAATCCAACCAATGGATGTGATATACAGTGCTTTGTTCGAAGGCGACACGACTCGACAGCTACTAAAGATAACATATTTCCTTGTCCGGCTTTTTAGTTTTTTAATTTTTTTTTTTGGACTTTTTCAGTTATTTGAAAAGCTTGAAAAAAGAATAAACTAGATTTATAGTTACAAACTAGGAGGAGACAAGTGTCATAAGGGAAAACAAACTAGTTCCAAGCAGTGGAACATACCTATGCTCAATGCAAGGATACATGTGTAGGATATCGACACTCGGGGGAAAATCCCCTCCCGGTAAAAAGGGAATCAAGCTGCGAAGGATATAAAAAATGGCTCTGCATGTCTAGACATGAGACAAGCTTGGGCTATATGGCTGAAACGCAATGTCAGGGGAGCTGGCATAAAGCTCAATAAGGCAGGAAAAGCTCATGATAATGCGTTCACAACTTGACGTGAGGGAGTCCTGAGGGAAATAGGCCAGCATAAGATCAAGAGGAGTATGAGGCTCTTGCGAAATGTCATGGCAGTACTATACAACGGACTCCCGGACCTAAGAGAGGACTCACGGCATGGGCACCAAATGCAAAGGGGAGCTAACTAGGACACCCATGTATAGGAAAGCTCTACCATAGACATAGTACCACTTCTAACAGCAGCATGAAGGTTCCGTGATACCATGGAATGGGTTTGTACCTAAGGTTAAGATGGAATGGTCATAAGGCAATGCATAAGTGCAAGCGGATGTGATATCCTAACCTATATGCCAGTTCATATATAATACCTGTGATAGGCATGAATGGGTCGAAACCTTGGAGAGAGTGTACAAAAAGTGGACCCTACATGACAACCATATTAGTCCAAAACAACCCAAAATAGTCAATAAAGAATCCAAACTATAGGATATAGGGAGGAATGATCATGACAACAACACCCACAGGAAACAATACGGTGAACGATAGGACATAAAAAGAAACATAGGTGTAGAACCAACATTCACGCATCCACTACCACCCCCATGAGGGTGACCACTGGTGTAAAGACCGAGCGAAAAAAAATAAAAATCCTCCACAAATGGAGCAGAGGATGGAATATGACCATTCCCAAATCTATGAGCATGACAAGGGGTTGTGATGCCCCCAAGTCTGACACCAGAGTTCGTACTAGGACCAAGGATGGGGGATAAGATACCAGGCATGCCGAAAATAAAAGGACCCGAACTCAAGAGAGCATAAATATACTCAAGTCATCATGCTCCCAAAGGCCAACTAGCGCACAAAGAGCACACTCCTAAGAAAATATACAGCCAAAATACAAGCAAACCAAGGGGAGGATATGTGAGCTCCCGAATGCAGCAGGTATGTCTCGCCTAGGAGAGGCTTGAAACTCCCATACACTACAAGTGGAAGTATGTAACCAATTATAGTGGCCCTCAGCTTCAACGCGTAAAGCGACTGTGCTGTCCGACCTCTACCTGGCCAGGACATCTGCAAAATAACCCCTGCAGAGTACCCCCTGGATATCCTAGGTAAGGCCACTAAGGTCACCTCAATATAATCAATGCTTAGGCAGACAGTCGCAGGCAGGATTGACCATATGGGAAGGGTATCAAAGCCTGAAACTCTCGAAAGAGCCCCCAGATACGAATATAATCCTGGAAATATCTCCGGTGCTACTCAGTTATGACTAGGGGTCATCCCAATCAATAACCACTCACACTACCTCGTGCTTAACCCCCGTTTGAGAGGAGGATCCTGAGAAACACTGGTTATACCAAGGAATTTCACATTCTCACCTGGACAGACACATACATGTTGTTGTTTAGTGATCTTGGAGAATTAACTTACAATGAACTATTCCAAGATCCTAAAACCTAAGCTTGTTGGTGCACCCTAGAAAATAAAAGAGTGTAATTCATTTTAATTTAGCGTTGATTTTATTTGGCTGTAATTACTCAAAGGGAAATGGCCGTGCAACTAGTGAAGTTATGACTCAGCAGTGAAGTAAATATGCACACCATAACAAACAATGCTAAGTGCAATCTTTGTCAAATGAAAAATAGGGTATGCCACTACATGAGATGCATAAATATATAATCCTTTTCGAATGTCAATGCAATCCTTCCTATATGAAAGCCTAAAAACAACTCTCATCCAAGAAATCCAATGCAAGTAACTCCTCAAATCCATATCTAAGATGCAACTAAGAGTGCAACTACTTTGTATTTTTCAATATAAAAGAATGAAAAATGCAATAAAAGTCATCTAAAATTCTCAGTCTCTGCAGCAAGTATAAAAGACAAGCCCAGCAAGACACCAAGACAAAAAGAGTAATGCACTAATGGCAAAACAAAAAGGAAAAATGAATAAAACTACTTTCAAAGAAAAGTCAATGAAAAAGCGGTCTCTGGTCACAAAAGAAGCATCCAACATACAAAATCAGACCCAAGGAAGACCCAACCACACTCACAACCCACCCAGCAACTTCCCATAACATCAAACTCACCAAAAGGGAGGATGTACGCGACTGTTTAAAGAACAGTTGCGTATATACGTGACTTTTGGCCAAAAACCAGAGTGTATACGTGGATTTTGGCCAAAAACCTGCGTGTATACGTGACTTTTGGCCAAAAATCCACGTATGTATGTGACTTTTGGCCAAAAACCTCCGTATACAGAGAAGGCAGTGGTAAAAAGTAGGCCAAGGGTCAAGCCAATAAAGAGGAATGTCAATGGATGAACATACTATAACATGCAACATAGAAATAGGGAGAAACAGAGAGCAAGTCAATAATATCAAGCCCATTATGCCCCCAACCCCAAAGAAAAACAAGGAACATCCCCAGTGGAGTCGCCAATTCTGTTATGGAGAGAAATTCCTATGGCTTGGGGTACCACAACAGACAGCTTGACTCTAGAAATCAATCCTTTCCAATATGCAATAGAAATTAAATATCTAACACTAAAGGATCAAACCTCGTACCTTATTCCAGACGGTTGAAGTAGATCCCCATTGAGCTTTCCAATCTTCAACTTGAATTTCTATAATACTTCCTCAACAACAAGTAAACAATATAAGCATACTATATATCATGGTGTTAGATCTATTCTAGCATATATAATCAATAATGTAAAAGCATTTGACATAATCCCATGGACAAGATCTTCATTCAAATACATATCATTGGACAGGAAAAGATATTTCTATTAATATAAATCAGAGATTACAAGATACAACCTCTAACGGCACGTCTGCGAACTGGAGAAACTGAATCCCCCACTTGGGTCTCCACCACTTCAATCCTCCATCTCTCGATAGCAAGCTCACTAGCAAAAGGCAAGCTTGGGAAGAACAAAAAAGTGCTCCAAGGGACAAAGGGATGCAGACTCAAGCATAAGTTCTGACAACAATGGACTATAGTTTCTTTGCTCTCAATTCTCTCTTATGCCTTCAATGTACCAAGGGGTTCCTTATATAGCTTTCAAAGGGATAATGAAAGGTCGAATCTGAGTGATCTCAAGGCATAGGGAAGGCCAGGAGTCGAATGAGTCATATCCATGTCAAGGAAAACTCCAAAAGGATTTGGATTATGCACACATCCCGATGTATGCGGTTATATGGGTCAAACACATGTATGTACGCGGTTATAGGTTTAAAATCCATGTATATCATTTTTCATATGTTTGTGGGGATGATCAAGGAAACATCAAAGGACAAAAAGTGGTCCATAGGGTCTAAGGAGTCTGCAGCAGGACAGGGGAAGGCCATACAAAGTGTGATTCACCTAGAGTGGTGAAATTTGCCATAACAGTGACCATTAATTAGTGTTCCCCACACTTTAGTAACTGAAACATATGCCCCAATTAGGCCAAGTGGGCCTAATGGTGTTAATGATTATAAATAGACTGGATGGACTCCCGATTTAAACATATGACCAAATTTGGACAAGGGATGATTAATAATCCTAACACCCCTCCTGAATGCTAACTTGGACAAACTGTGGGCCCTGGTAACTAAGACCATAGGTCACCCATTACATCAAGTAAAATAAAGTAACTACTTAATACAAGGAGTTGGGGCAAAAACCACATGGGAAAAAATCCCCCCCCTCTATCTAAGCAGGTAGAATCAGGTCTCAAGTTTGAAAAACTTTAAAATATGTTGCTGCAATCTTCATCTTTGTGAGGTAGTGAAGAAACATGCATGGTGTGCTGTGCACAGGTATTCTGGGGCCTGGCATGTAGACTTCTCCTTCTTCTCCAAAAATAATGATGGAAGGAAGGAGGAATGTAACCTTTGTCTCTTGTTCAATGAAGAGGTGTATGATCATATCCATTCTTCTGAATGTAGTAAGACTGAGCCCTTGCCATATATCATCTTACAGGGAGTCTATTGCATCTCCCTGAAGGAGGTAAGATAGCATGACATAGTGCAAGGGTCTTTCCTTTCTGAGTGTCAGGTGAGTTTCCAGTCATCTTCCTAGCTTCCAGTTTGGAAGTAGGGACTGAATCTAGATCTGAGTCACCCTGAATCTCAAGGTCATAAACTGATATAGATGGATCTGAAATACTAGTAGAAGCTGTAAAAGAAGTAGATGCAATTATTTTACCTTCCCTTGCAAGTGGTTGCTGAGAGTGCACCGGTTCTGAATGAGGCATGAAACGTGAGAACTCATATGCTTTTGAAGCATGATTTGCAGTAACCCTTGCTATGATGCTCCCAGTAGAGATATCTGTGATCTCCACTGAGTCAGGACCGAAGATCACTCGCTTTGGAGATCCAGTATGGGTCATCTGATAGACAGATAATAGGTTTGAAGCTAGGGAGGGAACAAATAGCACATCTTTGAACCTTCCATGTTCAAGTTGGACAGAGGCCTTCCCCTTTGTTTTAAATTACTGTTTTATCCCATTTGAATACTAGGTCCATCAAAGGACTGAAAAGAAGAGAATGATTCTCTGGATGCAGCCATATGGTTGGAAGCTCCAGAATCAATGAGGAAGACAGGTGCTGATGTGCAACAAGCCTTCAGTGCATGGCATTTCCTTTGGTATTCATCTTTTTCTTCTTCTTCTGAGTCATCCTTCCTTGTGCTAGCAGGTACAGAAATGTTATGTTTCTTCAAAAGAAGAGCCATTTCATCAAGTTGTCTTCTCATACAAGAGCTTTCTGAATGGAAGCCCCTTCCATAGTAAGAACATAGGCCCCTTGCCTTTGCCATTCTTCTTGATTCTCTTCGAACTTGAAGGTTCTTTTGAATGCTCTTTCTTCATAGGGGACTCATCTCTTTGCTTCCCTTTGTCATTCACTACCTTATCTCCTCTTGCAACTAGAGATAGATCTTTGGGAGATCGAATGATCCCCATTTGGATCAATTTATCATTCTAAAAAATAAGAGATTGGATGAAGGCATTAAGAGTGGGAATCTTCCAATTTGGAGTAGTGAGCCTTACTATTTGGAAGGTGGATACAAAGACTAAGTAGTCTACATTGAGCTTTGTGAGAATGGCAAGGATGAGCCGATCTTCATCCTTCTTCACTTTTCATTGCTTCAATTGATATATCAGGTTCTTGAAATTTGTGAAGAATTCATTTAGAGATTCAAATACGATGGATTGAGAGTAATCAGATCATTTTCTAGCTGATGGATCCTCATATCATCATGCTTATCAAATAAGGAAAAAATATTTTCCCAAACCTCCTTGGGAGTGTCCAAGTCTTGGATGTGAAATCGAAGATCTCCAGAGACTGAGGAGAGCATGAGTCCATCGGCTTCATCAAGCCTATTCATGTACTTAGCTTTGTCTTTATCTGATTCCAGCTCTTCCTCTATTTCTTCTATGATTCTGAAGAGATGCTTGGTGTGAAGCAATACTCTCATGTCATCCTTCCACTGGTGATAGTTGAAGGGAGTGAGAGGATCCATTGGATGAGCCATTTTGAATGTAATAAGAAGGACTGAGCTGCTGTAGCGAATGCAGTGAGAAGAAGAGGTTGCTTGTAGTGAATGTTGTAAGAAAAGATGATAACCTGTCACACAATCAAACATGCAAAGTAAGGTTGACAGTCTGCACTTTTGGAATTTCCTTCACACCCAACATAGTTGATCAAGCAAGCTTGATCAACAATTTCCTAACTTGGGATATTAAGTGGTAAATTCTCCGCTTCTGGTGCAGTACTGGAAGGATCAATTTGCCCAAAAAAGAATGATCTGGCTGTAGATCTGAGGAGGAGAGGAGTCTTGTCCATCGAGGCTCTGATACCATGTAAATTTGAGCACATAGATCTATAGACAAACACACAACGCACAAAGTAGATCACACAATTTACTCAACAATTGAAGAATGAAATAGTGCAAAATGGCTTGCAGCTTTTAATGCTTTCATTAATAAAAAAGTAATCAGATAATAATTACAATGAAGTAAAATGGCTTTAATAGCCACATGAAATTCGAATCCACATGAGGAAATTCGAATTGATAGACTCTACTTGATTGTAGGTAACTAAGAACTTGTCTAAATCACTATCGGAGGACTCAATAGTTAACTGACCTTGTCTAAACCGTAACCGGAGTTCATCGGAGCTCTAAAACACAACTCAAGTGTTACATTCAGTGTTGACTAAGGTTAACTGACTATGGTAGGTGAGAAATGTGCCCCACATGAGTGCAGTCAAGTAAACCTAGTACTAACTGAATGTAGAGGACTAGAATTGAATGTAACTGACTCCTAACTTAGCTTGACTAGTCATTAACTGAAGTGAACTGACCTTGGCTGGTTTCGACACTCCCAGTGGCTTCCTAAATTGTAGGGATTGGTCTAGGAGGATCCTAAACTGATGCAATCAAGTGAAATTAGTGGTAATGAGCCTCAATTAGTGTTCCCCACACTTTAGTAACTGAAACGTGTGCCCTAGTTAGGCCAAGTGGACCCAATGGTGTTAATGAATATAAATAGACTGGATGGACTCCTGATTTAGACATATGACCAAATTTGGACAAGGGAGGATTAATAATCCTAACACCAAATAGTTAGTAGCATTTATTCCATTTTGCGGTCCTATTTATTGTGAGTTTGATTACTTGAATATTATTAAATACAAACATAACATTTCCATGTATAAAATGTGCATGGATGGTTATGCTTTTGGAAAATTTAATAGGAATAACCTATTGTATATCGATGATTGTCCAGAAACTCATGGGAACATTGCAAGATTCATAAATAGTTATAGGTGCTCTTTATTCCTTGAAATTGTTCATTTGTTGAACACTCCAATGACCAGGAATTCCTTATGAAAAGGAAAGAGTCAAGATTTGTTGTTGTGCATGCAATATGTAGTTTGTCTCTTGGTGACAAGTTATTAACAAATTATGAATTTTGTAGACCACCAACTATGTAATGTACCCAAGGGATGGTTAGGCACACTAATTCAAACAATAGATCCGACTAGTATCCAATTCATAAAACTAACAAAACTATGTGCTAGACATGAAGCTAGAATGGTTTGAATCAACTTTAATGCATGGGGGGGGGGGGGTATTCTCTCATTCACATAGGCTTAGTGAATGGATATTCAAGGTAAATTATAGATATGCAAAAACATATCAGAGGTATATGAATTCAGAATTCAAGGGAAGATAATCACCGAAATGCTTGATCTCAAGAATATTAAGCACAATGTATTGGGACCATTGAGGTTTCGAACATCAGGAAGGTTGAAGTATACTTACAAGATCCTAGGAACCCTAGTATATGAAAAATAGACCCTTAATATCAGAAATTTTAGAATTGAGAGGTTTGGGAACGATTTGGAATAGATTTGGAAGTCAAATAAGCATAAATGTTGTTTGGGACTACAAAACTAGTTAAGGTTCTGGACTTTCCAAAAATTTGTTAATGGTCACAAATTCTAAATATCAGGATTGGGATGAATTCATCATGATGTTAAGGACATTGATTAAGTGGTCGGTTCTAAATTCAATGCACTGAAAACTACTAGTATCAACTACAACAAAACTATCCAAAAATGAATGCATAAAGATATAGACTTGAAAAAGTAGGCTCCCAAACTGCCTCATAGGCTCCCAAACTTGACATCAAACGTGAATTAGAGATTTAAAAAATCATTAAGAGAATAATCAATATTATTCATTAACATTATAGCATCATATTGAATGTGACATATCCAAATCATCAAGAAAGATCAACTTTAGAATTTTTACACCTAAGAGTAAAATCCTTCAAAGAGAGAATGTAAGGAGGAAAAGAAGTGCTGGATCAGAACCAGAGGTTGATGAAGAATATAATATGGATCATGAATATCAATTAATTTTAATGTATCTCTCATAGGTAGGGCACAACCATTCACTAGATTTCTCCTAGTTGAAACTCCTCCCAAATCCACCTCAAACATATAATTCTTTGCTTCAACTTGGGAGGATTAAATCCTTTGATGAAATGGACTAAATCAAATGTGAAAATCAGTATTCCATGGCTGCATATGATTCTCTATAATCAAGGATGAATAAACTGGAACAATTACTATGGGGCACATCTCCAACACTTGGCCATGGGCACATCTCCAAATCCTAGAGAAGCATCAGAGCTATCTCATTCACAAAACAATAATGCCAAAAGATGTGAGAGGGGTGTGCTATCATTATTTTATAGAAAATTTGGCTTCATGGTCGAATTTCATCTTCATGTGGAAAAATTTCCTCAACCAATGCACCCTCATGAGTTGAATAGGAACGTTCCCGCTTTCTCCTCCTTGATTTCCCTCCTTTCCATATGACATGATTTTCTTCCTTTAGAAACTGCGCCCTCCTTGTTTCCTATTTTTAAAATTGACATGCCTTTCTTCCTTTTAGGAACTATGCCCTCATTTTTTTCCTAAAATTTCATGCTTTTCATATTGATGTGCTTTTCCTGCACTTACCCGCTTTGTGCATGCTTTTCTGGTTGGTTGCTTTTGTGCTTCTTTCTATATTTTTTTGGCTTTATGGATTTTCTTTATTTTCTCCTAGTTACCATTTAGGATGACAACTCATTAGTTCCATAAGCCTTATGCACCAACTTATCCACATATCACATTCATTAGGTACAAATATTAAATATATTCATAACATATAATAATTAAAACATGCAATTTTTATCCTAAGATTAAAAATTGCATACAAGGCCATTTATGAATGATCAAAATTAACTCCTTAATTAATTAATCTATGTGTCCACTAGGAACCATGGGGTTCCCAAGGGTTATGGGTTTCTCCATGGTTTTATCAAGGAAATGGGGACATTACATTCCTCCCCTCCCAAAATAGCTTGTCCTCAAGCAAGAAACCAACTCCAACCATCAACGAGACAACCAGGGACTTCAACCCTAAAAATATTTCGTTGACTGTATAGAATTGGAATCCTCAATTCCAATATAAATACCAAAGGTACACCATGTTTATATTGTTGTTGGATTAAACTCATAGTAACCCATGTTCATACCGATAGGTACGAACAAACCCCAAGATACTGTCCCAGAAGGAGTTGAATTGTTCCAAGGGGTCATTCGTCTTTCAAAGTTACACTGATCCAAGATAAAGAAAAATGGCTATTACAATGGTTCTTACATATGGTTTTGCATAGAGAATGATATGCGCATAGGTTGTTGCTTGCCCACATGTTCCGAAACTAGACTTTGCATATATGTTATGAACCCCATCAAATGAAATGCTAAGATGTTGCAATGTTGGTGGGATATTCACATGACGTATATCGCGTAGCTCGGCTACATTTCCCTTAATAGTTGTGGAAAGGCCGCGTAGTTAATGGTTAACTGTTTAATGTTTGGCTCACGATATGTTGATAGCATCAGGGGTCAGAAGCATTTTCCCTTCTGCAACGGCGGGGCTCGTAATCCTTTCCCCTTCTGCAACGGCGGGGCTCGCAATCCTTTCCCCCTCCGCAACGGCGGAAACTTACAGGCGTTTGGAACGGATCGAAAGCCGAAGCGATAAAAGAGCCGCAACGATGGAAACTTACAGGCGTTTGGAACGGATTGGAAGCCGGAGCGATAAAAGAGCCGCAACGGCAGAAACTTACAAGCGTTCGGAATGGATCGGAAGCCAGAGCGATAAAAGAGCCGTAACGGCAAAGGTATAAAGGCTTCCAGCAGCCACAACGATGGGCACAATCTTGATCGGAAGGATAACACTTCCGGCAGCCGCAATGGCAGAGCTCACAAGACCTTCCCCATTTGCAACTGTGGAAACCAAAGTAACTAAAGCTTCCGACTCGAAAACCAACCGACAACTGATTGAGATAGAGTTCGTCGAAGCCCGTTGCTTGTCCTCTTCCGCAATGGAAGAAGCTCAGATGACTAAAAACTTTCGCAGTGCGTTCGCGCGGGGACATTTCAAAACGGTTTTCACAGTAGTACACAGTTTGATGCCGTGTTTCAGGGAAGGGAACATATGCATTGGTTCTATCTTGGCATATGAGTAAAGCTCTGGTAGGCATCATCATGTCCAGCTTCTTTGTAACGGTTTGGCGAAGCTTTCTTGGTAGTTATGCCACAGTGGGGATAACATTGAAAGGCAAATGAACAGCCTGTTGGGGACACGAAACATCAAAACTCTTGAGGCAAGATTTGGCTGAATGGCATATGGTAACAGCTGTGTGAAAGAAGGAAAATCCGTTACTTATGGGGGCTTAAATGGAGGAAGCTGGCGCCCAGAAGGGGAGACCGAGTAAGGAGAGAAAAAAAAAAGTTGGCTGTAAAATTATTCCAGATGCTCTTAGTGTAAAGTAGACCATTCTCTGCTACATGTTGGCTTCTTTGTCTTTTGAAGACCAGATTTTAATTTCCAGAGAGGAGTCTTGAAGACTTTCTATTCAGCCTTCTGTTTTACAGTTTTCTGTAGTTAATTTTGATAGAGACAGAGGATAGCAGGAGTGTTTTTGCTGCAATTTGTCCAGAGTGCTATTTGTATTTAGAAGTTGACCATTTCTCTATTATAGTTTGGCTTCTTTATCTTTTGAAGTCCAAGTTGTAAGTTTCATAGAGGGGGTCTTGAGGACTTCCTGTCCATCATTCTATTTCTGCAACTGCTGAAATTGATTTGTAGAGTCCAGAACCATTTGTACCATTTTTAAAGCCATTAATTGGATTGGTACCCATTGGAGAGGGACCCGGAGATGTAGCCCAGTGGAGGGGGTGAAATCCGTTATCAACTTTTGTTTATGACTCTGTTTCTATGTTTCCTTCCTTGTATCTGTCTATCAGTGTTGTGGTTTTCATTCCTATTCTGAGCATTTAATTTCTGCTAATACTGCCCATTAATTAACCTGTTGCAAGCATTCTTTTACAACAAACTTTTAATGCACTAAAGTTGAGGTCCGACGGATCATGAATCCTTCCAACAACACCTGCGACGTAGGTGAAGACTCACCCGAAGTTCCTATGGGAGTTTCAAGAACCAAGATTCTTCAATAGTGAAGGGGATTTATACTACCATATACTCTAATAGGAAACCCATTGACAGATTATACATTGTGATAGACATTCATACTATGAGTATGAATCAATTTCATTAGCATATTATACTTGACCATGAACACATATTATCATTAATTTAGCACTAATTATTCATAATGCATTAAGTAACAGAACACATCAGACACAAAATAACACCATGATTTAATGTAGAAACCCAAATGGGAGAAAACCACAAAATGCTCATTTATTCATAGGAGTCGCAAACTTGAACACTTCTTGTCTATGCACTAAGCTTATAGACACTATCTTCATCATCCTCTTACATAGATCTATGCACACATCCTGTAGATTGACACATACTCTACGACTCAGCTCAGTCCTCGAACCCAAACAACATTACTTCATTTGACTGACTTACTTGATTTCAACTTCTTACTTTTGACCCAAAATATTACCTCCCTTTTCTAAATTCCTGACCAATTACATATTTATAGTCTATAATGGCTTGACTTACATCCCCGGATATACTATTCGATCCATTACATAAGTGGACAAAATTCCTAACTAACTAACCAAGATTTCAGTTGGACTTCTTCAAAACAGGTATTTTTCCTCGAATTATACCGCAATTGTCGGACTTGTACCCTTTCGTCATGACCCTTCGATCGAACTTTTAAAAACTATCCCAACAGGGCCAACAAGACCCCAACACTCATTGTGGCTTGTCCTAAGCCACTTTAGATTGATAAGGTTGATGTGTTTAGATTATGTCATCTAAAGTCCTAAAATACTTTCTTTACCTCTTCGACCCATATCTAAACTGCTTCCCTTAACTTTTCCATTTCTTCAGTGACTTCACAAAAATGCGTGCCGAAGTCCTTCCTTGTGCATATGCCATTGCTTGGAAAAATTCCTCCTAGACAGGTCCAATTGTCACAACAGCTCGCTCTGCATCTGCCTGCAATTCTTCAACTATGTCTATCCTCTTCTATTGTTGCATCCCTAGGTTTCTCACTTGTTGTTGTAGTGTCTTTAGTTCTGCATCATTTCTTATCTTCTCGACTGGGGAGAGGGTCTTCAATAACCCCCTCAACTTCTCCATAATTTTTTTAGCTGCACTTAGTCATTTTTTACTACCTTGTAGTTCGACGTCATCCAGTAATGCTCCCTAATATTGGGAAACCTCGTATATATTGACGCAATACACCTCAACCTCCTTGATAACTTGGATCCATTGCGACTTGTATTTGTTCCATAACTTCGGGGGGTGTGGTGGGAACTATATTTTCATCTAATTCCCCAATTATTTTTCGAAATTCAACTATGAATTCGCATAGATTAGCCACTTTTTCCTCCATAATCATTTTCGGTGTCGTACTAACTTCAGGCACGTCACGACAGGTGATTTCAATAATGGTTTCTAGTCTCTGTGTATTTTGTCCCAGCTTTTCCTTTTTCTCTATAATGGCGGTTGACTCAGCTTCCAGGCTAGTAACCTTTCCCTTTGAATGCTTCAACTTCTCATAGATCTGATGCTCTCTATCTTTCAATTATTTTTTTTCCTAGTTTAAAATATTATGGACGATAAATAATGGAAGAGTAGACAAATTGATTTCAACATATGGTATACCTTGAACCATACTATTCAGCTCTAACATGCCCAAGTCTACTGCCTTTGGAATAATTTGAACTTTTCGAGTCCTCTTTGACAGAGATACCTCACTCAGTCTCTCCTCAATGGACTGAATTCTGCTACCATCATATATGGTCAACTTACCATGACCTGCACTTCTTTAACATCTGTACATAATGACTAGAGTAGGTCGGTGACTCCAGTGAAAAAATTAGTATGCTGATTGTTAACTTTTTTCCCTATTTCCTCTACAATTTCTTGGATTCTTTCCTTCAAGAGTGTATAATAATCATCTGTGAGATCCATAGCACTGCTCTCCTTTATGACCTTTTGCTTTTTGCAGGCTCTCCGCTGTGGTTCTATGGCCTGCTACTTCTTCCCAAGTATCGAATTAGTTGGGGTAGCACTCGATTCCTAGTTGCTGCCATGGTGTGAACTTTGTTGTGTTAGGGTTAACCTTGACTTGGGAATGAGTCAAAGGTAGTTGAGTTCTAGCACATATTTTTTGGGCACATGGTGTTTTGTATCCCATGGTATTTTCCATGGTAGTAGTGGGCAATGGTATTTGGTGGCCCATGGTATTGTCCCATGATATTGCATGTAAGGAAGTATTTATAAAGCTTGAGGAGGATTCATTGTAAAGTGGCCTGGACATGAGTGGTGGCTATCTCACTTAGCCCAACTTGGTTGGTTTAGGTCAAGGGAAAAAATAGATCTATTATGGTGGGTTTTCTCAGTTTTGGGTTTTCCATGTAAACATTGTGTCTATCTTAAATATGTTTCTATGTGGATTTGTGTTCTCTCGTGTATTATTTAATGATGCTTAGTAAAATTCCAAGAACCGGTATCAGATCCATGGTTTGGCATATAGTTGTGCTCATTTTGGTGTACCTTTTTTTTGAATCAACTATGGGGTGCATGTTCGGTGGTACCTGACACCCTAGCAGTAATTTTTGGTTCCTGGTTAGAATGTAATTTCCTCGGGTTCTAGAAGCACATGGTTCCCTCTTATACATAGAGAAGGGATGTTGCATCAAGGGTGGAATGAACTATTGAGATAGGTATGATGGTGGTGTTGGGGCCTGGAAATTCGCAGGTGACAACAGTAAGGGATTCTCCCCAATCAACGTTCCCAACTAGCCCATTGACTGTTTGGTATAGGGAATCCATTCGGTTTTATGGTCCGGCTACTGTAGGTCAAAGTAACAACAAGGGTTTATCGGTTACGGCCCGGTCCACTGGAATTTGTATTTTTTAACATAAGAATGATCTGTAAGAATCTAACTAAACATGCAGGGTGGTGAAGGATGCGGGGAGTAGTCACAATGTGATGCGTAGGTTCTTACCTATCGTCTTAGGCTCACCAGCACCAGAATCACACATGCATCTATGCATTGACCTAGCTATCTGTCTATCTATTTATCTCTATCTACCTATCCCCGGGGAGCAAAATTATATTTAATAAATATGAGCAATGCGGATGTGCACACATGATAAAAGCAATTACAGATAGCTGACATTTACTTTTATAGGCATGAACAATGAAAGATATTTCCCTAACTAGCTAACCAATTGTTTTGTAATAAGCATGCATTACTCATGGTGGTTATTTCATAAAATAAATCAGAAATCATTTAAACAAGACATAGGTCATAAGTTAGAACGATCCCACGATTCACGGATACAATGCTGAAAAACAAAGTAGTTCATCTTTCGACTATCCATGGCAAAACATTTGAAATCCCACCGATCTTCTTTCAACAGGCAAACTGTAATTTTTATTGCAAAAGGAAATAGTTCTTCTTACAACAACCTTCCAGTCTTCTTGGGGAAAAAATCCCCTTTTGTTTCTACCCTTCCTACTTTTATACAAAAGGTCAAAATGGTTGGGTTGCCCAAAGTGACCTTTGGGCTTCCCAACCTTTTGCTTTCCCAATGCTTCATTTCTCAAAACTTTTACAAAAATATTACATTAATAAAAGTTGACCGGTCCTCTATGAGGAGGATCCTGCTTGGTTTTCAAAGAATTTTTTCCACGCTGCTGCTTCAGCAGCGAGGCCTTCAAAAGCGCACGACTCTAGGAACTGGATGTTAATTTCAAACTTGTCAACTTGGTTCCTGATGGCCTCGATCCTTGCTGGGCTCAACCGAAGCTGGTCTTCTAGAATCTGTATGCTAATGGCTGCATGGCCCACTTCATTCTTCAGTACCATGGCATCAATGGATTGAATCTGCTGCGTCCTGGCCTCTGCATCTTGATGACCTTTCTACAATATGTCCACAAAGGTCTCATGATCTAGGAACTCTTCAAACCTAAGCTCAGCCTCTGTCTGGCAGCGGTTGTATGCATTAAGTAACCTTTTAAAATATTCTGAGCAATCTACCTGTGTCCTTCGGACAGCCTTCTTAAAGTCTTCAGCAATGCTGATGGCAAACTCTACTAGGCTATGATCTCTCTTGAGGGTTTGATGATCTTTGGCTGGTATTTCTCCTGGAATCTCAGCATCATCTTCTAGTCTTACCATTATGGCGTTCAAGACCTCAAGAACATCTTGGGACCTGTCTACGAAATAGGAGGAAGTTTCTATGATCTCCTCTAACCTGCTGTCCATCCGAAGAACTTTGCATCTTTCTTCTTCCAGAGCAGTCTGCAGCTGCATCATTTTAGCCTTTTGCGCTAGGATATACTCTTTAAATGGCTGCAGATCGACTTGTTGTTCCTTTGCTGTCTCCAGTTCAGCAGTCAGAGAAGCCAACTGCTCTTTCAGTTCTTTGGTGTATTCAGTATTGGACTCATAGATGATAGTCTGCTGCGCCTCTAGGTCCTCCACCCTTGCCCTCAATTGTTCCTTCTCATTATTTAATCTTGAACTTCCTGTTGCGCCTTTTCTAGAGCCTCTTGTGCTGTTCCCTTGGCTTGGATCTCCACCTGAAGGACATGGATTTCACCCTTTGTGGATTTCATTTCCCTTAGCACATGTTCATACTTCCTCTTAAGTCTGCTACCCTCTCCTCTTTCTTGTCTCAGTGTGTCATTTAGCTGAGCAGTGGTCCTCTTAGCTGAATCTAATTCAATCATCACCTTTTTTATGTTATCAGCGGAGGCATCAATTAGTGCAGCCCTGGCTCTTATCGTGAGCATAGGATCTTTATCTGTCCCTAGCATGACTGTTGTATCTGTGACCATTTTCCCTGATAGATCTTTCTCCTCCACCTTATTTTTCGTCCTCCTCATTATTCTTTTAGTGGCCCTGTTATAATATACGGTACTAAAATCAGGGACTTCTTCCCCCTTCTTCTAGACGAAAGGCACTATTTGGAGCATAGGGGTTACAGGAGTGCTAGCAGTAGGTACTTGAAGGATTTCCACCTCAGGGTTTTCCTCTTCCCGACTCTACCCTGTTGGTGTTTCAGAGGCTGACTGTTGTGTTAACTTTATATTTTTAGCCTCCTGCCCTTGGAGCTCTTCATTTAGTTTTCTCTGTGCTTCTTCGGCTGCTTTCCTAGATGCCTCTTCTGTTTCTCTGGCTACTTCTTTTGCTAGTTCAGCTGCTTCCTGGGCATCTTTCCTTTTCTCTTCTTCTCCCATCTGCAGCCACTCTGCAGCCTCATTTTCCAGCCTTTGAGCTTCCTCCCTTATCCTTTTGGCTCCTTCTTCAGTTCTGGCTTGTTCAGCTTTGGCCTGCTCTGCCCCTTTTCCACCTTTGGTGGGGTTCTTTGGTTTGAATATTCTACTGAGAGCTGTCATGTTTGGGGCATTCCTGAAGACGGATTCTTCCTTATCATAATGATGGGTATATTCAAAGAAAAATTTATGCTTCTTGCAGTGCTCAACCACTTCACCATGAGTGTCATTGCACCAGAAAGGCATCTCCCCAAAGTGGAACTTTCCTAGTTCCTCTATGAATTCGGTAGATTGTTTCACATTGGCGAATCTGCAGCTACCTAACTTGAAAGGTAAAGGGGGATATGCAGCCTTCTTATGCTGGAACAGGAAATGACCAACTCCGTCAATGAACACTTGTCTGACCGCCTCTTTATGGATTATATAATCCGTTGCATACTTTGGCAGCAGATAAGGTGTCTTCGAGCCTCCATACATTCTAAGATACACACCATTGTCGGTCAAGAAATAATCTCCATACTCCTCTACTACCTGCATAACATCTTCCGACATGCAGTCACATTCCTTCCAGAAAATAAGCGTGTATAGTGGCATAATGAAATGCTCACATACTTCTCTGTAATAACTATGGTACTGATGAGCCCACAATGGTTTGTAAGCTGCATATATAGGAATTCTCTCCCTATCCCAGGCACACTTGAGGCCGGGGAAATGCTGGTTACATAGTATGCAATCTATCAAAATTGAACTCATATAGAATTCATATTTTTTACGGGCTTCTCCTCCTCCCAAGGCTACAGCTACGCAAGAAGAGAGACTGCTTGATACGAGGCTGGCCCAGTTGAAGATTGTTCCTTGGGTCGCCACATGGAACATAATGGGGACCCATTCAAATTTGAAGAGTCTGCCATTGGCTCTACCAAAGATCCTGTTTAGCATCAGAGCTACAAATATGTAAGTAGCTCTTAAGCTCGCTGTATCATAATCCTCAGTTGCTCTGTGTCGATAGAGCTTTCCTGGCAAGAGCATTCTCTTCAGAATTTCCACTAAGTCCATCCTGAGGTTATCCAACCAATCATTTGACAGGAATATTTGAGGCTCTGGCAGGTGGTAAGCCAGTGCCACATATCCTGGGCTAAATGCAGCATAGCCCTCACCTTCGACATTTCCTATAAGAATTGTGTTGTTGTTTATGTGGGGCAGAATCCATCTCATAACATCAGAGCATGGGAACAGCTCTGGTCTAGTAGCCACCTTCATGATGGCGGATTTCTCTATGTTGGCATAAATGGGCTCCTCTTCGAGACCCATGTCTGGGACTTCCCTGCGGGAAATCAATCTGTATATCTCATCCCATTTATATTCAGGCTCAACACCCGAGACACATTGGGTGTCCTCATATATATATATTTAGTCTTTGTTTCTGTTTCTGGTGCTGGTACTTCTTCCACCACTGGGGCCTTCTTCTTTTGTCTTTTGGACATTGTAAGTTCCTCCTGCCATGTATAACATTGTGACATTAAGCAATTCGAATTGTAGACATTATGCAACAGTTTATTCCTTCTCAAGTGTATCATGATAGTAACCAGTCAATGGAATTAAGATATAAGCCCTTTGGGCTGGATAATCAAACTAGTACGCAATACTGTGCCATGTGCTATTATCCTATGTCTAATATGATAATAACCTGTGCAACAAATGCATGCATTGCACAGCTCTATAATTCCTTGAGACTAGGGTGCAATATTTCATGACTTGATTTATGTGAAGCATACACAGTTCTGAACAATCTACCACTGTTGCATAATATCAAGCTTATCAATTATGCTTGAGACAGCATTAAATCTACGCTATTATGTGACATCCCATTTTCCCAATATAGCAATACATTGAAGCAAAATATGCACATCATATGCAGAGTGCCATTTAAAGTGAAAGCAGGCATAGAAACCCATGCATGTACGCACAATCCAACAATGCCCTATCTATTTAAAAAGAACTAAATCCTACGCAATACAGTGAGCAATCATCTCGCAGTGTCGTTTCCCTTATTAAAATAACTCGCAATGCAAATGTATGGATCTTAAAAGCAAAGGGAAAATGTATCTTTCCCAAAATCAAACATTTCGACGACACGACTTTATCAAGGATAAAAACGGCAATAGCCTATGCGGCTCGCGGAAAGATAGTTACATCGGTGCAGCTAGATATTGCAGGCATCAATAACAAATTTTTTGCACACGGCGCTCTCACCAGAGCCACTATCCACGACATCCTCAAATTGCAAACACTTTAGTGTCACAACCCTCATAAACACCTAGGGTTTCAGACAGCCAAGATTAACGGACTGCGCGGGACGACGCGGGTAAAAATTCGTGGTTCGAAACCAGGTAAACGGGAAAAATGCCATTGGAGGAAACATTCAACTGCAAGAAAACCACTGCAAAACTTCTCTGGGCTTCATCATCGCAAGGAAAACCAGATGCAGGCGGCATAACGGCCACCTGCACCTTGCCTTCATCCACTGCGCGAGGCGAAATAATACAGCCGGGGTCAAAAGATAATACGCAGGCTTTTTTAAAAAGAAAACGCCCCTCCTAGCCGCAAACAGTTAACCGAACTGGAAAAATATCAATATGCGGGCGCAAAACACAAGAAAAATGACTATGGCACCTAACCGCGGGGAAAACTTCGTATGCAGGCAGAACGGGAAATGTGTACAAAACCCTAGTAATACCCCCAACCACAACAAACATCACCCAATCAAAACCTTGAATAGCACTAGGTAGGGCGATAACGAGCCTACCTGGCAGTGTCGTGCAGCTGATGAGGCAAGGACGGTTGAGCTTCCAACTGACACCTGGATGCAAGCACCAGCACGATAGTCCACGGAGTTCAAGGGATCGACCGCGCGGAGAGGACAACGACAGCTCGAGCTAAAATAAAATAATACCATATTCCAAATCACCCTTCGTATATATAAAAGAGTCACATGTGCGAGAGCTCTAAATCAGCCGCGAAACCAAATCTGAGTTGGGCGGCTAGAACCCTAGACCTTCCGCAACGGCGGACAGTCCCCAGCACCAACTCACCCGCAACAGCTAATAGAACACATGAATCAACAATGATCAGGCGTCGGTGAGGACCGAGATCGGAGACAGACAACTTGGACTCCTCCGCAATGGCGGGTGATGCATAACAAAACAACGTTCGTAACTCACATCGGCCACCCGGAGGCTCTACATCGGAAAACCGAAACTCGAACACGCCCTCAACAGCGGAGGGAACAGAAGTTAACGAGCTTCGATACACACAGATCGGCGAGGAAACGAAACCTCAGAACCCAGCATGGTCTGCAACGTCAAAGACCAAACAATAACCCGTCCGTAATGTCGGCCAAGGAGATATTCATCCCCTTCCGACACAGAACAAAAGTCCACCTGCAACAGTGAAATACAAAGCAGCAAACCTCCGCAACGGCGAAAAGAAAAACCAATGACTTATCTCCCGATTCAGAATGATTTCGAACGGTAAGCAAAAAGCAACGATGAGCTTGATTATAGATGGGATCATTCTAAGCATTAACGGAGAAAACAGATCGATTGATAGCAATTCAAAGCGCTGTAAAACATTCCGAAAATCCATAGACCAAACTGAGAATAAAAACCAACTAAATCAAAGTAGAGGAGGGTCCTAAAGTTTTTAGAATTTTGGGAAAATGTTGCAGCTGCAACAATTGGCGACTATCTGGCCAACCCCAGATCTTTGAATTAACTCTCTTCCCTAGCTTAAGACTTTCTGAATAAAATTGAAATCTTCTAGATGTCTGTATTCCTAAGCAAGCCAACTTATGCATTAAATTACTTAGAAGAAGCCCATATTTTTGGGAAAAGGTAACATCAGCAGTATTTCAGGTCTGAATAACTCTTTTGAGGCCAAATGGATGAGGTTTATTTTACCTGCCCTTGGGCAGCTACAGCTTAGACACCACAGGATTGTGACAGAGGGTAACAGTATTATCCTTTTGCTCCTCATTCCCATGCCAATTTGCACTTTTGTGCCTTCTTGAAGTTTAGTTCTTTTGATATGAGTCTTCTTGTAGGCCTTTCGTACTGAATTTTAATTCAGGATCCTCTATCCCATAGTGTCCTTTTGTGTGAATGATATATTTCATACTTCAATTCATGGATGGAGAGGATCTTGTGGCCATTTGGTACTTTATGCTTTGAGATGTCTTGCTTCTTTTAGGAGTTTTGACTCTTAATATCTTTCAGCCTTTTCTTGTAATTTATGGCATGGGATCATTTATATATAATAAACTGTTCCACTCTGCTTCCTTTCCGTGGGTCTTTTGCTGTCACTCCCTTGGGTATTCAAGATGTGAAGTAGATGGAGCCTCGAAATAGTACTTCAGACCTTTTCCACTTCTGAGTTATTTACAGGGGTTAAGTGAGACTTCAATAAATGCATGCCAGTTAGGAATACAGTTACTAGAAGATATTCTATGCTTTAAAGCACAGTCTTTCACTCAAGATTTTAGTTAATAAAGAACCCTGACGTTTCCATTGCAACCAAAAGTTTACCTCTTATTCGAAACCAAAAGGAAAACTAGCAAAATACTATAAATAAAACAGCAGCAAAGCAAGTAATCAAAAGAAAGAAAACATCAAAGCACTAAAATAAGAAAACAACATAAGCAACAAAGCAATTTATTTATGCGCAAAAGAAAACAAATTTTTTTTTCTCCCATTCCTGAAAAATTATAAAATTAAAAACTGAGGAATGAGATAGATTTAGACATGGATTGCCTAACCATGGTCCAACTGTGCTGTTATTGAAATGGAACCCATATCTAAGATCCTACAGTCATTTCTTTCAGCCTGAGGGAGTTGAAGAAGCTCAGGCTGAGTGCCTGTCATAGGACTGGCCCTTTTTGAGGTATGATGCTCTAGCTTAAGCTCAGTGAGATAGTTTCCCAAGATAGAATCAACAGACTCATTGCCTTCTCCTAACTTAGTGATAGTATACTTCATATATGGTTCTCTCAGAATTTTTATATGACTTGGGGTACCCTTGAGAGGCATCCACAGATGAGACCAATCTGAAGCAAAATATCCTTTCAGCCTGGCAGTCCAATCTCGGTTGAGAATGAGCCCATATCCCCTTGGTTTATCAGCCACCATAATGTCAATAAATTGACATATTTTGTTGTTTGCAGCCAAACGAATGAGGACATTCTTCATTTCACCCACCACCTTGACTCCTGTGCGATCTAATTGCGTTACTTCACGAGGTGTAGACTCTAGCTGTCCATTAATCCTTTTACAAATCTCAAGGGGCATCACATTTACTGCTGCTCTAGAGTCTACTAAGAAATTATGCACATTGTAATTCAGCATCTCTAGAGTCAAGAGAAAAGGAGGGGTGTCAAGGTTTTCTTTCCAACCTGGTTCTTGGTCTTCTTCTCCTAGTTGGTTTTGAATAGGTATATCCTTCGCTAGCTCTTGAGTTTCATCAAAGTTTTCCCCACTGACCCCTATGTTTTCCTCTACAGGATCAACAGTCTCAGTGGTTGGTTCTGTCCCCTGGTTGAGGGTATTGTTCTAATGCGCTTTGCCCTCGTCCAGTTTCTTAACATTCTCCTTCAAACTGTTAACCTTAGAAATCATTGTATTGTCTTGGCTTGTGAAAACTTTGTCCTTTCTAGTTGTGGATGGGCATTCAGATTTAGGAGTGTCATCTTCAATGTTAAATAGTGAAATACCATTCCATGAGAACATAGTATCATCCTCTTGTTTTCTTATGATCTGTTTCTCCTTTTCTTCCTCACCACTGTCCCTAGTCAATTCTGGGTCCAACAACTTATTCATCACCAATGTCATTAAATGTAACCATTGAGGACACTTCTTCTTAGAATGAGGTTGTTGATGAAAGGTACAGAAATTATCCCCTCCTATTTCTGTTATGTTTATTGATGCCAAATTAGGAGGTGGGACTTGCCATTGGTTGTTATCTTCCTTTTTTCGATAGTGTGGCTTATTGGTTTTCTGAATGTCCCTCTCCTTTTCCAGATCTACAATTTGGTTGGACATTTTCTGAAGCACTTTCATCATCTCATGATAATCATGTGGTTGATATTCTCTAGATTTAAACAGCAGTGAGCTTCTTCTTACAGTGATCTTCTCTTCACATGAATCAGGGTAATCCTCTATACTCTCACTTTTTGCCTCTACTCTTTCAGCCTCCTCATAAGTTCCCACCAATGTAGGCTTGACTTTCATTTTGGCAAACATGGCCAGCTCAGGACCTAGGGCTAAGGTATAATATTCAATTAAAAATTTGTCTGAAGGTCTGTCCATAGCAGAATTTTTTTTTAAGTACAATGAAAATATTTGAGTGAAACTATGTACCTTTTCATTCTTCTCTTTTCTTAACAAACCAAGCCTTTTCATCAACGAGGCATGTGTCTTCTGAGTTGTGTATCTACTTCTGAAAACCCTTTCAAAGGTGTCCCAATATGGAATGGAGTTTGCAGGTAGACCAAAGTACCAAGATGCTGCTGCTCCTTTCAGAGTGTGTGGAAAAAGTCTACAAACCACATCTTCATACTCCCCAACCCTTAGCCCTTCTAATGCTAGGTATAAGCTTTGAAGTTGATAATCTAAAGCGATATTTTCCACAGGGTCAAACTTGGGCAAGAGCTTGTCAAAGGCTTGAGGAAGGTTATGCAAAGGAGGAGTTAGGTTCAGAGGTGACCTAGCTCTCCATGCCGGTAGAGGGTTGGGTTGATTACCAGCCATGAGCAAAGGTAAACAGATAAGCCACTGGGAAAAACAATCATTCAAGGATAGCACCGAAAACTGCGAATACTTGGGTTAGGTTGAAAGCTTCAAACATCTGTTGTTAGGATGGTTTCGGGAAATTAAGTTCCACGGCCAGCCTTTACTGGCGGCCCTCCTTCTAGCACCAAAACTGTTGGGGCCTGGAAATTAGCAGGCGACAACAGTAAGGGATTCTCCCCAATCAATGTTCCCAACTAGCCTGTTGACTGTTTGGTATAGGGAATCCATCCGGTTTTACGGTCCGGCTACCATAGGTCAAAGTAACAACAAGGGTTTACCAGTTGCGGCCCGGTCCACCAGAATTTGTATTTTTTAACTTAAGAATGATCTGCAAGAATCTAACTAAACATGCAGGGTGGTGAAGGATGCGGGGAGCAGTCACAATGTGATGTGCAGGTTCTTACCTATCGTCTTAGCTCACCAGCACCAGAATCACACATGCATCTATGCACTGACCTAGCTATCTGTCTATCTATTTATCTCTATCTACCTATCCCCGGGGAGCCAAATTATATTTAATAAATATGAGAAATGCAGATGTGCACACATGATAAAAGCAATTACAGATAGCTGACATTTACTTTTACAGGCATGAACAATGAAAGATATTTCCACAACTAGCTAACCAATTGTTTCGTAATAAGCATGCATTACTCATGGTGGTTGTTTCATAAAATAAATCAGAAATCATTTAAACAAGACATAGGTCATAAGTTAGAACGATCTCACGATTCATGGATACAACGCTGAAAAACAAAGTAGTTCATCTTTCGACTATCCATGGCAAAACATTTGAAATCCCACCGATCTTCTTTCAACAGGAAAACTGTAATTTTTATTGCAAAAGGAAATAGTTCTTCTTACAACAACCTTCCAGTCTTCTTGGGGAAAAAATCCCCTTTTGCTTCTACCCTTCCTACTTTTATACAAAAGGTCAAAATGGTTGGGTTTCCCAAGTGACCTTTGGGCTTCCCAACCTTTTGCTTTCCCAACGCTTCATTTCTCAAAACTTTTACAAAAATATTACATTAATAAAAGTTGACCGGTCCTCTATGAGGAGGATCCTGCTTGGTTTTCAAAGAATTTTTTCCACACTGCTGCTTCAGCAGCGAGGCCTTCAAAAGTGCACGGCTCTAGGAACTGGATGTTAATTTCAAACTTGTCAACTTGGTTCCTGATGGCCTCGATCCTTGCTGGGTTCAACCGAAGCTGGCCTTCTAGAATCTGTATGCTAATGGCTGCATGGCCCACTTCGTTCTTCAGTACCATGGAATCAATGGATTGAATCTGCTGCGTCCTGGCCTATGCATCTTGATGCCCTTTCTGCAATATGTCCACAAAGGTCTCATGATCTGGGAACTCTTAAACCTAAGCTCAGCCTCTGTCTGGCAGCGGTTGTATGCATTAAGTAACCTTTTAAAATATTCTGAGCATGCTACCTGTGTCCTTCGGATAGCCTTCTTAAAGTCTTCAGCAGTGCTGATGGAAAACTCTACTAGGCTGTGATCTCTCTTGAGGGTTTGATGATATTTGGCTGGTAGTTCTCCTGGAATCTCGGCATCATCTTCTGGTCTTGCCATTCTGGCATTCAAGACCTCAAGAACATCTTAGGACCTGTCTACAAAATAGGAGGAAGTTTCTATGATCTCCTCTAACCTGCTGTCCATCCGAAGAAATTTGCATCTTTCTTCTTCTAGAGCAGTCTACAGCTGCATCATTTTAGCCTTTTGCGCTAGGATATACTCTTTAAATGGCTGCAGATCGACTTGCTGTTCCTTTGTTGTCTCCAGTTCAGCAGTCAGAGAAGCCAGCTGCTCTTTCAGTTCTTTGGTGTATTAAGTATTGGACTCATAGATGATAGTCTGTTGCGCCTCTAGGTCCTCCACCTTTGCCCTCAATTGTTCCTTCTCATTCTTCATATCTTGAACTTCCTGTTGCGCCTTTTCTAGAGCCTCTTGTGCTGTTCCCTTGGCTTGGATCTCCACCTGAAGGACATGGATTTCACCCTTTGTGGATTCCATTTCCCTTAGCACGTGTTCATACTTCCTCTTAAGTCTGCTACCCTCTCCTCTTTCTTGTGTCAGTGTGTCCTTTAGCTGAGCAGTGGTCCTCTTAGCTGACTCTAATTCAATCATCACCTTTTTTATGTTATCAGTGGAGGCATCAATTAGTGCAGCCTCGGTTCTTATCATGAGCATAGGATCTTTGTCTGTCCCTAGCATGACTGCTGTATCTGTGACCATTTTCCCTGATAGATCTTTCTCCTCTACCTTCTTTTCCATCCTCCTCATTATTCTTTTAGTGGCCCTGTCATAATATACGGTACTGAAATCAGGGACTTCTTCCCCCTTATTCTGGACAAAAGGCACTATTTGGAGCATAGGGGTTACAGGAGTGCTAGAAGTAGGTACTTGAAGGATTTTCACCTCAGGGTTTTCCTCTTCCTGACTCTGCCCTATTGGTGTCTTAGAGGCTGGCTGTTGTGTTAACTTTATATTTTCAGCCTCCTGCCCTTGGAGCTCTTCATTTAGTTTTCTCTGTGCTTCTTCAGCTGCTTTCCTAGCTGCCTCTTCTGTTTCTCTGGCTGCTTCTTTTGCTAGTTCAGTTGCTTCCTGGGCAGCTTTCCTTTTCTCTTCTTCTCCCTTCTGCAGCCACTCTGCAGCCTCATTTTCCAGCCTCTGAGCTTCCTCCCTTATCCTTTTGGCTCCTTCTTCAGTTCTGGCTTGTTCAGCTTTGGCCTGCTCTGCCCCTTTTCCACCTTTGGTGGGGTTCATTGGTTTGAATCTTCTGCTGAGAGCCGTCATGTTTGGGGCATTCCTGAAGACGGATTCTTCCTTATCATAATGATGGGTATATTCAAAGAACATTTTATGCTTCTTGCAGTGCTCAGCCACTTTACCATGAGTGTCATTGCGCCGGAAAGGCATCTTCCCAAAGTGGAACTTTCCTAGTTCCTCTATGAATTCGGCAGATTGTTTCACATTGGCGAATCTGCAGCTACCTAACTTGAAAGGTAAAGGGGGATATGTAGCCTTCTTATGCTGGAATAGGAAATGACCAACTCCGTCAATGAACACTTGTCTGACCGCCTCTTTATGGATTATATAATTCGTTGCATACTTTGGCAGTAGATAAGGTGTCTTCGAGCCTCCATACATTCTAAGATACATACCATTGTCGGTCAAGAAATAATCTCCATACTCCTCTACTACCTGCATAGCATCTTTCGACATGCAGTCACATTCCTTCTGGAAAATAAGCGTGTATAGTGGCATAATGAAATGCTCACATACTTCTCTGTAATAACTGTGGTACTGATGAGCCCACAATGGTTTGTAAGATGCATATATAGTAATTCTCTCCCTGTCCCAGGCACACTTGCGGCCGGGGAAAGGCTGCTTACATGGTATGCAGTCTATCAAAATTGAACTCATATAGAATTCAGATTTTTTACGGGCTTCTCCTCCTCCCAAGGCTGCAGCTACGCAAGAAGAGAGACTGCTTGATACGAGGCTGGCCCAGTTGAAGATTGTTCCTTGGGTCACCACATGGAACATAATGGGGACCCATTCAAATTTGAAGAGTCTGCCATTGGCTCTACCAAAGATCTTGTTTAGCATCAGAGCTACAAATCTGTAAGGAGCTCTTAAGCTCGTTGTATCATAATCCTCGGTTGGTCTGTGTCGATAGAGCTTTCTTGGCAAGAGCATTCTCTTCAGGGTTTCCACTAAGTCCATCCTGAGGTTATCCAACCAATCGTTTGACAGGAAGATTTGAGGCTCTGGCAGGTGGTAAGCCAGCGCCACATATCCTGGGCTAAATGCAGCATAGCCTTGACCTTCGACATTTCCTATAAGCATTGTGTTGTTGTTTGTGTGGGGCAGAATCCATCTCATAACATCAGAGCATGGGAACAACTCTGGTCTGGTAGCCACCTTCATGATGGCAGATTTCTCTATGTTGGCATAAATGGGCTCCTCTTCGAGACCCATGTCTGGGACTTCCCTGCGGGAAATCAATCTGTATATCTCATCCCATTTATATTCAGGCTCAATACCCGAGACACATTGGGTGTCCTCATATATATATTCAGTCTTTGTTTCTGTTTCTGGTGCTGGTACTTCTTCCACCGCTGGGGCCTTCTTCTTTTGTCTTTTGGACATTGTAAGTTCCTCCTGCCATGTATAACATTTTGACATTAAGCAATTCGAATTGCAGACATTATGCAACTGTTTATTCCTTCTCAAGTGTATCATGATAGTAACCAGTCAATGGAATTAAGATATAATCCCTTTGGGCTGGATAATCAAACTAGTACGCAATAATGTGCCATGTGCTATTATCCTATGTCTAGTATGATAATAACCTGTGCAACAAATGCATGCATTGCACAGCTCTATAATGCCTTGAGACTAGGGTGCAATATTTCATGACTTGATTTATGTGAAGCATACACAGTTCTGAACAATCTACCACTGTTGCATAATATCAAGCTTATCAATTATGCTTGAGACAGCATTAAATCTACGCTATTATGTGACATGCCATTTTCCCAAGATAGCAATACATTGAAGCAAAATATGCACATCATATGCAGAGTGCCATTTAAAGTGAAAGCAGGCATAGAAACCCATGCATGTACGCACAATCCAACAATGCCCTAACTATTTAAAAAAAACTAAATCCTGCGCAATACAGTGAGCAATCATCTCGCAGTGCCGTTTCCCTTATTAAAATAACTCGCAATGCAAATGTATGGATCTTAAAAGCAAAGGGCAAATGTATCTTTCCCAAAATCAAACATTTTGATGACACGACTTTATCAAGGATAAAAACGGCAATAGCCTATGTGGCTCGCGGAAAGATAGTTACATTGGTGCGGCTAGATACTGCGGGCATCAATAACAATTTTTTTTCACACGGCGCTCTCACCAAAGCCACTATCCATGACATCCTCAAATTGTAAACATTTTAGTGACACAGCCCTCATAAACACCTAGGGTTTTAGACAGCCGAGATTGACGGACTACGCGGGACGACAGAGGCAAAATGTCGGGGTTCGAAACCAGGTAAACGGGAAAAACGCCAGTGGAGGAAACATTCGACCACAAGAAAACCACCGCAAAACCTCTCTGGGATTCATCATCGTAAGGAAAACCAGATGCAGGCAGCATAACGGCCGCCTGCACCTTGCCTTCATCCACTACGCGAGGCGAAATAATACAGCCGGGGTCAAAAGATAATACGCAGGATTTTTTAAAAAGAAAACGCCCCTCCTAGCCGCAAACAGTTAACTGAACCGGAAAAATCTCAATATGCGGGCGCAAAACACAAGAAAAATGACTATGGCACCTAGCCGCGGGGAAAACTTCATATGCAGGAAAAACGGGAAATGTGTACACAACCCTAGTAATACCCCCAACCGCAGCAAACATCACCCAATCAAAACCTTGAATAGCACTAGGTAGGGCGATAACGAGCCTACCTGGCAGTGCCGCGCAGCTGATGAGGTGAGGATGGTTGAGCTTCCAACTAACACCTGGACGCAAGCACCAGCACGATAGTCCACGAAGTTCGAGGGATTGACCGCGCGGAGAGGACAACGACAGCTCGAGCTAAAATAAAATAATACCATATTCCAAATCACCCCTCATATATATAAAAGAGTCGCACGTGCGAGAGCTCTAAATCGGCCGCGAAACCAAATCTGAGTTAGGCGGCTAGAACCCTAGACCTTCTGCAACGGCGGACAGTCCCTAGCACCAACTCACCCGCAACGGCTAATAGAACGCGTGAATCAACAATGATCGGGCGTCGGTGAGGACCGAGATCGGAGACAGACAACTTGGACTCCTTCGCAACGGCGGGCGATGCATAACAAAACAACGTTCGTAACTCACATCGGCCACCCGGAGGCTCTACATCAGAAAACCGAAACTCTAACACACCGGCAACGACGGAGGGAACAGAATTTAACGAGCTTCGATACACACAGATCGGCAAGGAAACAAAACCTCAGAACCCCGCATGGTCCGCAACGTCGAAGACCAAACAATAACCCGTCCGCAACGTCGGCCAGGGAGATATTCATCCCCTTTTGACGTAGAACAAAAGTACACCCGCAACGGTGAAATACAAAGCAGCAAACCTCCGCAACGGTGAAAAGAAAAACCAATGACTTAACTCCCGATTCAGAATGATTTCGAAGGGTAAGAAAAAAGCAACGATGAGCTTGATTATAGATGGGATCATTCTAAGCATTAACGGAGAAAACAGATCGATTGATAGCAATTCAAAGCACTGTAAAACATTCCAAAAATACATAGACCAAACCGAGAAGAAAAACCAACTAAATCAAAGTAGAGGAGGGTCCTAAAATTTTTAGAATTTTGGGAAAATGTTGCAGCTGCAACAGGTGGAAGGTGTACTCGTAACCTATATTGATGTGGAATTGAATAAATTGAGTCTTCGATTGCAGGAGGAATGTGAGATGGTTTATTCTTAGTTTTGGGACCAAGATTGATGAACCGTGTATGTGAAGAGAATTCCTAGAGAACTGGATGTTATAGCAGCTTAGGGCCCATGTAATCTGGTAGATGGATTCTTTTTATATGAACATCAATGACAAGGTTGGATGCATGTACAAAAGGAGCATGGTAGAAAATGAGCAAGAAAGCAAGCATGACAAGCGAGAGGATGAAGCAATGGATGGTGATGGTGTAGTCACCATGAATACACATGAAAAAATTAATGGAGAAGTTTGCATGTAAATGTGCATATGGATGTAAGATCTGGTAAGCCATGCATACCCCTGGTAACTCACTAGTAAAGTCGAGAGATAGACCTAGGTGATAGGTGGTGTATGTGTGATTCCTTGGTAAAAAGTTGAGGGGGGTTTGCGATTACTCCAAGTTAAGTTTAAAGGGAGGATTGTTAGGGTTAACCTTGACTTGAGAATGATTCAAAGGTGGTTGAGGTCTAACACATAGTTTTTGGGCACATGGTGTTTTGTAGTCCATGGTCTTTTCCATGGTATTGGTGGCCCATGGTATTGCATGTAAGGAAGTCTTTATAAGGATTGAGGAGGCTCCATTGTAAAATATCCTGGAGGTGAGTGGTGGCTAGCTCACTTGGCTTGACTTGGTTGTCTTAGGTCAAGGGAGATAATAGATCTATTATGGAGGTTTTTCCTGGTTTTGGGTTTTCCACATAAACATTGTGTGTCTATCTTAAATGTGTTGCTATGTGGAGTTGTGTTCTCTCATGTATTATTTAATAATTCTTGTTAAAATACCAAGATGTTGAATATCATTCTCTAGGGTCCCACCAGGTTGAGTCCCCAAAGGTCCTTCTCTCCTTGTATCAATCTGAGTAGATAGCTCATCATATTCTATAGGCTCTCTCCATTCTTCAGGCCATTATTGAATAATGTTATCTATTTCTTCCTCCATGATCTTGAATTGCATCGCCAACCATTGGTGGTGGGGTCCTGTCGTGGTTTAATACTGATGTAGTGGGGACCTACATGAAATATGATGATATTTCTATACCACTACACCATCGTGACTTCTCTCCTGGGTGTACTCAACATTTGTTGTCTAACTGCCTATGCTTGCAGAAAAAACTCGACATTGTTGTCCATCTGTCATCGTTTGATGTATGAATACCATATATTTTGGTATATGGATCCTTGACATGGGACATTAAAGTCCATCCCCTAATAATGTGGTGGTTTGTCCCATGCAACAAAAGAAATTGGTAGTAATAGCCATGAATAGGTAAATGGGTTACCTTTATCCTGCGTGTCAAGAGCGTCATCTAACAATTCATTCAATAAAAATGTGGCCCAATTCAACTAGACCCCTGAAGCACAATGCTCCACTACAACAATTATGCATGTTGACATTGGTTCGATAGCATTTTTATTAACAATTTGGATGGAACTACCTTGGCCATGAACTGAACAACCTAGTCATTGATATAGGATATGTCGAAGCCCTGATTGTCTCATGTCATCCCATACTTATCCTTCATCCTTGTGACCAGATTATTATCTTTCTCCTTTTGAGCAAAGAAAGGTGTTGGTTCACCTCCATCTTTGAGAATATCTGTGATGGATACAATCAATTATGCATCGATCAAAACTTTGGTATCCATCCATAGAAACCCTTCATTAAACTAGACAAGCAATTGATTGACAAAATTATTGACTTCGACGGTATGGATGAAATGAGGAAGATGCATTAAGTTTAGAATGTCAGACCTCTACAAATCCTGATCCCACTCCATAGGGACTAACTCTTGTGTTCCTCCTTCAATTTGCAAAGTCTCCATATACTGATCTTTCCTAAGCTCTCTAAACCTCCAAAGATCATGGTCGGTGAATGAAAACTTGTTCAGATTAGACAGAGTGTTGTGGATTAATCGAACACCCATAGACACAACCGACTCAACTAAGGTATAATTGGGATTCTTCCTGATAGGTACAACTGGTTCATCATCCCTCTAAGGCGACTGATACCCAAGTAGTATTGTAGGCGACCGATACCCAAGTAGTTTTGTGGGTTCCCTTCATTTGAATATTGGGGTGACTCCTTGTTATAATTCTTTTCAATGAATTGGTGGGTAATGGGATCGACGAAACTTTGGGTAAACCCTCCCTAATAGGTATGCCAATTTGGGTATCAATAACATATCTAATGGTGGTGTTGGTGCTAGAGACGTTGATTTTCATAGAAAAAAGGTGCTTCAGAATTGGGAATACATCGACTGCAGCTTTAGGTTACTCAAGAAGTTTACACAATAAACACAGTGACCTCCATTAGTTGACATCCTTCCCCTTTTTGAATTCATGCATGCATGCGGTAGGTTATCTGATCACGTGGGTAGTTAATTGACTAAAAATTTGAAATGATTTCTGAAAATGGCAACCAACCCATTCACATGGTTGGATCTTTTATGTAAAAACGAGACAAATTTCTTCAAACACCACCACTTCCTTTCCCATAAATGTAGGAATTAAAGTGCATTAATTGTAGATGATACATATTAAAATGTTTTCATGGTGGACTGATATGACCAACTGTGACACAAAACAACTACGACACAAAAAAACTACGACACAAAAAAACTGTGACACATAATGACTTTGACACATAATGACTTTCTTCTACTTCTTCTTTTTATTACTGACATTCTTATATACAATGAGCCTAGGTATCCTGATATGGTTTAATCCTATTGCCATTCACTAATCCATTGATAAGGTCACTATTTAGATTTTTCAACTGAAATGATCCTCCCTCAGTAATAAAATTTATCACATACAAACCCATCCAATTAGTTTGAATATTACCAGGATGTTTGAAGAGCTTACTGTGGTATATGAGGACCAAATTATCCCCTTATTTAAGATGCTTTTGGGTGATGTGTCGATCATGTCAGGATTTATGTTGATCCTTTTTCACTTGTTGGTGAAATCCTATGACAAACCGATCTTCTTCCAACTGTAATAGTTGAAACAACCTTTCCTCAATTGCACCAGTATCATCCATACTAGTGTAATCATCTACCCTTAGGCTAGGTACATTAAACTCCATTAGCATGACAACATCCTACTCATAGACCAACTTAAAATGTGTGTGACTTGTTAAATTTTTACATGTAGTATGGCAGGTCCATAACACTGCTTGAATATTCATATCCCAATCATCCCAGATTAGATTACATAGTTAGTTAGATCATTATCCAAAATTTTATTAAAGACTTCAACAATACCATTTTCTTGAGGATGATAAGGCATCATATTCTATGTTGAATCTGGGATTTTGTAGTGAGAGCTTCAATCTTCTTATTGAAAAAATGCATACCTTGACATTGACCAGAACCTTGGGGCATCCAAACCTTGTGACATCATTGTCGAACATGAACCTCATCGTATTCGCAGTAGTGCAATCTTTGACAGGAGAATCCTCAACCCAATGTGTTAGATAATTCGTCGCAGTGATGATATGGCATGACCCAGTATGATTACCAGGTGGTTTGATAGGTCCCACAAAATTTAAATCCCATTTATCAAATGCTTGCAAAGTAATTTTTGGAATCAATGGAATCTCATCTCGTCACAAAGGTTTCTCTTTTTTTGGCACAAGTTGCAACTCTTGCAATATTCAGTTGGACCTACATGTAACATTGGCCACCATAAATAAACTCGTAAAATATTACGGGAAGTCGCTCTTCCACCATAATGACCACTGAAAAAACCATCATGAGCTTCAGCGAGAAAAACTAGTCGTTCATGTTCAAGAACACATCACCAAACTATTTCATCATGACCCATTTTATATAATCCCCCCTCAACAAGTTGTAAATATGCAGCTTTGACAACTAATTGTTTCTTTTGGGATGTAGTATATCCTTATGGTGGTATTCCTGTAGAGAAAAATGTGATGATGTATTCATAATATTCTTCTTCAACCTTGACATAAAAAAATTATGCATTAGGAAAATTATCACCCAAATTACTTTGTTCTTCTCTTGTTTCTATTCTTGACAGATGGTCAGGGTCAACATTTAAGCCTTCCAGGATTAAAAATGATCTCAAAGTCAAACTCCTGGAAAAAAGTATCCTTCAACATATATTCCCTTGTTAACACTATCTTATTAATTAGGTATTGAAGTGCATAGTGGTTGATAAACATCTTGAAGTGACCTCTTAACAAGTAGTGACAAAAATTATGCAAAGTGTAGACCATGGCAAGACCGTCTCTTCCAATCCAACATATCATTCACAATGGATTTATATAATCATCCAACAAGGACGAAACATTATATATTTTATCTAATTTTGTTGTATCATACTCACCTTTGACTGGTTTGACATATATTTGTCCTTCCAATGGATCTATCTATGCGACCACTCTCATTTCTGAATCTTTAAAAGATAAGAAACACTTCTTGAAATCAATTATGGTCTCATTCTCCATTTCCCAATATATACCCAATAGAGCAGGATACATATTCGTTTCATCGACTATTTCAATTACCTAAAAATCTACATAAGTGTGGATCCCTTCTATGTTGACAAGAACCCTTGGAAGTCATCCTAGAGGAAGTACCTTTAATTTATTCGCCATTCACAACTGAATTGGGGACCATAATAGCTTAGGTCATCCCATGCATTCCCACATTTTCTTAGTCAGTATATTCACATCCGAGCCTAGATCCAAGATGATGAAGTCCATATCATAATCACCAATATGAGCAGTCATTAGAATCTCACGTCTAGTCTTTTGTCTCCTGTTGATATGATTGACAACTTTGTTTTGTATTTGATAGTTCGATTCTTCTATCATCATGGATAAATCTTGTATTGCATGCTCATGTCTTAATAATGGCAGACAACTTCTAAGGAAATCCTTTAAAGAACTTACCAGTTTTGTTGCCTTTGTTGTGATGCATTGGTCAAATTGCGGTAGCATATCATTAATAGGTCCTTGGCATCGAACAATGGTTTAGAGCGTGATGTCGATGCACCTTTTCGTCTGTCTAAAAATTGTTGTTGTGATTCCAAGAATACTTGCTTCACATTTTGTACATTGAAAGGTGTCTGTAGCTGGGTAGTTGGACGAACACAGAAATTTGGAAGGTATTCATATCCATCCTCTCCTGTAATTGGCACCTCCTCTAGTTACGACAACCACAGTTGGGTGGTTTTCTCTAGGTTCAGTTGTAATCTTCTAGACACTTTGATTAGTGTTAGGTAACTAGTTTTGATTTGTATTAGTTTTAGCTTTCCTTTTAGCAATAAGTTGTGGACAATCCTCTATGGTATGATCTAGTACCTTGCAATATGAACATGTTGGCATTGGATTTGTACAATCTATGGAATAATTTCTTGGTTGTCCACAATTATAGCAGATAAGTTGACCTCTTCCTTGACCAAATCTTCCTCCTATTCCATGACCTCTAAAAGTACCTCCACCCCTTGGTTGAGAATATTTTACATTAGATCTTTTGGCTTTCATTTTCTCACCATTCTTCATTAAATATGCATCGACTGTATTTTATTGGAGTAATTGATGGGCTTGAAAATATTTTTCATCATGTCATATAGATCGACAAAACTTGCAATAAAGACTAGTAGGTGAACTTACTATCTTCTGTAGGTATAAGAATTCTTTGGATTGATGACCTATGGCTTGGAAAACTCTGGACGAAGGAATTCCTTCTGTATTTAGTGGATTTAGGGTACTAGAGGTAAGGTAATTAAGAAAAGTTGGGCATGAATCTTTAATATGGACTTTGTAACACCCCGGTTTTGACCCCAAGGGGGAGGGGAATGTAATGCCCTAGTTTTGAACCCGTGGTATTGAAATTGTAAATGATGTATATAAGGCCAAGTCCCTGCCATCGATTGGTGTTTTGTGTATAGGTGATCAAGGTCGATTCCTATGGTTATGGTGTTGAGTCAGACACTGTATATTTTCATGTATCATGTAGCTATGTAATTTGATAAAATACCACAACTAGCTATGCACTACAACGTGAAAAGAGATGGGGGAATGATTTCATAGAGGAATAGGGAGGGAGTTAACCAGAATGATTCCAAGTGAGGGATTGTGAGCTCAATCCTCACAAAAACTGGCCTAGTCAGCAGATAAACCTTCACTGATTTGTTGTCCAACCCACCCAAGTGGATGTGAGCTCGAAATTAAATCCTTTTGGATAGAATTTTCACACATGCTAGCTGAGAAAATACCATTATAGCTAACAATGTGAAATCCTTGTTGACCGTCGGATCTGTCTCCCCACTATATCAATGGTGGACTTGAAACTTGATGAAGCGGATTACATTGGAATTTTGTGCAATGAAAAGTTTGTTAAGTCACGCTAGTTGAATCAGAGAAATCGTTGTGTGTCGTCGATCTGTTTGATGGCTGATCCCAGCCATAGATATATTCAAAATTTACCTGTTATTTAACCTATCTACCCTGGTTCGTCCTTGTGCTTGATCATTCAACTTTCTTGGCAGGAAATTGGTTGAGGCAGTTTTTGCCTTGGGTAGAGCAAGGCATGGCAGTCAATTTCGTGATTGAGCAAGCATGTAGTCTGCAGAGGTTGTGTTCTTGATTCTGAAGCAAGAAAACCAAAAATTGTGTTCCCAATTTGTCAACCCGAGTCTTCATCTAAACATTGTCGTCATTCAAACCATTCTAGCATTGGATCTGATCGATTATGCATTGTTCACTCTCCTGAGTCACAGAGAAGGTTTCCATTGTGGTTGTGTAGTGTGGTTCATTGTTCAGTGTTGTTCAGTCCATCTACATTGTGGTTATGGAGAGTTTCTCATGTTACACATGGTCGTTCATGGTTGTGTCATAGTGTTTCCTTGTGTTACAGAGTGTATGAAACCCTAGTCATGTGTTACAGTGTTATCCCAAGCTACATTGTGTTACAGAGTGGTATGCAAACCGCATTTATTTGTGTTACAGAGTGAATCCTATGTGGTTGTGTTTCCTTGTGGGTTGATGTGATGTGCCTCCTTGTTTTGGTCTGAAAGACATAGGAGTGGAAGAGGCCCAGATTTGGATGATAAACTTAATGAAGAGAGGAACCTCACAGATAGATCAAGAGGGGTTGGAAAATCCTTTATGCACACCCTAAAGAGAACTGGAAGGGAAGGTATGGCCTGATGGAAATGTGTAGAAGTGAAGGGAATACTTCCTTGTGTTGGGTGTGTAGGTATTGTGGGATTCCAAGCTAGATATATTTGATGTAGGTGTCCATAGCTCTGTGGTTGAGATCACTAGCTTAACAATTCTACCTTTCCATTGCCTTAGCAACCTGATAAACACAACTGTTGGTTGGTTTGGCTGAGTTATGGTGAGAAATTGACTAGGTGTGATTCGTTGTCTTAGCAGTCTGAGAAACCCAACTGTAGGTTGGTTCGACTGTGTTTTGATGTGTGTGTGTTTTGACCTGGCCGTGTGTGAGTCTGTTGTTCCCTAGGTCCTTGTGGAAATAATTCCCAACTGGGGGGTGGCAGTGGGGTTGAGAGATTAATGAACACACTATCCTATGGTTTGGTGGAACATTGTCGTGACATAACAGGTTGCGGGACAACTTCATCATTCAAGATAAGTATTATATGTTTTGTTATTTCTGCAATGTATTTGCTTATGAAGGAAATGACAATGTTGAATGCTTATGAATGAATGACTGAATGAACAATAATGATGAATGCTTGTAGGGTTCACTAGAGTTTACTGTTGATGAATGTTCCTACATGTGAATATATATTTGCCTTGTATGTTTCAATGCATTTTTCCTAAGTTCATGGAGGCTAGAAGCCTGTTACAGAGATAGAATGCATTTGACTTAGCGTTTCCACCCCTTGAAATCTGCCTGGGGAAGGCAGAAGGTGGAAACTGGAAAAGAGAAGTGGAAACGAGGGAGAATGTTGTCTTTCCATACCCCGGGATCTACTTGCGAGAGGTGGAGGGAGGAAGCGGAAAAGTGCAGTAAAGTTCTAAGGAAAAAGTCAACTTTTTTATTTCTGAAGTCCAAGGTCGGAAAGCAGAAGTGCAAAAAACGACTGAGGTTGAAAGTTAAGTTTTCCAATTCCTGAGTTCCGCATTAGAGGGAGGAAAGGAGGAAGGTGGAAAGAAAAAAGGAGGATAAAGGTTTCCATCATTTGATATTTTTCGGATTCCTAAGTTCCGCACTGGAGGGCAAAAAGGAAAAATGCAGAAGGAGAAACCATGGATAGAGGATTTTGTTGTTTGTTAGTTTTTCAATTCATGAGTTCCGCACTAGAGGGTGAAAAGGTGGAAGGAAAAACATGGCTGATTAATTTTTTTGAAAGTTATGTTTTCGATTTCCGAGTTTCGAAGGTGGAAGGTGAAAGTGTAGAAGATGGAAGGCAGAAAGTGGATGGAATGGTTCTGTCAAAGGTTATGTTTCCGATTTTCAAGTTTCGAAGGTGGAAGGTGGAAGGACAAAAGGAGGAACTTGGTTTAAATGAATTTGTCGCATGTTGCATTTTTTTATTTTTGAGTTCCGAAGGTGAAAGGAAAAGTGCAGAGTGTGGAAAGGATAGGTCTAATGCAGAAGAGGTGTTTCCAGTCGCAGAAGGGATCTGTCAAGGGTAGAACGACTGGTACACTAGTTTCTAATCCTGAGAATGAACATTGAAGAGTGTGTTAACATCCATGCCCTATGTTTCAAAAGGAGAACAAGGGTTCTTGAAGAAATTTTTTTAATTTATCCCCATTATGGGGTATGGGGACATTACAGTGTGGTATCAAAGCTAATGGTTTCAACATTGGGCCTAGATGGGCCAGCTGACAGTAAGTAAATGGGTTTTACTTCTGAAATTGTTATACAACTAACAAATGATGTTTATTAACACATTTTTGCAGATTCATAGTGCCAATTGGAAAATTTAGTTTTAGGCTCAGCCATGAGAGTCTATGACATGAATGATGCACAGAATCCCTACGAGCACGAGGAAGATGCTATGGGGGAAAATGTGCACGTTGGAAATGCTAAAACAGATTCCAACGAAAGGAGATTTCAAGAGAATCCCCCATATTTTTCAGCCACCATGAGAAGCCTAAGGGTGGATATGCAAAGCTACAGAGAATATAATGAGAGAATGGTTAAAGCTCAGGAAGAGTAGAATTAGTTGAATGCAGCCATGCTGCATAGTTTGACAGACATCTAGAGGTGGATGAACTCTAAGCATCGGGAAGTAAATCTAAAAGGAAGTAGGAGCGATGCTAGAAGAAGAAAAAGGTCTTATACTGGATCATGTGACTTTGAAGGATCCACTGGGGGTTCAAGTTATTCTTCTCATAGGAATAAGAAAAAGAGGCGCTACCAGAAAAATTCATGTGATGAATTCAAGAAGGCTAAGCCTCCTACATTTTATGGTGAGGTAAAGAATGATCAAGAAGCTCAATCTTGGATTCTTGGGATGAGAAAATATTTCTAAGTCCAAGACTACTCTAGAAATATGAAGGCTAGGGTATCCATATTCAATTTGACTGGAAGAGCATCCATATGGTAGGAGCACTCCTAGAAAGTGAAGAATATCAGTGAAAGGAATATTGTGTGGAAGCAGTTCCATAAGTATTTTAGGTAGAAGTACCTCTCTGATATGTACTATGATGATAAGATTAAAGAATTCCATGAGTTGATATTGGGGCAGCTAACCATGGAAGAGTATGCAACTAAGTTCTTGGAGTTGTTGAGGTATGTCAGGTACATTAGGGATGATAAAGTAAAAATCTAGCGTTTTCTGAGTGGGCTACCTCAGTCTTACAAAGACATGATTGAGTTTGATGAACCTCGGACTCTAGAAGAGGCTATCAGGAATGCCAAGTATTGTTATGATCAAAACAAAGGAAAACCTGATTACCATAAGAGATGGAAGGATAAGAAGAATGAAAAGTTTGATTAGAGGAAGAAAGGTTTCAAACCTTCTCACCTACGAAATTAGAAAAAGCATCCATCACAAGCTTTGACTTAGCCAGCCAGAGTGATGGGAGAAAAGCCAAGAGATCCAAAAGAGATCAGAGAACCACTCTAATGCTGGAGATGTGGAGGACCCCTTCTGCACAATAATTTTCCACTTGAGAATGGGTATGTGAGGAAAGCTCACATAAATCAAGAAGTTGAAACTATCGGTCAAGTAGCAAGGATTGTCCCTAGAATTTATGCAGCACTGGAAGATCGCCAGGCAGATCATCAGTCAACTATGGTTGAAGTTGGAGGTAATATTGCTGAGCAATTTGTTTCTATTTTGATTGACCTTGGATCTACTCACAGTTATATTACTCCTAGAGTTGTTGAGATTTGTGCTTTTAATAAGTTAAAGCATAGAAAATCATGGTTAGTTCAGCTAGCCCCTGGGACTAAGAGAAAGGTTAGTGAAGTGGTAGAGAAATTTCCATTGGTTATGGATGGATTGGTCACTTATGAAAATATGAATGTTCTACCACTTGGTTCCTATGATATTCTCATTGGAATGGATTGGCTGGAAGCACAGGGAGTTAAGCTTGATTGTTACAATAAGACTTTTGAATGCATGGATGAAGAAGGAAAACCAAGGGTTGTAAGAGGCATTCCAAAGGTGATTTCTATTAGGCATATTTCATCAATGAAGCTAAAGAAGTTCTGTAAGAAAGGTTTCTAGTTGTATGTAGCCCATGTGTTGGAGGCAACAGAGAATGAAACTCCTAGGTTGGAGGACTTTCATGTGTTGTAGGAATTCAGGGATGTTTTTCCTGATGAAATTCTAGGGCTTCCTCCAAAGAGGGACATTGATTTTACAATTAACCTTGTGCCAAGAGCAGCACTAGTGTCTAAGACACCCTACACAATGAGCACACCATAATTGCTAGAGTTGAAGATGTAGTTGCAAGAGTTGTTGTAGAAGAAGTATATCAGGCCAAGTGTGTCCCCTTGGGGAGCACCAGTTCTGTTTGTGAAAAATAAAGATAGTACACTCATGTTGTGTATTGCTTACAACTGAACAAAGTCATTGTGAAGAATAAATATCCTTTACCTCGAATTGATGACCTTCTTGATCAAATGAGAGGAGCAAAGGTGTTTTCCAAGATTGACTTGAGGTCTGGTTACCCTCAGGTAAGAATCAAGGATAAAGATATTCATAAGACAACCTTTAGAACAAGGTATGGACATTATGAGTTTGTAGTGGTACCATTTGGTCTCACAAATACACCAGCTACATTCATGTACCTTATGAATAGTTTTTTTAGCAGGTATTTGGACAAGTTTCTTCATGTTTTCCTTGATGACATTCTTATTTATTTTAAGAGTGAGGAAGAGCATGAAGAACATTTGAGACTAAATTTGAAATTGCTCAGGGAGCATAAGATGCATGCAAATTTGAACAAATGTGACTTCTATAAGGATATAATTCATTAATTGGGTCACCTTATCTCAGACCCTGAAAATATTGAAGCCATTATGAATTGGCCAACCCTAAGAAATGTGACGGATGTAAGATATTTTATGGGACTTGCAGGATACTACAGGTGATTCATTAAAGGATTCTCCAAGGTTGCACAGTCAATCACTTCTTTGCAAAAGAAGGGGATAAAGTTTGAATTAACACAAAGATGTGAATAAAGCTTCCAGCAGTTGAAGCATCTTCTTACAAGTGTGCTAGTTTTGAAAATTACAGACCCAGAGAAATATTCTGTGGTGTGTACTGATGCATGTAGTCAAGGACTTGGAGGATTTCTTATGCAAGACAACCACGTGGTATACTATGAGTCAAGAAAATTGAAGGATAATGAGAAGAACTATGCCACTCATGATTTAGAACTTGCATCCATAGTACATGCTCTCAAGATGTGGATGACTTACTTAATGGGCAGGAAATTTGAGTTAAGGACAGACCACTATGGTCTGAAATATTTGTTTGATCATCCTACTTTAAATGCTAGGCAAGGTAGATGGCTAGAGTTTTTATGTGAGTTTGATTTTGAAATAAAATGCATAAAGGGAAAGGAGAATAAAGTGGCTGATGCACTCAACAGGAAAGTGCATGAAATGCATGTGGCATCTCTTAGTATTTTCCAATTAGATTTGAGACAATAGACCGTTAATCATACTGCTAAAGATGAAATGTATGTGTAGATAAAGGACAAATTGCAGCAACAAAGTCTTGAGAAGAGGTATGAGGGATATCAATTGGAAGAAGATGGACTTCTTACTTATAAAAACATAATTTATATTCCAAATGTAGTAGATTTGAGGAGAATTGTTATGGATGAGATCCATCAAGCTCCATATCCTGGTTACTCAGCATATCAAAAGACAATTGCTACAACCAGAAAGCAGTATTTTTGGACAGAAATGAAAAAGGACATTGCCAAGTATAATTATAAGTGTATGAAATGTCGACAAGTGAAGGTTGAGCATCAACACCCAACAGGTTTGTTGCAGCCTTTACCATTTCTAGAATGGAAATGGGAAGTTGTTTCCATGGATTTCATTACCGGATTGCCAATGACTTGGAAACAACATGATTCCATCATGGTTGCAGTGGACAAGTCGACAAAGGCAATTCATTTTATATTGGTTAATTCCACGTATAAGACTGATGCCATTGCAAAAATATTCATGAAGGAGATTTTCAGATTGCATGGATTGCCTAACGCAATAGTTTCTAACAGGGATCCCAAGTTCACTTCCAATTTTTGGAAGGGTCTGTTTGCATATTTGGGTACAAAGTTGAACTTCATCACTACCTACCATCCTCATACTGATGGATAGATATAAAGAGTGAATCAAGTGCTGGAAGACATGCTTCACATGTATGTGATGGACAAACCGTCCAAGTGGGAGGATTATTTACACTTGGTAGAGTTTGCTTATAATAATGGACAACAAGAATCCTTTGGGATGAGTCCATATGAATCTTTGTATGGAAGAAGGTGTAGGACACTAGTGACTTGGGATAATCCAGTGAACATGATTGTGCTTGGTCCAGAATTTCTCAAGGAAATGGAGCAAGAGGTTGTAAATATTAGGAAGAACCTGAAGGCATATTAGGATAGACAGAAAAGCTATGCAAACAAACATAGAGTGCATAAAGAGTTCAGTGTTGGGGATCATGTTTACCTCAGAGTGAGGGAAAGGAAGATTTCCTTGAATCTTGGAATCCCGTGCCAAGTTTTCTCCTAGATAACTCGGGTTGCTTGAAGTGCTTGAAAGAATAGGTTCAGTTGCATATATACTTGCATTTCCTGATGGCACTAGAGCTCATAATGTTTTTCATGTTTCTTTTCTTAAGAAATATGTACATGATACTAACCATGTGATAAATTGGGATGTGATTCAGGTGGAACCCAAGGGATAGTTCCAAACCGACCCATTGTGCATCCTCGACAGGAAAGTCACAGTGCTCAAGAATGGATAGGTGAAGGTGCAGTGCGAGAACTACAGTCCTGAAGAGGCTATGTGGGATCTGGAGGATTCCATGCGATTGGCACATCCATTTTTGTTCAATTTTGAAAAACACTGAGGATAGTTCTAATGAAGGGGGAGGGGAATGTAACACCTCGGTTTTGACCCCAAGGGGGAGGGGAATGTAATGCCCCAGTTTTGACCCCATTGTATTGAAATTGTACATGATGCATATATTGTATTTGAATCATTGAAAGTAGCTCAAAGCCAAGGCCCTGCCATCAATTGGTGTTTTGTGTATAGGTGATCAAGGTCGACGCCTATGGTTATGGTGCTGATTCAGACATTATATATTTTGATGTATCATGTAACTATGCAATTTGATCAAATACCACAGCTAGCTATGCAATGCAACGTGAAAATATATGGGGGCATGATTTCATGAAGGAATAAGGAGGGAGTTAACCAGACTGATGCCAGGTGAGGGATTACGAGCTCAATCCTCACAAAAATTGGTCTAATCAATCTATAAACCTTTGTTGATTTGTCATCTAAGTCACCCAAGTAGATGCGAGCTCAGAATTAAATCCTTTTGGATAGAAATTTTGTGCACACTAGCTGAGTTAAATAATATGCTAGTTGACACTGTGAAATCCTTGTTGACCGTCGGATTTGTGTCCCCACCAGATCAACGATGGAATCCAAACTTGATGAAGAAGATTACATTGGAATTTTGTACACTTGAAAATATTGTTAAGTCATGCTAGTTGAATTAGATAAATCGATGTGCATCATCAATTTGTTTGATGGTTGATCCCAGCCATAGATCTGTTCAAAAGTTACTCGTTCTTTAACCCGTCTACCCTGGTTCGTCCCTGTGCTCGATCATTCAATTTTCTTGCAGGAAATTGGTCGAGGCAGTTAATGACTTGGGAAGAGTAAGGCATGGCATTCGATTTTGTGACTGAGAAACCCTGCAGTCTATAGAGGCCATGTTCTTTCTTCTGAAGCAAGAAAAACATAAATTGCGTGCCCAGTCTGTCAACCCTAGTCTTCATCTAAACGTTGTGGTCATTCGAACCATACTAGCATTGGATATGATCAATTATGCGTTATTTACTCTCCTGATTCATAGAGAAGGTTTTTTTCATGGTTGTGCAATGTGGTTCAGTCCATCTACATTGTGGTTGTGGAGAGTTTCTCATGTTACACATGGTGGTTCATGGTCGTGTTACATTAATTCCCTGTGTTACAAAGTGTATGAAACCCTGGATGTGTGTTACAGTGTTATCCTGAGCTACATTGTGTTATAGAGTGGTATGAAAACCCTATTTCTCTGTGTTACAGAGTGAATCCTGTGTGGTTGTGTTTCCTTGTGGTTTTTTATGATGTGCCTCCCTGTTTTGGTTTGAAATACTTAGGATTTGAAGAGGCCCAGATTTGGCTGACAAACCTAGTGAAGAGAGGAAACTCACAGACAGATCAAGAGGGGCTAGAAAATCCTTTATGAACACCCTGAAGAGCACTTGAAGGGAAGGTATGACATGAGGGAACTGTGTAGTAGTGAAGGGAATACTTCCTTGGGTTGGGTGTGTAGGTATTTGTGGGATGCCAAGCTAGATAGAGTTGGTGTAGGTGTCCATAAATCTGTGGTTGAGCTCACTAGATTAGAAATTCTACCTTTACATTGCCTTAGCAGCTTAATAAACCCAATTGTTGGCTGGTTTGGTTGATTTGTGGTGAAAAATTGACCAAGTGTGAGTCATTTCCTTAAAAATTTGAGAAACCCAACTGTAAGTTGGTTTAACTTTGTTTTGATGTGTGTGTGTGTTTTGACCTGGATGTGTGTGAGTCTGATGTTCCCTAAATCCTAGTGGAAATCATGCCCAGCTCGGGGGTGGCAGTGGTGTTGAGAGATTAATGAACACACTGGCCTATGGTTGGATGGAACGTTGCAACGACATAACTAGTTGTGGAACAACTTCATCATTCAAGTTAAGTATTCTCTGTTGTGTTATTTCTGCAATGTATTTTCTTATGAAGGAAATGACTATGTTGAATGCTTATGAATGAATGAATTCATGAACAAATATGATGAATGCTTGTAGTGTTTAGTAGAGTTTACTATTGATGAATGTTCCTGCATGTGAATCTATATTTTCCTTGTATGTTTCAATGCATTTTTCCTAAGTTCATGGAGGCTAGAATCCTATTACAAAGTCAAAATGCATCTTACTTAGTGTTTTCACCCCTTGAAATCCACCTGGGGAAGGCGGAAGGAGAAAACTGGAAAAGAGAAGTGGAAACGGGGCAGAATGTTGTGTTTCCACACCCCGGTATCCACCTGTGGGAGGAGGAGGGTGGAAGAGATAAAGTGTAAAAAATTTCTAAGGAAAAAGTTAACTTTCCAATTTCCAAAAACTGAGGTCGAAAAGTGGAATTCGAAAGTGCAGAAAAAGGCTAAGGTTGAAAGTCATGTTTTCTGATTCCTGAGTTCCAAACTGGAGGGAGGAATGGAGGAATGCAAAAGGAGGAAATGAGGATAAAGGTTTCCCTCATTTGATAGTTTTCCTATTCTCGATTTCCACACTAGGGGGTAGAAAGGCAGAATTTGAAAGGAAGAACCATGGATAGAGGATTCCATTGTTTGTTAGTTTTTTTATTCCCGAGTTCTGCACTAGAGGGAGGAAAGGAGGAATGTGCAAGGAAGAACATGGCTGAGTAATTTAGTCAAAAGTTATGTTTCCAATTTTCGATTTTCGAAGGCAGAATGCAGAAGTGTGGAAGACAAAAGTCGAAAAGTGGAAGGAACAGTTCTGTCAAAGGTTATGTTTCTGATTTCTGAGTTCCAAAGGAGGAAGGTAGAAGGGTAGAAGGCAGAAGGAGGAACATGGTTTAAATGAATCCATCACACATTTCGTTTCTGATTTCTAAAGGCAGAAGGCAGAATGGTGGAAGACAGAGTGCAGAAAGGATAGGTATAGTGCAGAAGAGGTGTTTCTAGTCACAGAAGGGATCTATCAAGGGAGAAACTATTGTTACATATTTTCTAAGCCTGAGAATGAATGTTGAAGAGTGTGTTAACATCCATGCCCTATGTTTCGAAAGGAGAACAAGGTTTCTTGAAGAAATTTTTTTAATTTATCTGCATTATGGGGTATGGGGACGTTACAGATTTAAGTCTTACATCATGTATAACATACATCTTTTCAAACTTATTTTCCCTTTTTGATATCCTGGATTTGAATAGATAGGGTAGCTAACTGCAACTGGATCTATGGCATATCATTACCTATTTCTCCAACTCAGTGAGGCTTCTAATTTCATAGATATCTCTAATGCTTCATTCTGTGACACAATATTTTGTTGCATTAGTGGTACCCGGATATGTGGCAAAAGCACAGTTATAAACCGTTCCTTATGTTTCACATCAAACACCTGGAAACTTACCCTAGCCATCATATTCTTGAATCTTTGGTTGAAATCCCATACCGATTCGGTTGGATACTACTTTATTTATTTTAGCTCATTAATTCACTGTGATTCAGAATTAGGTTTCTTAGATTCATTTGTCAGTCTTGTCTTGATCTCGAGTAATGTCTTTTGTGCATTCCTAGTAGAAAATTTCATATACCAATATAGGGCACGATCTCTAAAATACATGATCATATGAGCTCTTTTTATGACTTCATATTGCACTTGTTGAACATTCCACACAAAGTCCCAGTCCCATTAAAAATAGGCAACTTCATATCAGCCCCAACCATCCTCGGTATTTGGGGCATCGACAAACTCGAACTTTATGGTGTACTATGAGGAATTTTAGTATGTGAATTGCTATGTTGACTATTATTTGGAAAATACTGTGATGAATTCTTAGGTCTTACCTCATTTTTTAGGAGATGTATGTGGGTTCATGGGTATGTCACAACCTTGGTCCTAATTTAACTATGCATATTCTTCTTCCTCTGAGACAAGCTACTATTCTTCCTCTTCATTGCAATATTATTGATTGAGTAGTGGTATTGGTTCGTAGTCTCCCCTTCTAGTCACATGACAACTCTCTATCCTAGTTGCAACCCTTCTCCTCTTGTTTGACTATAAATTCTTCCCATTCCTTAGGTACCCACTCTCTTCGTTGGTCTCACTTACTCCTCCACAGAAAAATTCATCATATCTCATATATTGTTTTTCGGGCCTTCCTCTGTTCGACTCCCATTCTCCTGCACATGATCTCTCTACTCGACGGAGTCCATGTTATTCGAAATACTCACCTTCTGCAAACATAAGTTGTTTATCTAGCCTGAAAAAATGTAATCTAGAACAAATGAGTAACAACAATGAGAAGCACTTCCCCTAAGATTGATAGATGCTTGGAATGGGTTCTTTCACATGTCATACAATGTGATGTACCAACCTTTTGGAATACTATATCTCCACATTTTCACCTACAAGAAGTACATAACAAAGTATATACAAGATCAAAGCACCAAGTACAATCTATAATCCTATGTTGATGACTAAGGAATTCAACAATGAAACACGTGATCAATACACAATATGATTTATGGGAAAGGAACTTTCATTGCACTAATAGAATAAGAGAGAGATGTTCAGAAGTCTCTTCTCAAGCAAAAATTTGCCTCCAAATATTCAAACTTGTCCACCTATTGCTTGCTCTCCTTGCTTATATTTGTCCAGAGTTTTGATGTTGTAGAATAATCTTCCTCCCTTTACCCATGGAGGATGAGCCAAGATTTATAGCCACGGGAGGATAGGGAAGGTTGATATTATCATGGGTTTGGTGGAGGGGAGATACTACAAGGATGGATCTTGAGCCCAGGTGGTCCAGGAGTATGGGGATGAGTTTTCTACGAAGCTAAGGTTCCAGAAGCTTCATGAAACTTCTCTTTTTATCTTTAAAAATCGAGCATCGCTCTTTGTCAACTAAGACAGATCGTTACCCATAGTGCACCGCTCATTCTATGAAGGCATGTGGTGATGGCACCGCTTTTTGTTCATGGAAAACAGGTGTTACACATTGGGGTAACACACATTGTCCACAAGGAAAGTGTGGTGGTGGACAAAAGCATGAAATCACTGATCCTTGCCCAAATTCAACTTCACAACTTGGGGATTTGGGGAAAGTTCTGGTGTTTGGTTCTCATAATATGATGATGAAGAGAAATGTGTGTAACAAAATTCCCCACAAAGCATGAGTCTAGAGGATCATGATAGGTGAGGGCTTTGTAAGAGACAAGTTATCACTTCGAGGCAAGATTTCAGTGATTAGAGATCTTTATAAACCAGGCTTATTCTGCATGACATCAATAATTTGATTCATATCGATATGACTCTCATCATGGTTGTGGACCAATACAAATCATATCCATGTGATACAGAATAAAATTTGAGCATAACCATGACCATACAAATGTGGATCCATGCTAAGACTCAAAAAAATACTTCGTCGCAACCTGGGGAAAGCAATGAGCACTTAATAGATACTTAGGGTCTTCATCGCATCTTCAACAAAGTATGATTATATCCATGTGATTACAATGTATTGATATCGAACATGGTAGAAACCACTTGATTATGGGTTAATGATGAGGACCATTAAAAAGTGTGACGGAGATCACCATTAATGTTGATGATTCCCAAGGTACTCCAGTACAATCCACCGAATGTGAATAGATGTTTTGATGTCGAACACTCGGTTGAATATTTCAATCAAAGGTCGATGATGTAAACCTATGTTGAAATCGAGAGAATTTTCCATTGAAGCATACAAATATGAAGGTACTATTTCTGTTTCTAAGACTAGTTCCCATATGATGAGCTGAAGTTGACAAGAATAATCTCATCGAAGGAGGGCCATGATGTATCCCACATCGATGTTACAAAACTCGGAACAAATTTATGGAATTTGAGTATGATATAACCATAGGATTGACTCAAAGGTGACACACAAAGGTAGTTTTTGACTGCAGATGCAAAATCTCAACATAATTTTCCTTTTGAACATAGGGCAGCATGACCAAAGACTTGGTGGCACTGACCTGATGAGGTGGACTCCAAGACATAACGTGATGATGAACGATGCATTCTTTGAAAGACTCAAAGGAGTGACATGACTCATGAAAGTAGATTGACTTAGAAGCAAGATGAATACCCAATTGACTGAATGAAATGCAAACAAGTGCCATGTTCAAAGGTGACTAGAAACTACCATTATTGCAAATGAAAAATGTTTCCCTTCCCTTACTTTCCCCATCATGATTGATGAGTGCCTCTTTTCATTTTTACGAGTTCAAAGAGGGTAACAAACACTCGTTGTAGCTTATCATGGCATAAGTCCATTCTCACATGTTTTATGAACTTGATAAAGGGGGGGTTCGTTCCCAAAAGCGGGTCTCTTAGTGTTTAATTTAACAAGTCCGGCGAAAGTAAACTTGATATCATTCACATTTAAAGAGTCTGAATGAAATGGAAGAATACTCCAAATAGTCTATGAGGCCTAAAAAAGTATGAAATAATACCTTAGAGAACTCTTCTAGTCAATGACCAGAGTATACCTTTTCGCAATTTAGTCAATCCAAACCGAAAAGGGGTAAACTATCGTCAAAAAGATGACTCTTCAGATCCTTCTACGAGCGTGAAGAAGACAAGTTCACTCCATGATCTTTTCACATTTTAGGAGTCTGAAAAGAGCTTAAAGAATACTCCATTAGGGTTTCTTTTTGTCAAAAGGATTTTAACGAGCCTGAAAAGGAAATTAAATTTGACTCAGAAATTTAGTACTAGGTATAACGAGCACGACTAAAATTTCCAAAATAGCACTCAAGAGATTTTTATGTTTTGTGTGAGGATGATAAAGTCAAAATAACCTCATTCACAACCAAAAAAAAGATTTGTCCATGCCCTACAAGTCTCAAAATGACCATTAGACTCAAAAAATATTAAAAACTAGGATTTATAAATAATTTGAGGGTAAATATTTAATAAAATAACAAAATGAAATAAAACCCAAAAATATTTGAATAAAAGCTAGTAAATAGTAAAAATATTTACCATTTGCATTTTTACCAATTGGAGAACATTTTGAGCCATTTGGGGTTCAGATTTAAAACGAGGATTATGGAGCCGTTAGTCCACCATTTTCAGAACCGTTAGTACCAGGTAAATCCTAAACTCATTTCCAATCTTTTCATGGTTTCCTTTTCCATTTCGTGGTATTTTTAGTGTTTTAGAAGCAATTACCCAAAGGGAAAATACACCCACTGGGTAACGTGCTTTCCTATTTCGGGAAAGGAGGTACCAAGGTGACACCGCACATTTTTCTATAGAAAAGAGCGGTGGCACCACTCTATCATAAAGGGAGATAGGAGGTGCCACAAGTTTCCCTAGAACATGAATAAAATAAGACAAAAGAAAAAATCTTAAGTATTTCAAATGATTGATTTTATGTTCTAATGCTTTATATTAAGCTTTTGGCATGCTATCTTCAAAAAATATGGTGATATGGAAGGAAAGAGAACATGAACTTGGTGATGTAAGAGTTGGGAATGATGTTGGTACGGTGGTTTCTTTGTGTGGGTGTGGGATCCTAAAATTCTTCAATGTTCCTAGCATGGGGTCACTGGTAAAGCTACTGGAGTACAATGTCAGGACTCGGAACCCTAAGCAATAGTACTTTGAGGTAGGGGCTCATGTTCTGACATTGGAAGTGGAGTATATCTACTTACTTATAGTCTTATCACAGCAGGGAGTTCCCATTTCAGTGACAGGTCCTCATGGTGGAGAAATCACCACATTGGGTCTTATTGATTGTTACTGCTTCCCAAGTACCCAAATGTGTGGGAATAAAATTCCCATAAAGGTTGTTAGAGATCTACCTCTTCGTACAATATTATTCACCATGCACTGCATCTCGGGGAGCCAAGGGGCTCACCAAGCATCATGCACACATATTCTCTATGCCATAGAGGCAATGGTGCCCATGGTCTTTAACTGGGAGGAAGCCCTACTTGTTACTCTGAAGTAACAACTGACTAAATGTCAGCGAGGAGAACTAAAGAATTTTGGTTACGACACTATCTTAGTGTCTTTTTTCTTCAAGAGAGTAGCACATTTGAGGTCACAAGTGTCCTTCACTAAGTTGAGGGCATGGGACCCTTGTACATTGCGTTGGGTGGAGATCATGGCCCGCCATGGTGGTGGAGGCTCTAGGGTAAAGTTCAAGACCGCATTCTTCCAATGGTCAGATGATCATATCCTCATGATTGAGGATTATGCATACACTGGTACCGACTTTTAGGGAGATCCTGATTTGGCCCTACTAGTAAATTCCCAGTGGGCTGATATGGGTAAGTGAGACACAAAGGCACTGATGTTTTTATGATTTTTATGTATGTTAACTAGACCTATCTTTCTCATGCAGATGTGGGACTGGCACGACCTAGGGGTTCATCTCCCATCGATAGGTGAGCAAAGGCCCGTTTTGTACATAGAGGAGATGACGCAATGACCGAGCTAAACGAGAACCTCAGCTAGTTGACACTAGATATCCCGGACATCACTATGGTTTCCCTCCCTAAAAGGTATCATAGACACACCATGGGAGTGTCATCACATTTCAGACGCTTGCTACATAGAGTGGCAAGGGTCTTCATGTGCTATCATGAGCACCACTAGGGTCCCACATGATGTAGACACTGAAAGCTATCTAGCTTTAGTATTTTTTGTTATTTTGTATATATGAAAGCTAGCGTGTTTCAGTCGGGGTCTCGAGACCAATTTTTTGTAAAAGCACACTTATATATATATGCATAGACTTATTGGAGGCCTATCTGTTTTCAAACATGGAATGATATTTATATGAGTTGTATGTCTTTTTACTATTTACATTTATTTACAATGAACCATGTCTTTTACTTTTCAAATGTTACAAATGTGCAACATACCAATCTAACATGTAATTGGAAAGTGAATATGGAACTGTGTTACATAATCTAGGAAGATGCTGATAAGTAATAGTTTCAAATGATCTTTCCAACAAACGTACTCTCCAAAAGAGTCGAAGAAGCACCGGGTTACGAACGGAATAAACATGATTTAAATGAGAAACCAGTAACTGAGATTCCATAAATACTATCAAATGATCAATGTCACGAGATGCAGCTTCAGTTAACAAACCTATCACCGCATGATACTCGACAATGTTATTGATGGTCAGACCTATACAAACTGCGCCTAGACTAACTAGGTCATGAGCTTGGGAATATAATACCCAGTCGGTTGAAGAAATATTTAGGGTGGGACAAAAAGCACCATCAACAAAACCATAGAAGGCCATATGATATTCAAACATGGGATAAACAGTATTGACAATAAATCAAAACCATATTAAATAAGAAAAACCACACTAAAATCCAAAAAATGTACATATATACAAGGCACTAATGCAAAATATATCTCAAGAATAGTACCTTTTCAGGTACAACCCATTGCGAGGTTTCCCAAAAGGTATCCCATCATAGTCTACAAGCTTGTAGGACCCTTTTTCTAAGAATTTACTCACAATAAAAGGACCATACCACATTGATTCAAGGTTCCCCTTCCCAAGTTTTTCATGTTTCTGATCGTATGTCAAAACCAGATATCCTTCATTAAAAACATGAGGTTGAACTGATTTATCATATTGAGCCTTGAATCGTCTTTTGTGTGACTCATTGGCCAAAGTGACATCCTGTCGAGTCTCATCAAGGTTAAAAAGATAAAGGAAACTTTCTTCTTCGGTAGAAGTGTTAGGTAGAAGCTCTACTGCAAGCTTGAGTGATGGAATTTCACACTTGATAGGTAGGAAAACTTCCAGTCCATAGACTAATTGAAAAGACATAAAGGTAGTTGATGTTTTTACTGAGGTTCAATAATCCCATAGTGCGGAAAAGAGAGTTAAGTTCCAATCGTATTTATGATCTCCAACCATCCTACAAAGCATTGTCTTAAAGACCTTGTTAATGGCTTCAACCTGGCCATTATCTTGTGGATAGTAGGGGGTTGATTTTTCATGACGAAAACCCAACCTGGTACTTATCTCAGCCATCATCTGATTACAGAAATGATATCCATGATCAGTTACTATGGCTTATGAAACTCCAAACCTAGCTATGGTGTGATTAAATAAGAAGAGGGCACGGCAATCTTACCATCCTTAGCATATGTAGGCATTGCCTCAACAAATTTTGTGAAATAATCCACAGCTGCAATAATGTAACCATGCTCCCCGGCCGAGGTACGATTACAATGCATAAAGTAAATCCCCTATTTGGAAAAAGGGCCAACGACAATGACGGGGTGTAATAGAGCAGGGTGGGTGTGCCTTTTTCGATAGAAAAGCTGACATGGTGGGAATGTTTTAACTGCTTCATGACAATCTTTGAAGATTGAGGGCCAAAAATACCCAGCGCGAAGGATTTTCTAGGTTGTAGCCATCCCAGAAAGATGACTACCACAAGCTCCAGAGTGGTAGTCATTCATGACTTGTTTAGGCTCATCATGAGTAATACATCATCGAAGGATAGATTCAATACCACACTAGTATAGGGTATCATTAAGAATGCGGTAATACTTAGCATGATGACAAATGCGTCGGCGATCGTCAAGGGATAGATTGGGATGAAATATTTAGGTTTGGAGATATATGATCAAATCTACATACCACGGGTTGGTCATGCTTATCAGGAACAAGAATTCATCCAGAAATGAATCATTGGGATTAGCTTCCATGAGAGCACAAGGAAGGTCACACATCAACTCCATGAATACCACTGAGTTCTTGGAAGTGGTATTGACAAAATCTAGATCAAAATCATGTAGGATAACAATCCAATAGGAATATTTCCTCGCTAGTACCTGAAGGGTGAGAATATAGTACATAGGGTTTTGATTTTCCATCACAATAGTAGTGCGAAGTAAGATGTAGTAACATAAACATTACACAATGATGACTGTAGCCAAATATAGCTTCTCCACATGTGAGTAGAGGGTTTCAGATTCAATGATACTCTTACTCAAATATTATATCATGTGTTCTTGGCCATTCGTATTTTCCTAAACTAAATCCATACCAATGGTAGTAGTAGAGACGACAATGTATAAAATAAAATATTTCAAATAATTTGGGGGGTGAAACATAGGTGAGTGTGTTATATCATGTTTCAAATTATCAAAATCTCTTTAATCCTGATCATCCCACAAAGAGGGAGTGATCTTTTTCAAGAGACACATGTAGCCATGCATTTTCTCTGCAAAATTGCACATAAAACGATGAAGAAATTTTTCCTTCCCTTGCAAACTTTGGAGTTCAGTAATCTATGTCGAAGGTGGTAAGGCCATGATAACAACCATTTTTAATGGATCGATTTGAATCCCATCCCTAGAAACAATGAAACCAAGTAAACGTCCATTCTCAACACAAAAAACACACTTGTGTGGATTCAACGAAATATGGTAATGACAACATCGAACAAAAATGTGCTTAAGATGCCCTAAATGGTCTTCCCACTGTTGTGAATGATCAGGTAGGTCATCCAGATACGGTTCCACTATGTGTTTTTTATCATGAAAAGCTTACGACATGGATCCTTGGAAGGTAGCTCTAGCATTCTTCAAGCCAAAAAGTAGCTTCCGATAAGAAAAGGTTCCCCATGGGCAAATAAATGTTGTTTTGTGCTAGTTGGTAGCTAAGATCTAAATCTGATTATAGCCGGAAAATCCATCCATAAAAGAAAAAATGACACTTCCAACACAGTTTTCGATGATCTGATCGATGTGAGGAGTAGGAAAGTTGTCCTTTGAACAAGCTTTATTCAGGTCCCTAAAATTGATACAAACCCGAATAGTGCCCTATTTCTTAGAAACATGAACAATATTAGACACCCACTTGGTTAAAGGCACGGGGTATATAAAACCAGCTTTCAAAAGCTTCTCAACTTCAGCGCTAATGGTTGCAACTTTTCTTCAGTGGTCCTAGAAAAGTTTTTTCCTAACAGGTCTTGTCGTCAGGTATGTCTTGATCTCATGTATGATAGTAGATGGATCAATCCCAAGAATTTATTCATAAGTCCAGGAAAAAACATCACGAAATTCCTTAAAAAGAGCTTGGTATTCCTCAATTTCTATTGTCGAGCAATTCTGACCTATTTGTATATGCTCGACAACACTTGGCTTAACCGATATATAGAGGGCAATTGTTTTGGTTATGTTGCATAAATTCCCTTAAGAATCAACACCTTGCAGTAATACAGGTGTTTGCGGGTACTTGACTATATTAGGATTGATCAGAGAAACAAAATCTGAATCTACCGAATCAGCATTAGGAAGAAATGAAGATCGATGATGAAAGTCTTCCCATAAATATTCATCCAGATTCATAACCTCCATAATAGACTCATCCGATGGAAAATTATGTAAGAGATAATCTAAAGTCGGGAGATGGGAATCTAGCCAGTAGGGCAGATGGTAAGGATCCGATGCTACCAAATGATGATCGTCTATGTAAGCATCAGAAAATTATTGAATGGCATCATACAGGGCTTTGTGTGAACTCAAAGATTATGGTTCAACAATCTATTTTCTCTTAGACATGCCCTCAGTCATGGAGGATATCATGTTTACCATGGCATTTTTTGTACTAGGAGGAGTAGTGTTGGATGGAAAAACTCCCATGAGTGAAGAATATTTCAACAGTTGAACCCCTATAGACTGATAGGGTGGAGGTGACTGCCCTAACATAGGAACATTATTTTTCATGGAAGCAGTAATATTCGGTGAGAAATAATCAAGATGATTTATAGTCACAATTTTTCCATAATGTCAGAATTGGAGTGTGCGAAAACCAACGATGTAACGACTGTCATAGCATAGAACCAATTCCTTCCTAACAATAAATTGTAATCTATAGGAGCATCGACCACTTCTACCTGAATAGAAATGATTTTTCCCCAGATCGATGGACAATGCCGATAATAGATCGTGGGGTTGAAAACCTCGTCCATCGAAAGCTTTTAAGGTGGTTGGTGACTTAATAACCTCAAGGGAACCAATGGATATCCAACAAGACATAAACAAAATTGATGTGGAAGCTCCCTCATCCAAGACTATATGATGGACCTTTCAACCCACCACTCTAGTTGCAATTTGAAAAGGGAGCTAATGGGATAGCCTTGATTTACAATTATCCACATTAAAAGTGATCATGGTGGAATTATCAGGATCGAAGGCCCCTAGAGTTGAAAAAAAATTATTGCAGAGTACTTCCAATGTGGACATAGCATAGGTGTTATCAACCAAAATGGCACTTCTCCATTCGAGTACTGACATCCAATATGTCAGGACACAAAAGGACAAATAGGATTGAAGTATCCAAAACACTATAGATGTGCATGACTGTTGATACATAATCTCCTCACCAACTTAATATATTTTTATTTGGAGATTAGGGTTGTGCACGTGGCTATTTGCATTGCAACCCACATGTCATATGCGACTATTTTCATTGCAACCCACATGTACATTGAACACGCGACTTTCCTTAAAGCAAGGAGAGTGTCATACGCAGCTTTCCTATATTAATACTCGTGTGTACCTTAATTTAATGTTAAAAAATATAAATCATGATTAGGTGAGATCAGTTGAGTCCCTAATCATAACTATCTCAACTGTCTCAACCATCCTAACGTTTGAAGCCTCTCTATTTACCCATTTATAAATAGAGGGCATGGTATGGGGCTAATCAATCATTCTCAGAAGAGAAAAGTTATACTGGTGGTTTTCCTTCAGACATCTTGGAGTAGCAGAACTCAGTGTCCTCGGTTTGCAGAGGAGTCCTTGTTTCAGAAGTTGGGTTATAATCTCACCATTCTCTATTTCTTAATAAAGAAAGTTCTTCTTCCATTTTTTGTATTATTGCATTCTTGTATTTGATGAATTATGATTTGTTTAATTATTTTATTATGAGCATCTATCTCATTAACCATTGATATATATATATATATATATATACAAGATATTTCCGGAAGAATTTTTTCTTTGCAGGTGAATTGGAGAAGCCCTGGAAGCTTTGGAAGAGACTGAAAGAGGAGAATACCAAGCTTGGATCAGCCGTCATAAATTGGGTATGCTAAGCTTCCTTCCTATTCATATTTCAATTTCTACATAAGTTGATTGTATGCAAGTGTTTTAGTAATTTGGAAACCCCAGAGACCCTAGGTTACAAGGGTGCATTGTCCTAAACAATAGAACTGGTGACTCCACTGGGGAGTCCAGCCTGTTGTGGGTTCATTCTTTAGGTTCCCTTTCCAGCCTTTGCTTCTTTTTTATTCTGGGAGTGTTTAGTATTTTTTCCTTTGATTTATAGTTTGCTATGTTCAGGACCTTGTTGCTAGTCTTTTTTCTTTGAAATTTTTTTAGCAACACGTGCAGGATGTCTGCCTAGATAGTCGCGTGTTTGAATGTGTACACGTTGGTTTCCTTCTAACAGTCGTGTGTCGTACGCGAGTTGTCCTCATAGATAGTCACATGTTTCCTGTAGCATTCTTTGGGTTCATTAGGGTTTGCTTGTCCCTATTTTTGGCCTTTTGATTGCTTGTGAGGGTTCTGTTTATGATATGACTCTGTGAGTCTGAGGTCTGTATGTCACATCGTTTACTTGATTTCTTCAAGTCCTTGAGATTTTGTGTTTGGTTTTCTTTTATTGGTGAGTGTAGGTGGTTCTCCTACTTGGTTTTTAAGTTTGACTGCTTTTGTTCTAGGTCAGTGATCAAGTCCTTTGAATACTTTATGCTCTGTACTGCTTCTTGTAGTCTGAGTTTGTCACTTTTCTTTTTGTGGATCTAGTGAGTTTTTAAGTTTGTTAATTCCTCCAAGTAAAGGTTCGTTCCAGTTTCTTCCTCTTGGTTGAAGTGGGTTACTTTGGGATCTTTTTGCCTCATTCATTTGCATAGTAATTTTTGAATTTGTTTGAAAAGAAAAGACAAAAATATTTTATACTTTTGCATTAGGTTGCATTCAGTATTTCTTTTCACTATTTTTCAAAGAAAAATTAAAAAATTCTTAAAAAAGAGTCTTGTAGTTTCTCATGCTTAGTTTTAATTTCATTAGCTTTTACTTAGAAGAAAAGAAAAGTTGGCTTAGTAGTTGCATATTGCTTTGAATTTCTAGATATTATATCATTTTTTCTTTATTTTATCGATTCTATAATACCATACAAGTTTCACTCCATTTTCCTCTAACTAAAAATAGCCTATTAAAAAGAATGACATAATTAAAAATTACTAGTAAGTTTCTCTTTTTTAGGTTAATACACCAACTAGCTTAGGCAAGACTCGTGGATTAGGGAGTTTAACTCTCCACAAGTATTTGATTTCAGACGTAGTTGGCCAATCACTAGGTGAATTCTCCTCTATATTGAGTGTATCTGGGAAGCTCCTTTCATACATGATCTAAGCACGAGGCCGCGTGAGGACCTAGACTGAGGAGATAACACTTCGATTCCTTGTTCGAGTGTATATCAGGATTTTTACGCATCTGGGGACTTCTTTCATTACCACCTCTTGGGCCCCGTGTGGTGCCGGTGTTGATAGGGTTTCGGGCTTTGCTACCCTACCCATGCATACAAATCAGGCTTGCGACTGTCCCCCCAGACTCTTAGTGTAGTTTCGGTAGCCTTTAGTCTCTTTAACATTAGGGTTCATACACAGGTATACCGGAAGGATATTTTTGGTCTACCTTAGACGGGCTTGGAAGGTAACCCCAATAGAAGGTGTGGGAGGGAAGTTGGGTGATTCCTCTGCTTGTGCCTAAGAACATCTACAGGGACGCCAAGTAAACATCTATCAGCTTTATTTTGGAAGGAATATATTATACTCACTTGTATGTTTGGCTTTAGGAAATTTTTAGTGAGTGTTGTGTGGTTTGTTTGTATTTAGTCGGCCTTTAGGTGTGTGAAGAGTTAATTTTTAGCTATGGAGGACCAACCTCTCAGAAGGTCAAGAAGGTTGAAAAACCTTCCTCAAGCTATTATAGTGGAGCCTCCACCACCCCCTCAAAGGAGAAGATCTGAGATATTGACGGTTCTTTTGAACTGGTAGGAGTAAGCAAAGTTCCTAGTGAACCGAAACTTAGGACTAATCTAGTTGATACAACCGCAGTAGAGATTGAAGACTTAAAGGCTGACCTGTTTGTAAATAACTTTAACCCACCTCTTACTGACTTAAATGATCTTGTGATCATCCAATTTCTACCTTTTACTTCACTTGTGGTTGGTGTTCCCATGAGCAGAGTTATGGCTAACTCTGGAGAGGGTATTTCTACCCCCACTTCAGCCATTTTGGTTGGAGGAGTTCCACCTCCCCCGGTTGGTACTCCTAGAACAAGTGCATCTAATGCACCTTTATCACCAAGTAATCAAGTGGTCCAACCACTGTCTTCCTCCCATGTAGTAGATCCTTCTAGTGGGGTGGTCACTAGGATTGCCAGTGCACCTTTTGCTTCCCCCTCTTTCATGCACATTGCTCAGAGTGGTCCTAGTGGATCCTCCTCATTTGTTCAGGGATTCCCATGGAATGGGGTGAAAATTCCTCCATCTACTCCTTATGTAGGCCCTACACCTGCATATGTGGGGATGTAGTTTGGAAACATGAACTCTTTTGTACAAGGTTTCCAGACCTCGGTTTCAACCCCATTTATGAGCTCTCCTTTTTCCCTTTTTAGCGGAGGGATACCTGCTCTATTCTTTCATAATACAGTTTCATCTGGAGGGGCTCAAACCACTTATACTGCACTGTACACAAATAATCCACTGGTTTATGGGTGGAATCCGTTTCAAAGTAGTCCAACTACTTCACAACTAGCGGCTGGGGTCAACCCCACCTTTACATTTGGGAACCAGGGGGAAAGTCCTTCTACATCCCAAACTCATGCTTTTCAGGATCCGGTTAGGCCTAAAATTTCATTCCTAGTAACGTTAAACTTTCCAGATTTGTCTAAGTTAATGAATGACCCGATGAAACATAGTGCCACATGGCACATGTCCCAAGAAAGTTACCCTCTAACATTCCCAAGTTTGAGGGCAAAACTGGTGAATATTCGAGTGCCCATATCACCACTTTTCACTTATGGTGCTCTTCCAACTCGCTGAATGATGACACCGTTCAGTTGAGGTTGTTCCAAAGAAATTTGACTAGTGTTGCAGCAAAGCGGTATATTGAATTTCCCTATGCTGCATTTGACAGTTTTTGGGACTTAGCAAATGTGTTCCTGAACCACTTCTAGCTTCGTGTCCAGTATGACGTCGGAATAGACCTATTTTCTACCTTTTGGAAAGACAAAGCCATGTACATCTCGGATCACATCCAAGAGTGGCGAAGAGGGAAGAGGATTATAAAATCCACCCCCCCCTGAGGTCTTGTTAAAGTGGATCCTTGAATATTTATTGCCTTATATACCTAAGGATATATCCACTTAGGGGATGACCACTAAAGAAGAGGCCATCCTCAGAGCCCAACAGATGGATTTAAAATATGCTTAGTATGGGATTTTATATGAAATCATACCTGAGGCACCACGATCTACCCATAGTGTCGAGAAACCCAAGCCTGGACCCCATGCCGATCATGTGGTTGGTTGAGTTAATTATCCCACTATAGATTCATTGGCCAAGAAAATCCATGAGTTGTTTGTCAAGTAATCTACAGCGGAGGCAACAAAGGCTGCCCCCTCACCCCAGAATGAAAATGTTTTTGCACAATCCTACCAAAAGGTAAATCAGCAGCCTAGTGGGAAAAAGAAGAAAGGGAATAAAGGTGATGGAAATAAAAACAATACTAAACCCACAAACAATGCTGATGGGGGAAAGAAGGATAAGAAGAGGGTTAAATTTCCTTGTAAGTTGTGCCAGGGAGATCACTTAACTCATCAGTTCCCTCTCATTGACCAAGCCTAGAAGTTGCTTAAGAACCAACAACCGACTTTCTTGAAGGATCCATTTCCCCAAGGACGGAATGCAAATATTGTTTCTAATGTAGTTGGGGGCACTCATGGTGCCCCTCCTGACCAAAATTATATCAACATGGTACGATCTAGTACCTTGCTCCAGATAAGAAACAAAAAGTATGAGACGGAGGTTCAGGAGAGGGGTAAGTCTGTTGGTGAAACCTCTAATCCTCTCACACTCGAGAAACCTGCTGATCCAATGCCTAAAATACCGAAAGGTGTCTTTAAAAAGGAATTTCACAATCCAAACTCTAGGGATGCTTCTAACTACTCTATGGTGGAAGCTTTGTCCCAAAATCCTTGTGTGATGTCCGCATTGGAAGTGCTTCAGAGTTGTCCTGCTCAACGAGATTACCTTTTAGCACCTTTAGGCAGTATGGATTATTCGAGTTTGATTGAAAAGTTTATTCTATCAAACGTTAAGATGTGCCTACTGTATCATGTGCCTTTGTCAACAGATGTCGCTCATGGTGGTAAGAACATTGGGTGTACAGATGTTGACGAGGGTGCTTCCACATGTTTTATGTCTCTTTCTTGTTGGAAGGCTTTAGGTTCCCTAGAACTAGTTCCATCAAACACCTTGCTTAATGCTTTCGGCGAGAGGTATTTTTTCCCGCATGGTATCCTACCAGCTTTTGATATTAAGTTGGCAGGGAAAGCGGTGTCTGTTGAAGTGGAGGTGATTGATGCTCCATTGGACTATAAATTGTTTATGGGGAGAAGATGGACTTACGCTATGTGCACAATTACCTCAGTTGTTCTTCAAGTAGTGTTTTTTCCACATGAAGGAAAGTTGGTTACTGTTGACCAACTCAATTTTTCTCGAAGGGTCCATTTGGAAACGAATGAGTCCACCGTACCTTTGGTTGATCAGGTCAAACCGGCTACAGAGATCTTGGGGGCTGGAATGTATTCATTGTTAATGGGCACATTTGATATCCCAGCCCTGATAAATTATCTAGGTTCTACGAGTGTGGGTAAGTCTATCACGACAGTTGTCTATAGAACTTATCCTTGGGTTCTTCCTACCCGTCACGAACCTTAGGTGCCCTTATATGTATTGGAAGTGGCTTACCAAGCTATTTTTAACATCACCGTTGATCCGATATCAACTCCTTCTACAGTCTTAGAGGAGTCAGAAGAAGCTTCCTTGCCTGCTTTGGCAGAGAACTCTTTATATTCAGATGACTACTTAGACATGGTTTTTCCTTTGGATGAAGCCATTTTGGAAGCTATGAGTGGGATAGACAAGATCTGCGAAGATCTTCACCATAGATCCTACTTCCTTCGAGAGCTGAGTAGAATTGAAAACCAGGAGTTCCACGTGAGATTGACAGATAATGTTGATCTACCGATTAATACCTTCCCAAGGCAGGGAATTTTCACCGAGGGGAATATCGAAAAAATTTCCATTACCATTCCTATCAACATCTCTGCAAACCTCGACGTCATCGAAAATGTATATATCGGTGCAAATTGCTCTCCGGAGGAGATTGCTATCTATATTGCCTTATTTAAGGAATTTTGCGACGTGTTTTCTTGGTCATATGAGGAGATTCCAGGAATTGATCCATCGATTGTTGAACATGAAATCCGAACCTGTCATGATGCTAAACCAGTTCGACCAAAGCTTAGACCTATTAACCCGCGTAAGCAGCAGCCGTTAAGGCTGAAGTGGAAAAATTGCTAAAAGATGGGTTCATCTACCCGATTGCTTTGGCAGAGTGGGTATCCAATCCTATTCCCATTGATAAGAAGCAAGGGATGATACACGTATGCACAAACTTTCATGACTTGAACAAGGCATGTCCCAAAGACAATTACCCCACACCTTTTATAGATCAAATCATTGATGCTTGTGCCGGTAGTGAATTTTTTTCGTTTATGGATGGTTTTTCCATATACAATCAAATTCAAATAATGCCAGAAGACCAGAACAAAATGAATTTTATTTGTCCATGGGGTACCTTCGTGTACAAAAAAATGCCCTTTGGATTGAAAAATGCAGGGGCTGCCTTTCAGCGAGCAATGAATTTTTCCTTCCATGACATTAAGAGCATTGCCAAGCTGTACATAGATGATTTTCCTTCTCATTCTCATAAGAGGATCGATCATCTAGATCACCTTCACTTAATCTTTGAATGATGTAGACATTACAAAATACGCTTGAATCCCCACAAGTGTATTTTCTGCGTTGAGTCAGGATGTCTACTCGGGTTCATAGTATCAAAGAAAGGTATTTAGGTGGATCCTTTGAAAGTAGAGGACATTGTAAATCTGCCTCCTCCTCGTTCTATCAGTAAACTTCAAATCCTGTAAGGAAAGTCTATTTTCCTTCGACGTTTTATCGTTAACTATGCCAAGATCACTAAGGGTTTCATGCGCCTGTTGAAACAGGACACTCCATTTGTATGGGATGAAACCACACAACTTGCTTTTGAGGCATTAAAGAAATCTTTGATGTCGGATCCTTTGTTACATCCACTGGATTACTCTCAAGATTTTATATTGTATATGGCTGCGCTGGAATTGACCATTGGGGTAGTGTTGGTCCAGGAATATGACAAGCGCCAAGAGCATGTTGTCTATTATCTTAGTCGCACATTGGTTGGTCCTGAACTTTGATACTCCCATGTCGAGAAGTTGGATTTAGAAGATTTTTATGCTATGCAGAGGTTACATCACTACAACCTACTAAGGACCACTACAGTAGTGGCATATGTTAATCCCTTTCAGTATTTTTTGTCCCGACACATAATCGGGAAAAAATTCAATAAATGTATAGTTATTCTCCAAGATTTTGACTTGGATTTCCAGTTTGCCAAACATAAAAAGTCCTTAGTTTTTGCAGAGCTTATTGCAAAATTTTCGACGAAAGAGAATGTAGTGGTTGAAGAAGACTCATTCCTAGATGAGTACATTTTTTTTAATTTCAACCTCTAATCCTTGGTACGGAGATATACTTATTCATCTCTAGACTTTGAAGTGTCATGCATCGTTCTCGAGGGAATAGCGACGTAATATGCATGTACATGGGAAGAGCGGCGTAATATGCACGTACATGCAAAAAGCTACCTTATCATCGGGGATACTTTGTACCATCGAGGGGTACACTCTGTTTTGCATCGGTGCCTCACCCATGAGGAGGCCAAGCATGTCCTAAATGATTCCCATAGCGTAGCATGCGGGGGTCATTTATATGGGTTAGCAACGGCCCAGAATATTTTACATGCTGATTATTCCTAGTCCACGATCTTTAAGGATTGTGTGGAGGCTGTGAAGCGCTTTCATCCATGTTAGCTCTACACCAATAAAATGTGGTAACATCCTGCTCCTTTGTTTTCCATCATCGCGGTGGGCCCCTTCACTAAGTGGGGGATGGATTGCATGACATGCAACCTAGTTTTGACTGGGGAGCACAAATATATCATTGTCATTGTTGATTACTTCACCAAGTGCGTAGAGGCAATGCCTACCTTCAAAGCTGACGGTGAAACTGTATCTTTTTTCGTGTTCAACTAGTTCATCACTCGCTTTTGAATTCCAAAGGATATTTTCACTGACCATAGCAATCATTTCCAGAATAGCATGATGACCGAATTTCCTACTATGCTAGGGTTCAAGCAAGATCACTCATCTTCCTTCTACCCGCAAGAGAATGGTTAAGTTGAGGCAGTCAATAAGACCTTGAATACCATTCTTAAGCGTACTATTACTGCAACCCAATCAAATTGGCACATTATGTTGTATCCTTCACTTTGGGCATACCAGACTAATGTTAAGACTACCACGGGGTTTTCACCTTTCCAACTCATTCACGGGGTGGAAGCACTCACTCTAGTTGAGTGTGAAATTACATCACTTAAAATTGCCATTCATGTACTCCACGACTAAAGTAGAAGACTTTTTGCTACATTTGGAAAATCTAGATAAACGACGCAGAGATGCGTCAATGGAAAACAAAGCTCATAAGAATACGGTTAAAAACCAATATGATAAATTGGTCAAGCCTAGAATTTTATCTGAAGGGGAGCTTGTCTTGCTCTGGGATCAGGACAAAGAACCCCTAGGGGCAAGAAAGTTCAAGTCCATGTGGTTAGGACCCTACATCGTGTTGAAGGTATTGAAAAAATGGGTATATGAGTTAACTGATTTTGATGGAAATAAGGTGCATGAGCCTAGAAATGGCCTCTACCTGAAGAAGTACTATGCCTAGGCCTAATGTTTTTTCTTGTATTTTTATTGTATGTAATTTTATGTACAATAGTTATCTAGTTAGTATTTCTTATACCATATGGTGATTGTTATAGATGTCAGCTGATTGGTTCGTAGGTTTTGCGGATGGTGCTAGTCATCATACTTGTAATTTGGCTTCAACCGCATGGGTCATCTATTCACCCTCAGGACAGTTAGTTGCTTTTAGAGGCACTTGCCTAGGTCTTGCTACCAATAATGTGTCCGAGTACAAGGTTGTTATTGAGTTGTTATGGGATTCCTTGTCACGTGGCATCACCCAGTTGGAAGTCAGACTTGAGTCTCAACTGGTGGTTTCTCGGCTCATTGGGGCTTATCAAGTGTGAAACCCTAACCTATTATGTCATTTTTTGCAAGTTAGATTACTTGAAAGAAATTTCAATTATATTTCATTTAATCTTATTTTACGTAATGAAAATACATTAACTGATGCATATGCAAACTATATTCTAGATTGGAATTTAACACACATTTTGTAAAATATACATAACATATACATTTGGAACACATGTAAATAACCAGGCAATATATATATATATATATGTAAAAATATGTCCATAGATAGGTCGTGTTTTGATCCTAAGATCTAGTCACAACTATATAAATATACAAAACATTTGGATCACAATCCATAAAATTCCCATAAATATAGGCCTGATCACCTACATCACCAGCATCATCAGCCTCATAAGTTGCAGTAGCCTCTTCGAGTTCTATGTAAACTAGAACGTCCCTGGCTAAACTCCTCATGAGGCCTATCCAAGTAGGTGGAATTCCTATGAAAAATTCTTGCAGAATAGCAGGAATTTTCTCAATCCATATAGTCAGAACTCTTTAGGTCAGTCTGGCCAGATTTCCCTCAAGTACCTTGAGTAAACCCTATTCTTCACTTGCTATAGGCCATACATACATCCTTGGGTGCCCATTGAGGCGTACAAGTCCAACATATGCATTTTAAAACATTAACATGGATTAAAAACTCTTATACACATGTATATAATTTTATGATAAAAATTTAAAAATATAAAAAACAAAATACCTAGCTCTCCCCATACTCCCCCTAGCGGGAGGACCAAATCACTGTCTCCTCGGAAATCTAATCCAGAGTTAGAAAATTGTTTGAGTGTTGGCAACTGTCGCCCCCACCACACATAAAATTCATCATCGTATACTCCTTGGACTGATCCTCCGCCACCTTGGCGGAGGAAGACTTCTTCCCATCTAGTTAATCTAGGTTGGCGAGGAGAAAATGCTAGAAGTGGCACTGCGGGGCTGATGGAAGGCACTGTAACGTCCCCAACCCTCTGACCGGTGAAGAGGATGCTACCGACATACTATCTACTTGGGAAACTAGCCCCATGAACATACACATAAAAACTGAATGCTTTGAACTAAAACATCCATACATTATTACCATATAGTAGAAGCATGAATATACCCTCGGTAACGATTTTAATAGCCGGAACATAAAACGTTAAATCGATGGTGGGAATTTTGCCTTTAGCTCCACACCACGATTAATTACAATATATACATCATATACATTTAATGAAAATGGGGTCAAAACCGGGTTGTTACAGGCACTCTCTCAAAGAAGAATGCTACTAATATGCTTGAATACCCAAAATTCTTGCGGTTTCCTCTCTTACAGTCAGAGAGTTGCTTCCTCATGATCGGGATCATACCCAAACACCAATCGAACACAGTAACCTGTATACACTCCACAACAACTCTCATTTGGGTCCAAGTGGTGGGATGTAATGAAGAAGATCCTGCAACCTGTACTATTGTACTTACCACTACTTGTAGTGGGAAGTTTGCGATATGAACAATTGGTATGCATGATCCCTTTTTCTGATTACCTGGTGTGTAATAGGTGTCAACATAGTCTTGGACAGTCATAGGGTCACCACCCCTACCAGTACCCTCTAGGTTCACAGGCATACCCCCGTGAGACAACCCCGTAATTAAATACATGTCTTATGTAGTTATCTCTAAGATCTCACCTTGAAGATAAAAAACTATGAGGTCATGATCCCAATAGCCAATTAAATGCTTAAGCAAGCGGACATTGGCCCTCATTGGAGAAATGTAGAAGAAATTTAGTAAACCACTTTTCTGTAATGATTGCAAAGTCAGGGTGTCATGGAGAGCATCTCGGTCCATGTCTTCATGCTCTTGTTCCCTCCACTCTAAAACCATGTCGAACCTATCCAATTGACCTCCATCGATCACTAGAAACAATCCATTTGTTTTAATTTTTTCCATAATTTAGCATTTTCTATGTCACACAGTACACATGACTGTCCTTTAGACAGGTTGCATGTCACACGCGAGTTTCCTTCATGCAGGTCACGTGTAGAATGCATGTACGTGACTGTCTTAGTCACCTACTCATGTGTACTGCACAACCTTCCTAGGGCAGGCCCAAAATATCAAAATTTGCATAAAAATAAAATTTAGAACGGTTAGAATGAAGGAGAGGGGAAAGATAACCAGCCTGACACTTGCAGAATTTGAAATCGTCCACTTTTATACCTAAATTCTGTCACCATCATGTGATAAGACCGTTAAATTCCATGTTTTCCCTTAATCCCAACACCTAGAATTTAAACTTACTCTATTTGTCAATTCTACTTGAAAAAACCCAGCACTGCGCTTTCCCTATGGCCCATGAGCAGTACCTTACTCAGCACCACCTGTATCTTGTTTTCAAGCTGCGGTGCCACTGCCTATGGTCTTTTGTCCAAAAGCGTTTCTCATCTAAACCGCTCTGTCATAAGAGAAGAAAAGCGGTACCCTGGGTAAAATGGGAAAAAGAGAAGTTTCTTGAGGCTTCTAGATCATGAGCCTCGTGTCCTCCCTTATCCTTATCATTATGGGTTAGTTTGAGCTCGAGATCTCCCATGGTAGGATATTGGAGCCACCTCACCCAATGATTCTCTCAACTATTCCTATCCATTGAGCCTTATGAATACAAGCTCATGTCCATAGTTGAGGGGGAGAACTATAGAGGTATTGTTATGTTGTTGGATTGACCACTTAGTCCAAGTCATTGGAGAGAATAGAGAGAAAAGTTGGAGCTTATGGGGATGAAGTGTTTGTCTCATGGATATGCTTGTCGACACTAAGGAAACAGTTGTAAGCTTCTCCATACATATTTAATGCAAAGCTGATTTCCGTCCCATGTTACTGTTGTTTTGATTTCACATGTACATGTTGTTAGATTCCTTAGTCACTAACATGGATAAGTAGATGATTTTCTAGTAGCTTTGATGTGTTTGCATGTTTGATCTGTTTGTAGGTACGCAGTTTCACAATCGAAGCAGCATTCCAGGTGTCTACGACATCCAAGGAAGGTCTTCATCCTTTGTCGTTCACTCATTTGTTCTGGACCTGAACCATTCATACTAGAGGAACAACTTCTATCCACAGAAGGTGCAATATTCCTGATTACAAATATGGTGACTCTGCTAGGGAGCAGTGCATATCTCATTTGATATGATCTTCCTGAGTTCTTGAACTCTTGTCCAAATCCAGTCTCCATCTCCAACTCTCTTCAGTCAGATCTACCATCTGACTTAGTGAATTTTTCTTTGAAACTTTCAGATCTATTTATATCTGAATTATTTCGACTTTTTATGCTCTTTTTTACTGTCAATCCATCAATTTTTTCCTTCATCTGATCAATTTCTAACTTGATATTTTGTTCTCCTTTGTGTTTTGGATCTATTCAAGGAACTGCTCATGCGCTGTTGGAAACATGCGGTGCCACCGCTTGAATTCTATTAGCCATATGTGGTGCTACTGCCTGAGTCCTATTATCCAGAAGTGGTGCTCATCCAAAACCGCTCTATCAAGACCCCTCCAGTGCGGTGCCAAATAGGCCTTGTTCCAAGACTAGTTTTTTCTCATTTTTTGCAAAAAATTGAGTTTGTTTGCTTTCAGCCCTGCATTGTTAGGCTTGTGTGTTAGAATCTGAAGGCTCATGGTTTGAAATTTTGTGGTAAAATATTGGTTTGATTGAAGAATTCAAAAGCTACAGTAGGCTTGTTGATTATTCAATTTCTTCTGTGCTTGTTGGTTTTGATTGTGAAAGGAATTCTTTTTTGAAAAGCATAGGTTGTAGTGAGCTCTCTTTTCATTTCTGTTATAAAGGCTGAAAGAAAGACCATTTGATTAGCATCTTGATTTCATTTTTGTTTCCATAGAAGACTTTTTTTTTCTTATTAAATTTTTTTTTTTTTTACTGAGATTAGATTATTATCATTATTGAGCATAAGACATTGGATCTCTGATTAGCCTCACAAGCTTTCAGGTTCTTTGTGTTCTTTTGTCTCTTTTGCATTAGAACTATCTCATCAAAATAAAAAATATTGTAGTTTTAAGTTAGATCTATCTATTTTTTAAGAAAAATTAAAAAATAGAGTGCATATGCATATAGTGTGCTTCTTGTTTTTCTTTTAGGAAAAGAGACTCTTCCCCTTTTGATTGCTTTCAGAAAAGAAAAATGAGTTTGGAAAATGTTGCTTGTCTTTGATTTTGATTTGTTCAAGATAGTTGTTTGGAAATTTTTGGTTTTAAAACAAAATAAAATACTCTCTTTCCCTCCCGTAGGTAGGCATACCACAAACGGTAAACTGAAATATTTGCATATGCATATTGCATGGTTTTACTTTTTCTGTCAAAATTCCATGCATTCACGTACCCGTCCACTTTAAAATTAACGGTAGTTATAGGTTAAAATTTACATAGCAATTTAAGTGATAGGTTAGAGACGTGTTCAGGTGTCATTAAGCATAGGAGCTGTTGTTACTCGTCTGCATTACATCCCGGGACTCACGTAGTTCTTCCACGTACTGTCGGTATATCGAATGGTCGTTCACGTACCCTTGAGGTATATAGAAAGATACTTCACGTACTCGATTGTATATCGAAAGGCCCCTTGTGAACGGTTATGCATTAGACAACACTACTACCGATTTGAGCTCCCACGTACCTTGCGTATATCGGGAGACCCCACTAGGATACCTTACCATCTGAGAAAATCACTTTGGCCATCTTGCTTGGATCCATACACCGAAAACAACATTCGGGGAGATTACTAGGCACATACCCTTGAGGTATATTGTGAGTGGCACCTTCTTGACAATCCTGGTGAGAGACTTGACTATCTGCACTCCTCCTATCATCTAAGTTTGCTTGTTTGGCCTATAGCTTGAGTAGGGAAATTTTTGGTGTGTTTTCTAGTTTGTGAGACCCTAGGTTAGATAGGAGCTATACAAACTGGCTGAGCTAAGATAGTCCAAAAGAGTACGAGGCTTGCCACCAAATTTTATTCCTGTTTAAGGAGAAAATCCAATGGAAGCTATCGACCAAGGAACTGCTACCACCTCCCAAGTGGGAGAGAATGTGGTTGTAGAAAGCAGAGGACCATATCCTTCACACTTGCCTCCATTGGTGCAACAATCTTCTCAGGGTAATACTTCATTCCATTCTCCCACAAAAGGTCATGTTGATGATACTGCCCGTCCAGATTATGGTCCCAATGCTCCATTTTGGGATACCTCTATAGGATAAGCCATTGCCTCATTTGGCACCCGTTTAAACTTTTATAAAGAAGTTTCACCGGATGAAGAAGAACGTAGACAATACCAGGCATCTATTCTCTATACACAGTAGATTAAAAAGAAAATAGATGACATATTGGGCACACCACCATCACGTTCCATAGCTGTTCCTGTGGGATATCGTTCACTTGCCGATTCTATGAGACCCATTGAACCAATTCTATATCACACAGTGACTCCACATAACCCAGGTGAAACTACCAACCCCACCACCTCCCATATTATGTTTGTTCCCAATCCTCCCAGGTCTTCCGTACCTGGGGCTCAACATTCAATTCCTATTTCATCATTACCTTTTAGTGCCGGGGGGCAACCCCCAGCACGACCTACGTTATTTGGAACCGGAATTGTACCTAGTCAAGGACAGACCTTTGGTATAGAGCAATCTAAATTTTATGTCCTTCCCACCCACACCAATGTAGTTAACCCCCCATCTAGTTCAGGTCATCCCTTAGGGGCACAACCTGTAACCATAATCCAACCTCTTGGGGTTATGGTTACACAGCAAATCAAGTACCTGTAGGAAACATTAATTATCCACCCAACCCTAAAGGAATGCCTTATGCTGGAATTTCATATCCTAGTAATACTTTCATGCCATGGGGGCAACCTAACTGGTCCTACAAGCTAGCTATGGGGGGGATACCTATACATACTGTGGGAGGTGGTGGAGGACCTCCTTATGGAGGTCCTCCCCCTGGGGAGCCTAATGGTCCTGGAGGGCCTAGTGGCTTTCCCCCTTATGGTCCTAATGGTCTTGGTGGTCCTGGGGGGCCTGGTGGATTTCCTCCTAATGGTCCTTGAGGGTCTGGTGGCCCTTGTCCTAGTGGTTTCGGAGGCTCCGGAGGTTTACCTCCCAGAGGTCCTAGAGGGTATGGTGGTCCACCTCCTGGTGGTCCTAGTGTTCCCAATGGTCCTAGTGGTCCTGGAGGCCCTGGTGGTCCTCTTCTCGGAGGCCCCAATGGTCCTAGCAGTTCTGATCCCAGAAATCAACCCCCTGCGGGTGGATCCTCTGGTAGCTCTTCACCACAACAACCTGTCTATCAGTCTACTTATGGTCCTACTGGTACTTATATGCCATATCAATATAACCAGTATGTGAAACCTAATCGTCACTTACCTTTCCTAGCAACTTTGGACTTGCCTGATTTTTCCAAGTTGATTAATGACCCCATTCGACATAACCCCTCATGGCCTCCCATTTCGGTAAAGTTACCATCCGACATTCCAAATTTCGATGGGAAGCAGGGAGACGATCCAAAAAACCATGTCATGACATTCCATCTATGGTGTTCTTCAAACTCCCTAATGGATGATTCAGTTCGTTTAAGACTCTTTCAGTAAACTTTGACAAGTACAGCCGCTAAATGGTACATTGAACTTCCGCAACATTCGTTTGTGGATTTTGGCTCATTGGAAACTGTATTTCTTACACACTTTCATCTTCCTATCCACTATGAAATGGGCACTGATATCTTAACTTCTCTGCAATATAAAACCTCCACCCACATATCCAATCATATCCATGAGTGGAGAAGGCGGAGAAGACTTATTAAGGCTCCTATTCCGGATCAGGTATTAGCTGATTGGTTTACTAAATATTTGTTGCCTCCGATTGCGCGAGATGTGGCTATGGGCGGTGTTGTTACTGAAGAGAAAACCATTAGTTGAGCCCAATATTTGGACTTGGTCTATTCCCAGTCCGAAACTTTGTATGACTTGATTCCTCAAGCTCCTCGCCCAAGCACCGATCCTGCAAAGCCACCAGCAGAAGCCCCTATTGATGGGATTGTTGGTTCAATCCAGTTACCGTCAGCAGCAAAACCTGTCAAGCAACCCCATATTTCCACCCCTACTCCTTCGACTCCCAAGGTTTTCACCGATATCAATTCTATTTAGAGTATTCAAACCTCCGGCAATAATAAAAAGAAAGGTAAAGCTAAAAATAAAAAAACCTGGAAACCAACAGGAGAATCCAAAACCAACCACCAATGATAATGATAAAGGGAAAAGAAAATCAAAATATCCATGTCTGCTATGTGGAGGTGACCATTTCACAAAAGAGTGTCCATGTCGGGACGAAATCACCCAATTTTTGAAAAGTAATCCCGCACTCGTAGTTCTCACGGATCCTTTTCCCTCTCAACAACAACTGATAGACCACATGTCTAATCAGGGAAACTCTAGTTTGTCAGAGGAAATTCGTATGATGTCCTCAGATACTATTAGTTTGCAAACTCAAAGTCAGAGTTACGACAAACCCGCAGACAAGAAAGAAGACCATTCTTCTCCAAGAAAAGCTCCCTCTACTGGTTCTCCCAATTCCTCGTCTACTGTCCCCCTAACCATCGAGAAGCCTACTCTCGACATGATTTTGCATCCACCCAAGAGTACTCTTAGGAAGGCTATTTTTAACCCTAGTGCCCGAGCTACTCAATTTTATAATGTAGTTGAATATCTCACTTAGGCACATCTTGAATCACATCCAAGAGTGGTGAAGATGGAAGAGGATTATAAAATCCACCCCCCCATGAAGTCTTATTAGAGTGGCTCCTTAAATATTTATTGCCTTATATACCTAAGGATATATCCACTTCAGGGGTAACCACTAAAAAATTGGCCATCCTCAAGGCCCAGTAGATGGATTTGATATATGCTTAGTATGGGATATTATATGAAATCATACCTGAGGCACCACGGTCTACCCATAGTGTCGAGAAACCCAAGCCTGGACCCCATGCCGATCGCGTGGTTGGTTGAGTTAATTATCCCACTATAGATTCATTGGCCAAGAAACTCCATGAGTTGTTTTTCAAGCAGTCTACAGCAGAGGCAACAAAGGATGCCCCCTCACCCCAAAATGCAAATGTTTTTGCACAATCCTACCAAAAGGGAAGTCAGCAGCCCAGTGGGAAAAAGAAGAAATGGAATAAAGGTGATGGAAATCAAAACAATCCTAAACCCACGAACAATGTTGATGGGGGAAAGAAGGATAAGAAGAAGGTTAAATTTCCATGTAAGTTGTTCTAGGGAGATCACTTAAGTCATCAATTCCCTCTCATTGACCAAGCCCAGAAGTTGCTTAAGAACCAACAATCGGTTGTCTTGAAGGATCCATTTCCCCAAGGAAAAAATGCAAATTTTGTTTCTAATGTAGTTGGGGGCACTCATGGTGCCCCTCCTGACCAAAATTATATCAACATGGTATGATCTAGTACCTTGGTCAAGACAAGAAACAAAAACTATGAAATGGAGGTTCAAGAGAAGGGTAAGTCTGTTGGTGAAACCTCTAATCCTCTCACAATTGAGAAACCTGTTGATCCAATGCCTACAATACCGAAAGGTGTCTTTAAAAATTAATTTCACAATCCAAACTCTAGGGATGCTTCAAACTACTCTGTGGTGGAATCTTTGTCCCAAACTCCTTGTACGATGTCTGCATTGGAAGTGCTTCAGAGTTGTCCTGCTTAGCAGGATTCCCTTTTAGCATCTTTAGGCAGTATGGATTCCTTGAGTTTGATGGCAAAATTTAATCTATCAGATGTTAAGATGATCCTACTATATCATGTGGCTTTGTCAACAGATGTCATTCATGGTGGTAAGAAAATTGGGCATACATATGTTGATGAGGGTGCTTCCACATGTTTTATGTCTCTTTCTTGCTGGAAGGCTTTAGGTTCCCCGGAACTAGTTCTGTCAAACACCTTACTTACTGCTTTCAGCGAGAGGTATTTTTCCCCCATGGTATCCTACCAGCTTTTGAGATTAAGTTGGTAGGGAAAGCGGTGTCTATTAAAGTGGAGGTGATTGATGCTCCATTGGACTATAAATTGCTTATGGGGAGAAGATGGAATTATGCTATGTGCACAATTACCTTAGTTGTTCTTCAAGTAGTGGGTTTTCCACATGAAGGAAAGTTTGTTACTATTGACTAACTTAATTTCGCTCGAAGGGTTTGTTTGGAAACGAATGAGTCCACCGTACCTTTGGTTGATCAGGTCAAATCGGCTACAGAGATCTTGGGGGATGGAATGTATTCATTGTTAATGGGCACATTTGATATCCCAGTCCTAATAAAATATTTAGGTTCTACGAGTGTGGGTAAGTCTATCGTGACGGTTGTCGATAGAACTTATCCTTATGTTCTTACTACCCATCATGAACCTCAGGTGCCCTTATATGTAGTGGAAGTGTCTTACCAATCTATCGTTAACACCACTATTGATCCGATATCGACTCCTTATACATTCTCAGAGGAGTCGAAAGAAGCTTACCTACCTGCTTGGGCAGAGAACTCTTTATATTCAGATGACTGTTTAGACATGGTTTTTCCTTCGGATGAAGCCATTTTGGAAGCCATGAGTGGGAGAGACAAGATCTGTGAAGATCTTCACCATAGATCCTACTTCCTTTGAGAGTTGAGTAGAATTGAAAACCAGGAGTTCCATGTGAGACTGACAAATAATGTTGATCTACCGATTAATACCTTGCCAAGGGAGGGAATTTTCGCCGAGGGGAATATGGAAAATATTGCCATTACCATTCATATCAACATCTCTGCAAACCCATATGTTGTCGAAAATGTATATATCGGTGCAAACTTCTCTCCAGAGGAGATTGCTATCTATACTGCCTTATTTAATGAAGTTTGCAATGTGTTTTCCTGGTCATATGAGGAGATGCCAGGAATTGATCCATCGATTGTTGAACATGAAATCCAAACCTATCGTGATGCTAAACCGGTTTGACAAAAGCATAGACCTATTAACCCGCGTAAGGCAGTAGTCGTTAAGGCTGAAGTGGAAAACTTGCTGAAAGTTGGGTTCATCTACCCGATTTCTTTTATGGAGTGGGTATCCAATACAGTTCTTATTGATAAGAAGCAAGGGATGATACGCATATGCACAGACTTTCGTGACTTGAACAAGTCATGTCCCAAAGACAATTACCCCACACCTTTTATAGATCAAATCATTGATGCTTATGCGGATAGTGAAGTTTTTTCATTTATGGATGGTTTTTCCAGATACAATCAAATTCAAATAACGCCGAAAGACAAAAAAAAAATGAATTGTATTTGTCCATGGGGTACCTTCGTGTACAAAAAAATCTCTTTGGATTGAAAAATGCGGGGGCTACCTTTCAGCGAGCAATGAATTTTTCCTTCTATGACATTAAGAGCATTGTCAAGCCATACCTAGATGATTTTATTGCTCATTCTTGTAAGAGGATCGATCATCCAGATCACCTTCGCTTAATCTTTGAACGATGTAGAAATTACAAAATATGCTTGAATCCCCACAAGTGTATTTTATGCATTGAGTTGGGACGTCTACTCGGGTTCATAGTACCAAAGAAAGGTATTCAGGTGGAGACTTTGAAAGTAGAGGCCATTGTAAATCTGCCTCTTCCTCGTTCTATCAGGAAACTTCAAATCCTGTAAGGAAAGTCTAATTTCCTTCGACATTTTATCGTTAACTATGCCAAGATCACTAAGGGTTTCATGTGCTTGTTGAAATAGGACACTCCATTTGTATGGGATGAAACCACACAACTTGCTTTCAAGGTATTAAAGAAATATTTGATGTCGTATCCTTTGTTACGCCCGTTGGATTACTCTCGAGATTTTATATTGTATATGGTTGCGTTGGAACTGACCATTGGGGTAGTATTAGTCCAGGAATATGACAAGCACCAAGAGAATGTTGTCTATTATCTTGGTCATGCATTGGCTGGTCCTGAACTTTGATACTCCCACGTCGAGAAGTTGGATCTAGAATATTTTTATGTTGTGCAGAGGTTACATCACTACATCCTACTAAGGACCACTACAGTAGTGGCAGATGTTAATCCCTTTTAGTATTTTTTGTCCCAACGCATAATCAGGGGAAAATTCAATAAATGGATAGTCATTCTCCAAGAGTTTGACTTGGATTTCCAGTATGCCAAATATAAAAAGTCCTTAGTTTTTGCAGAGCTTATTGTAGAATTTTCGATGGAAGAGAATGTAGTGGTTGAAGAAGACTCATTCCTAGATGAGTACATTTTTTTATTTCAACCTCTGATCCTTGGTACGGAGATATACTTATCTATCTCTATACTTTGAATTGTCATGCGTTGTTCTCGAGGGAAGAGCGGCTTAAACTGCACATACATGAAAAAAGCTACCTTATCATCGGGGATACTTTGTATCGTCGAGGGGTAGACTCTGTTTTGCATCGATGCCTCACCCATGAGGAGGCCAAGCGTGTCCTAAATGATTCCCATAGCATAACATGCAGGTGTCATTTATCTGGGTTAGCAACGACCCATAATAGTTTGCATGCCAATTATTCCTGGTCCATGATCTTTAAGGGTTGTGTGGAGGCTATGAAGCACTGTCATCCATGTCATCTCTATAGCAGGAAAATGTGGTAACATCCTGCTTCTTTGTTTCCCATCATCATGGTGGGCCCCTTCACTAAGTGGGGGATGGATTACATGACGTGCAACCTATTTTCAACTAGGGAGCACAAATCTATCATTGTCATTGTTGATTACTTCACCAAGTGGGTAGAGGCAATGCCTACCTTCAAAGTTGACGATGAAACTGTAGCTTTTTTCGTGTTCAACCAGTTCATCATTCGCTTCTAAATTCCAAAGGATATTTTCACTGACCATAGCAATCATTTCTAGAATTGCATGATGACCAAATTTTCTACTATGCTAGGGTTCAAGCAAGATCACTTGTGTTCCTTCTACCCACAAGAGAATGGTTAAGTCAAGGCAGTCAATAAGACCTTGAATACCATTCTTAAGCATACTATTACCGCAGCCCGGTCAAATTGGCACATTATGTTGTATCCTACACTTTGGGCATACCGGACTAATGTTAAGACTGCCACGGGGTTTTCACCTTTCCAACTCATTCACGGGGTGGAAGCACTCACTCTAGTTTAGTGTGAAATTACATCACTTAAAATTTACATTCATGTACTCCCTGACACGATTGAACTAGAAGAACATTTGCTACATTTGGAAAATCTAGATGAAGGACACAGAGATGCATTAATGGAAAACGAAGCTCATAAGAATACGGTTAAAAACCAATATGATAAATTGGTCAAGCCTAGAATTTTCTCTGAAGGGGAGCTTGTCTTGCTTTGGGATCAGGACAAAGAACCCCTAGGGGAAAGAAAGTTCAAGTCCATGTGGTTAAGACCCTACATCGTGTCTAAGGTATTGAAAAAATGTGTATATGAGTTAACTAATTTTGATGGAAATAAGTTGCATGAGCCTAGAAACTGGCTCTACCTGAAGAAGTATTGTGTCTAGGCTTAATGCTTTTTCTTGTATTTTTATTGTATGTAATTTTATGTACAATAGTTAGCTAGTTAGTATTTCTTATACCATATGGTGATTGTTATAGATGTCAGCTGAGTGGTTCATAGGTTTTGTGGATGGCACTAGTCATCATACTTATAACCTGGCTTCAACTGCATGGGTCATCTATTCACCCTCAGGACAGTTAGTTGCCTCTAGAGGCGCTTGCCTAGGTCTTGCTACCAATAATGTGGCCGAGTACAAGGTTGTTATTGAGTTGTTATGGGATTCCTTGTCACATGGCATCACCCAGTTGAAAGTCAAACTTGACTCTCAACTGGTGGTTTCCCGGCTTATTGGGGCTTATCAGGTGTGAAACCCTAACCTTTTATGCCATTTTTTGCAGGTTAGATTACTTGAAAGAAATTTCGATTATATTTCATTTAATCTTATTCCACATAATTAAAATACATTAACTAATGCATATGCAAACTATATTCTAGATTGGAATTTAACACACATTTTGTAAAATATACATAACATATACATTTGAAACACATGTAAATAACCAGGAAATATATATATATATATA